>OX401405.1:28455436-28702936 GCA_947846245.1 Cerastoderma edule
TTTAAAGCAATACCCATATACCCATTAACCTACCTCGAGGCTGTTCCCCAGGCCGTAAGGAGGGCTTTAATCATGTTGTACATGAATATGAACGGGTTTTTCCGAGTGGCCACGAAGAATACGATGGGCAGAATGATCAGCCCATGCACGGCCAGTCCGATCAGCACCGTCATCATGTAGTATCCCAACTGTATAAACACGCTGGTCGGATTCTCCATCTCTATCAACTTGGTGGATACCAGGAATATAATACCGATCGGCGAATACCTAAGGAGAAACAAACTTTACCATCATATATTGATTTATGTGGTTGTTAAAAGACAATCTAGTGATAAAGAGGCTTTCCTTGGTTCCAAGTACCAAGTTTTACCCTTTTGATAAAAAATGATTTTTCCATCTGTAGCCGCCAGAGATCCAGGTAAAATGTCAATTCCAAAAGCTTCTTCCTTTTTTGAAACCCTTACCACTACACTGTTTGTTCAGTGACGAGCAATTTCTCCTTTTCCCACAATGTTTTCTGCCCTATCAGAAGATTATTTTCCAATTTCATCACATTTTGAAATGTCGTTTGCATTCTCTTTCAATTTGGGACAGTCGAAAATTTGATGTTTGGGAAAGGGTTAGGATGCACGGTGATGATGCTTTCAAGTTGAACTGGTCTCAAAGCCAAGACTCAAGTAATAAGTTAAGAAATGTCATCAACTGTAAATATAGCGCCTTTTAGTTTTCCTTAATAACAACATATGAAAGATCATCGCGTGAAGTAAGAAGGGAGATAAATATTGATAGCAGTCAATAAAATGAACACCGACCTCACACTCAGTAGTCTACCGTAACTGCATGAGTGGGTGGGGACTAGAAACATTGCAGGAATTTAATTGAATGAAGATTGTAAAGAAGAAGGAGCTATCGTTCCTTTAAATTCTATTTTTTTCGTAGATTTTGAGGAGTACCAACAGTACAGGATTTATAAAAAAGTAGTATATCAATCATGCTTTCTATCCGATCATAAAACAGTTTACCTTTTCTTTTTTTAAAGACGACATATATCCATCTAGTTACATTTAACTATATAATTGATTTTCTTCTTTGATCCTTGTATATTTCTTTTTAAAAAATATCGAATTTATCGTGCAGATGCAGTAAACTGTTTAAACTTTTTTTTAAAATAAGTATTGATCTCTCATTTCCACCAAGACGGGTAAAAAATGTCTGAACATGCAGAATTATTCGACAATCTTATTACATGGCAGTAGAAAATATGCGCCAGAAAGTAAAACCATCCCCATCTATCGATCGAGTTTTCTATCAAAGCACTGGAAGGCGTAAAACGTGTTTCACATTTCTACAAGCATTGCTTACATCTTTGAAAGGAAGCTATGAAAATGGTCAATTGTTTAATAACGACGATTGTTTTTAATCTCATTAAAAAACAATCCCTTTAAATAAAGACACAAGAGAAATCGGACCTACCAAATGACAAGCATCGTCAGTTTCATTGTCGCCACATGCATGGCCTCGAAGAAGTCCAATAGAGGGCGCCCTGCGCGACCCATCGTCGACAAGATGGCGCCGAAAAACACTGAGAAGACGACAATACCGAGCACGTTCATGCCGTCTGGTGAGTCAATGTAGGGGTCGTCTGTCTCCATCTCGATAAACTCTGGAATAAAATGTAACGGTTTAGTATGTGCGTGCCCGATCAACAATTATTTAGTTATTTCATTGCGTTCTCGGGATTCGCCAGTACAATGCAACGGTTCTGAAAGGTCGAAAAGTGAAAGGTCGAAAAACGATCCCACGGAAACTGAACATGGAACCTCCGGCGCACAAGTCCCCAATTTTTACCTCAATGTCACCCTTTTTTCTTTAATGCGATGAGTGTTATTTGACCAAACGATGTTGCATTTCCCGACAGATGTGCAAACAATAATGGGCTTGTGAAAGCATAGTATAATACAGAAAATACATCGAAACATTGCATAGTTGTTCCCGGGTAAATGGTATAGTCTATGTTTATAGAAATAATTCATTAACATCCAACTAATTTTAGATTAATTAAAGTACTTGTTTGGATGCCGTTAGATCATTAACCATGTCTTGAGAGAAAAAAACGTTCATAATGGCAATGAAAAGGAAGAATAAGGTTACCGTTCTTTGTAGCATTGTCCGTGGAATTGACAACATAGTGTGGGTTCGTGACGTTGTATTTGAAGGTCTTTATTTTCGTGGTTTGCTGAAAAAGGACAGTTAGGTTTGTATTAAATCGATGTTCATGCATACACCTTCATATAATCATATGTGCCACGATGCACAAAAATGTTGAGTTGGTGATATTTTACAGACCTTAAAAGAAGAGTATTGGTGGGTTAATTCACCGTCATGATATCATTATGAGGAATCTCCAAGAACAGTGTATCACAGCTTACATTGGTGACTTCAGTGCAAATAATAAAGGCTAGAGACAGAAGACAGCATATTGAGATCGCACTTTCTACCTGCATTTGTCCTGAAAGTCTGATTAAAACATCAGATACCATTGTGACAGAATGATTAATTTGCTCATAACGAACAATGTCATCGGATTTCATAAAGCGATCTTACCTAGATTAAAGATATAAACATCATCGTTGTCAGAACCCATTTTAAACACTAACACTATAAGACCTAACACTGAATTACGGTATGTTGTAACGATTTATGATAGTTTTATTTTACGCAAGTCGAATGTTTGAAATATCATAAACATATAATAAAGACTTACCCTTTGAAAAGTTGCAACCACTATGTTGTTCGGAAAGCAATTTCTGGAAAAATACAATCGGGTAAAGGTAAGCAGTATTTACATAGATGAATCATCAGCACTTATCCTGGGGTATATAACATTCGGTTTATCAAAATGCAACATAAATAACTCTGGCTTGTTTGTGTCATATGGATTTTACATCGCATCAACAACCTTTTCATTCGATTGCGATTCTTGGCATATCAGAGTTGAAGGAAGATCGTGACTTAACTGCCAATAAGCGTTTGTCAAAACTTATAGAGCCATCTGCATTCCGATAGTCATCTAGAAACCCTTGCGAAAAATCAAATCTTTGGCTTCCCTAACCTGAATCCATGCGAAGAAGAACCTTATCATTTAAGTTAAACTCGGTCACCACTTGGCCGCCTCAATATATTTAAATAAGGTTAACAGAGAAAATAGACGGCCTTCGTTTTCGAGAGTATAACGAAATCATTGTTTGCACATGTATGGTATTTAATAATAACTCGATAGAGTATGTTGGCGCAATGGATTAACAAGTATTCTACTTCAATTAGCAAGACAAATAATGATTTATTGACGGTTTTACTGTCCCGCAGAATTGCTTGCTGCTGCGATGCTTTCATTTTATTAATCCATATACAATCGAGTCATTTAAATACATAGAATGTGATCGGGGGCTGTTTGAAACAGCTGTTTTATCAGTGTAATGTTCGCGGAACAGTTATGCAAAATGGGAACCTAATCCATTGAACATTATAGAAAACGTTCAGGTTTAAACATAGACCACACAACTGATTAGTGGACGACAGTGTTTTTCACTGATCAAATGTGAGTGTGTCTTATATTGTTTAAAATGATGATGTACTGTATCTGTGTGAGTCAAATAAAATTATTCTGGTTCTGATTCATTTGATAGGTTGATTTGCTCGGTTTCGTTAAATCAGGTAAAAGTGTCTACTGTGAAACCAAGGCGAGTTACCAAGGTAAAACAAAACAAGTAGAATGAACAAATGCCAAAGCATTTTCTATAGCCAATTGAATATAGAAATATGATATTAATCTTTAAACACTTCTAGTATGCATATGCATAAAAGAAGACTTCAAAAACACGTTTAACGTTAAATAATAAATGATTGACATTGTTTCGCTTTTGAATTGTCCAGTGACAAATGAAATTACCACGATATTCGAAAGTATTTCTATGGCAGGATAGAATAATTGTAAGAAGAAAAGAGGCTGCTCAATTGAGCAAGCCCCTCTTTCCCGGGATAAGTTTTACTGTAGTGTGAAGAAGACTTGAAATCGAGGGGCTAGTTTGGTGAAACTGTTCGTGCGAATTCGCCTGAACAAATATTTGAAGTTTCATACACATGTATTGAAAATGTTCTCGAATGTTTGCATTCAATCTTTTATATCATTTTAAAGGCCTTTCTATACACATTTGATCAGATTAAATAAAGCCGTGTTTGATATTGACGGTCTGAAGCCCTTATTACCGCTTTCTACATTCAGAATCTCATAAACGAATCAGATGTGGGTACCTGGGCAAAATTGGGTAAATGTCGTTTCTAGACGCTATAAGGTCTGTGAGTTCCAAATCAAATTTTTGTCCAAACATGATTTTTGAAGGAATAATAGGGATTTGTTCAATTAGTTGAGTAAAAGATTAAATTATGACGCCATTTTTAATCGCGTTTTTTCTTGACAACGTCATGTGACGACTTTAAGTCAAAAGTCTCAGTCACTGGCACATATTCATTTCTGATTAACCAACAATCGTAAAAAGAGGACGTTGTCAAATCTGACCAATCGTCCTTCACTGTAGTTGACCATTTCAAATTATCTGTTAAAATCCTTCTTTGAATTGATTTGCAAGAAAATGTATATAGACATACCACGGATGGCCCTACGATACAGTCTAATTAAGGAACTTTGCATATCAGCTTTACCAACCGCCCTCACCTGATCAAATCTAGCAGAGTATCGAGGGGATCTTGCTTCTTCGAGCAAGTAGAGTAAAAGGTAAAATTATGACGCCATTTTTAATCGCATTTTTTCTTGACAACGTCGTGTGACGACTTTAAGTCAAAAGTCTCAGTCACTGGCACATATTCGTTTCTGATTAACCAATAATCGTAAAAACAGGACGTTGTCAAATCTGACCAATCGTCCTCCATTGTAGCTGACCATTTCAAATTATCTGTTAAAATTCTTCTTTGAATTGATCTACAAGAAAAATGTATATAGACATACCACGGATGGCCCTACGATACAGTCTAATTAAGGTACTTTGCATATCAGCGTTACCAACCGCCCTCACCTGATCAAATCTAGCAGAGCGTCGAGGGGATCTTGCTTCTTCGAGGAACCTGAGGCGTCGGGCCGGTCCCCCTTCTCGCCGGGTCTGATGATCAGGACGAGGATTATACCCAGAACCACCGCAGAAAACGTCGTCGTCATGTAGTAGACAACAGCTCGAAGTCCGATCCGACCTGCACAAGAAATACAGGGTGTATAAGTTTTGTAGCGAGTGACACACGCTTTATTCACTTTACTCGGGAAATAATTACGGACAATATCTAAGCAATGATCTCTCGTCACATTAGACTCCTAAATCGTGTTTTGTAGCGAGTGACAGACACTTTATTCACTTTACTCGGGAAATAATTGCGGACGATATTTAAGCAATACTCTCTCGTCACATCAGACTCCTAAATCGTGCTTTGTAGCGAGTGACACACGCTTTATTCACTATACTCGGGAAATAATTGCGGACGATATTTAAGCAATAATCCCTCGTCACATCAGACTCCTAAATCGTGTTTTGTAGCGAGTGACACAGGCTTTATTCACTATACTCGGGAAATAATTGCGGACGATATTTAAGCAATAATCTCTCGTCACATCAGACTCCTAAATCGTGTTTTGTAGCGAGTGACACACGCTTGATTCACTATACTCGGGAAAAAATTTCGGACGATATTTAAGCAATAATCTCTCGTCACATCAGACTCTTAAATCGTGTTTTGTAGCGAGTAACACAGGCTTTATTCACTATATTCGGGAAATAATTGCGGACGATATTTAAGCAATAATCTCTAGTCACATTAGACTCCCAAATCGTCTTACACGGATGCTTTAAAATGAGAATATTTCAGGGAACACATCCAGACGCTTTACATAAAGAAACATGAACCAATTAGTCATTAGGTACACGGCGTAGCGTTTAATTTTTAGATAATCAGTAGAATATTTTAAGACTTCTGTTAGACGTAAAGGTAGAAACCGTTGTTGAAAAAAGAAGAAATTGTTCATATGAGTATTTTCCTTTTTTTGTCTTAGAAAGACGTCTCAAGCACATGTGTGAACGATGATATTTTCTGCGTTTTTTCCCACTCATTCCTCGTACATTAACATTTTGATTTTGTATTAGCTATAATATATTAATAAGATTTTGCGACAGAATAAACCATTTTGTCACGGTGTTTCCTACCTGACACGAAATTTCCGTTGTAAAACTCATACAAGTTGATATCCATCTCTAAAGGTATTTAGGAAATTTAGAATTTAATAATCTTTTCTGATGCTATTTTGATTAGTTCAGTTCTCTACCTTCATTCTCATTTCACTATTGTTCAACGATACAACGAAGAAGCATGCAAGGAATGCATGTGGATCTCAAGTTCATGCTAGAATTATGACGATCGGGTGTAATCTATATCAATGCTGTTAATGATTTAAGATTTTGCCGAATTATTCATTTGTATGATTGAATGTATAAATTTCTTTTGTGAATTGTTATGGCAATAAAATATGTAAAAAAATGATTAAAAAAAAAATTAAAAAAAATAAAAGAAAAATAAATAAAGATGGATAATCAATTCAATAATACGTGTGTTAACTCACCAGAAGCCTTTGCGTTAAGTGACGCTAATGACGAGATGATACTGGAGACAATAAGCGGAAGTATCAGCAGCTTGAGCATGTTCATCAACAGGTCCCCGGGAAATCTCAGATAGAACAACTTCCGTTTCTGGTAGTATTCCCAGCCATCGAGTTGTCGTACCCCCAGACCTACAGCGATCCCGATAATCATGGCGAGAATCATCATGATGATGATTAAGTTCTCCTTGACGATCTCCTTGATCCGGGCATTACGTGAGCGCACTGGTTCCCTGCTGTTGGTGTCCCTGGTGGCGGTCTCCATGTTGTCCATTGCCGGGGATAAAGGGAGAGTTCGATTGAAAATGTTGAACACCGTTTAGATGGTTTGTGGCGGTAATTATGGTCGTGTAGCAGATCGGAAGTCGTGGCTGCAATGACAGATAAAGATATAAAGTTGATATTGAAGGTGCATCACGTGCACATTGCACTACCCTTTTCGGTTGTTAGTTAGGGTTTGGTTGAAGGAAAATGAGAGGGACGTATTGGTATCTATTTTGTTAAGGCGTTGGTTGCCGATTTGGTTGTTGGTTTCGGTAATGATCATATTGTGGCTGCAATGATAGATAAGGTTATATCGGAGGTGCAGCAAGTTCACTTTACATTGCCTGTACGGTTGTTGGTTAGGTTTGCAGACGGCAAAGAATTGGTTCTATAGCATTTAGGCGTTAGCCTCAGACTTTTTTCTTTCGGCTATGATTGTTGTGTAGCAGTTGCTGTATCGTAGCTGCAATGATGTACAAAGATTAAATCGATGGTGCAGCAAGTGTAATTCGCATTACCCTTTTGGTTGTTAGTAAGGATTTGTTGAGAGAGAAGGAGAGGGGACGTATTGATTTCTATCTTAAAAAACCCATTACCAAACAATTAGACCATTAAACCACTTTATTGCAGACGACTCTGGAAAACATTGTCGGAAATGTATTGTTTAAGTCGAATTTTCCGTTTAAGGTGGTTATGCTAAATATTCGGTTTTGTACTTTCAGTCACAATAATCACAAATAAGGGGTAACACCAAAAGTGCAGACAGTGCATGAAATATGTTTAATTGAATTAATCCTCGTGTATGGATTGGATGTATTTGATAATGTGACTGGGCAGGTTTGTGTACCGTTTTGATTATTGTTCGTAATAGGCGATTAGGTTGTCGGTACCATATCATAGCTGTAAAGGCAGACAAAGCCAATATCAAAAGTTATATCAGTGCATCTTAAGCTGTTTACTTAATTTAACTAATGGGTTAAGATCGGTCTGGAACTTGTATAAGTATTGAAGATTAGAAACCGTATGCCTACCGGTTCGTCTGTTGTTTAGTAATGAATAAAATCGTTAAAATTCTCACTTCCCAGCACCTATGATAGATACAGGCACTGGTCCACGTGTAATGTAATAAGTCGTCTAGAAGCTGATAACATCACAGGACTTGTTTAAGAAAAGTAAAACGCAAGCAATGTCAATTGATGCTGCGTTTTTGTTGGTGGTGATTCCCTAAAATTAGCTGCGTCGTCGGATAACCCTAAGAAGAATACAGATACCATTCTAAACAAATATCTTGTCCAATCCGACTGTTAATTAATCGTCTGTTGCTATTGCCGTTTTGTCGGCTCATGCTTTCAATTGAAAAGATAATAAGTTTCATTAATGACTGATAAAAATCCCATCTCAAGATCAGATGGCAGTGTGCATCCAACAATCAAAACACAACAATCATTTCTCCATTTTGACACATTCCACCGTAACGGTAGCTGTGACTGGTCAAAACTGAAAGCAACAGCAGAAAGAAAATAGCACGAATAGAAAAGAGAAAGTGTATAAATCATTAGGTAGAAACAATTGTGGCAAAAGGGTTAATTGTTTATCGCGAGAAAGTTATCCTTTTGACATATTTGTTTCTTAAGTATTCTGAAGCGGATTCTATCAAAAGAAGTATTTCTGAGAAACGGGATAAATGTCAACTGTTTCAATATGGTATTCGTATCATATATAAATGGGATCGAGGCGTCTACACAGTCACGATGTCCTTACGGAACACACCTGTGTGTTCCTAGATAGGAAGTTACTTTAACGTATCATGACAGGTTAGGTATGTTTGATAAACAGACCCTTTGTACAGTTCATGTAATAAAACACACTTCTTATAAACGTGCCCTGTGTCCAGAGGGTAGGATGACACAAACAGCTTATTTTAAACCTATCTACTTTGCATCGAATGTGAAACATGTTCTTACAACTTAGTTAAATCACTCTAGATGCTGCTTCCTGAATACATTACCAGTACAAGCGTCAAGTTTGGATTAATGCGAGGTCGTGTGGTGGATCCTGCTTCTCGCGGGACTCGAACCCACGACTCCCGTGTCCAGAAGCCGATGCTCTAATTATCCTTCAGCATGACATGAACAAATGGATCTTATCCAGCTAAACGAGCATATTGGTCACCCAAATGAAATACATCATTCGATACGTACTGGGTAAGGCGGGTTTTCTTAAAACTGACCGTTATATACAGGTTTTACTGTAAAGTATATGCCACATGGGAATAACGATATGACAAATGAACATTAAGAAAAGAATAGTTAGAGTTTTAATATTTTCGGGTCGTTTCCGTATTTGGGGAATCCTTGATTTAAAAATGGGCATCCTCGTGAATGGTGGTTTTGCTTTTCAACCAAGAACAATTAGTATGTATTAGGTATTTTCAAAGAGCCTATATAACTTAATTGATAGTAAAATGATACGAAAACAAAAGGAGAATTTGCACATGACAAGCAATTCCTTCTTTGAATGTTGCATTTTCTGAATTAACCTATGTTAAGATAAGGTTATTTCTGACACAGGTCCCATAGGGTTCCTCTTCGTCAGTGCCATACCAACAATTGTTCAGTTTTGTAACGATAAAACCGAGCCTTCCTCTTTCCACTTGATGTTGACAACCGTACCCGTCGAAATCTAGATGGATCTTATCGCAACATTTCGGAGATTGATTAGTTTGAACTGGGTTACCTCAAGATAACAACCAAAACATACCTGTACATGTTTAAACATTGCCGAAAAGAGTTTTTCGTGATTGATAAAATAAAATAAGCATCGTAAGCCGATTGTTATCAAGTTAAAAATGGGTTTCCTACTATGATAAAAGTCTGCAGAAACCATCATGAAAAACAGGAACTATTGGTATTGGTTTATCCCTTTCCCAAACGACAAATTTTCGGCAGTCCAAAATTGAAAGAGTTTGCAGACGACATTTCAAAATGTGATGAAATTGGAAAAATGATCTTCTGATGGGGCGGAAAACATTGTGGGAAAAGGAGAAATTGCTCGTCACGAGCAATTTCTCCTTTTCCCACAATGTTTTCTAAAGTAGTCTGCAACAAAGTGGTCAAATGTCGTTATTGTTTGGGAAAGGGTTGTTACAGTGGGGGCTATGTGATAGGATATAACATAGGGGGTAATGGGTACAACAAAGGGTTCGGCAACATGGCGAACAAAAAATGTCAAGCTCCGTTTTCAGGTTAAGAATAAATGAACTCTTACAAACAAACCTAGGATCTATAGACATGTTAAAAGAATTTAGTTGAAGTCGAGATTATTTTGTAAACAAATGGAAAAACTTAACATGAATGTCTCAGCGTCATTATAAACCAGAATAGATCACCGTCTTTCCACGTTTCATGGAGTCAATAAATTAAAAAGCAGCCGTGAAGAGCATGTTCTCGTTTTAAGACAAATGGTTCTTGAACTGTAAGCCTCAGAGATGATAAGTTTGGTATACAAATACATACGCTTTTTGGGGCCAGTGAACCGTCTTTCAAATTTTGATTATTCTTTATTACTCTTAACACTTTTAAATCGTTACAATTAAAAAGTAATGCTGCGTTTGATCAAATTTTCATTTTGTTGAAATGTTATGATGTCGAAAACATTCATATCAAAACCAAACAAACGAATGCATAATTTCTGCTTAAATTTTGCCATTCAAAGTAGCGATACAAATTCCTTTATTTTGTAAATGTTCAAAAGTCTTAGATCTTTGATTGTATCCTTTCGCGTGCTGTGTCCCATATAATCCACTGACGAAATGACAACAAAACATGTGTGGACGAACCGAGATACATTACATAAATGACTTTTAAAATGTTTCTTTAGAATTGACAAAATAAATCAGAGAAAAGGACAAATAGAACCCTTAATTCCTGAAACCTTTTCCCAACAGCTTTGATTCACTTACTGAAAATATTTTGACTCAAGGAGAAAAGGTGGCCAAATATGAAACTGTTCGTTACGAATAATTTCTCCTTTGGATACGAAGGTTTCAACCTGATACAATAGAGCATGCAATTCCTCTTTGTACTCGAAAATAGGATTTGTTATTGCTTTTCACTCCTAGCTACCTATAAATAAAAAGAAACAGATCAAGGATAAAAGGCAAGAGGTTAATTCACTGTAAATTGTTTTAGCGGTGTGCTTATTTCGAGCGCAACTGCAAGCATATGGAATAATACATGCATATATCCTTTAAAGTTAAGAATTCTGCCTTCACATTAAAAAGAATTAATACGCTCAACAAAAGTAAAGAACAAACCGGTTTGTGATATCTCCAATGTTGCCCTGTCTTTTTCACAACTACGCCGTATCTACCGTTGTGAGGTCTATTTAAACAGTCGACAGTACCCCTTGAAACATGTTAAAGGAGCTGTAAAACCGACCATCAATGGGATTTCAAGGTCTCCCAAAACCCGTTTCCCCATAATATACAGTAATAGTGTTTTCCATCGAGACAGACGTCAGTTGAAATATTGCAAAATGGTGCATGCATTTTGCTAAATCTAAACAAATATACTTTTCTTGTCAAAATGTTATCGAGTATGTGAAGCTTCAATCGTATCTACTCGGCAATCCCCGTAACAAGTCGGTAGATATACCTCGTAGGCAGTACATGAATACACCAGAAAGCCTGGGGTAATTCGCCTTATTTCCGGCGGATAACGCAAAATGCACACAGGCACTAAATATGTATTTTAATACACACAAATTGTTTATATATCACAATTGAATGGGTTTTTTACCCTTTTCATTAAAGATGATCATATCAACACATCTTTGTTTCATATTTTGTCAATCGGCTCTTTTCGGCAATCCCCGGCTTGTTACGGGGATTGCCGAGTAGATACGATTGGCCCTTCGTTGGTGACCTACTTTCAAAAATGGCTCCCCATTACCTCCGAGGTTATTTTAAGAAATGACCGAGGTGTTCCGAATGGTGAAGCTTAAGTCACGGTGATTTTCTCCTAGTGGATGCATACGTGGAACCTTGAACAGGTTCAAATTAAAAGCAACGACATACGTCAAAATGAATAGTCTTCAATAAAGTCATATATCTACATTAGATGAAGTTTAATGAGATATTATGGATAAAAGGACCAAACTGCTTTCTTCAGATTATTCTTAAAGACGCATTGATTATCGATTATCGTTATTTAAGGGTTATATGTATTAACTACAGGGGGGGACTTTGGTAAGAGACAAAACCTTTTTATTACCTTCTTAAAAGAATATAAACACGGTGCTTCGAAATTAAGTTAATAACGGTGTTTGGCTTTTAACTAACATTAGTTGTTTGAATGCGCTTTTGTTAAATTGAAGTTAGACCATGAGAAGAAGGTGTGTTCTCCATTTTTATCGGTTGCAGAACAGTGTGTACTGACGAAATAAATCGAACAATGGGTATAATCTTTCTATTTTACCTTTTTGAGGCCACTTGGAGTGGTGGAATAAATCACGAAACATTAAATCGGTTAACATATTCCTTCACTAAGTGGTTGATGAATGATTCAAATTTAGAGAAACATCGGGCATTTCATTGAAGTAAGAGAACCATCTTCTTGCATTTTTTTTTCAGTTTTGTAGAAATATCGAAAGCATTGCGTCAGAGACGAAAATTATTCTTTATAAAAAATGTCTGCTTTTGTCGTAATTCTTACCAATCGTCTGTGTTTAATGCCATAAAATAATATTTATTAAGAGAGGGTAGAATTCATTATTACGAACATAAAGCTCCAAAGGTACTTCTTAGTAAAGGGGTTAGAAATAACAAAAGCACTGGGTACCTTTTTACTAAACATTTAAGGTTAAGATGTGCGTAAGTTTAAAACAAAATTCCCTCTTATTTCAATATATTTGACAAAGCAATGTGGCAATGTAACACATCATTGGAATCATCTCTCCGAGACGCTTTAAATGACGTATTACATTACAATATTGAACATTCATTTAAGATACTATCTGTATTTATCATATATGACTTACGCAAATATTTTCCATTGTTTAGTAAAGCAGTACCAAGGTATTTCGAGAATCTACAGAACGTGAGTTTTAAAACAAAAGCCATGTCGTACTCTAGGCGAATTGGAACGGGTTAAACTATCCACCCTTTTTATGACCTCATTAAATCTCAAAATGTCAAAAAGACAACCTCGTCATCGTTTGTGGATAATTAAGTGATCATTTCTAATCAATACGGCGAACGATTTTCGAAGTCATCCCTTTTTTAAACGTCGTTTTTTCAAAAACATTAGACGTTTTCATTAAAGACTTACAATTCCAATCTATCCGTTGCCCACAACTCTTATACCTATCCATTCCAAAACTGGATTATGTCAAAAGTTCAATACCGGCGCGGTAGTCCAAACGAAATTACCATTGATGGTGTTAGGAAGCTAATCCTTCGCCTGGGTTTGAACAGGGTGTTGTGTTCGTATTTCAGTTAAATTGAGAAGACTGGCTCATAATTAAAAGGTAAGACCCTAAACTCTACCACCCACAATGGTTGGTGAAGCACGGTTGAACCACTGGTATATTAAAGTCAGCAGCGAGACTTTCTCCCATAAAGGTCTTTGTCAACGCTACAGTGGTTTGAACCAAAGAGAAGAGGGACACTGTTATTGCAAGTTCTTCATTAACAAGTACAGTGTATATTATCACTTACTATTGTTGATGTTTATGTAGATATACATGTATGTATATGACTAGAAGCTGTGTACGCTTACGCGAATAGACCTTCCTTCCTACTATGTACTCTAATCATGGTGACACCAACGGTTGAAACCGATAATATTATAGATATACAAAATGCTAGGTCACCTAGATGTTTCAAATATTTGCACACCCTGTTTGTTTGAATCTACAATGGTTAAAAGGAGGATGGACTGTAGATTACCTCATTCCCACATCTTTCAATATTGCGCGATGGAAGTATTAAGACCGAAGACAGTTGATTTATATTTAAGGGTCAAACGCAGGTTTAATATCCTTTCAGATGTATTTCGGCTTGTTGTGTCTCTGCTTTCGTTGGTTTTACCAGTACAAGAAAATTACTCTTACTTGTCCCATTATAGGGATCAAGCCCAGGACCCTCGAGTGAAAAGTTTATTCACACTATCTCGTCTATAATGCTAATATAGAATCTAGCCATTCTTTCAGTTGCGTAACCAATCAAATCATAAAACAGCTAAACAAATAGATCATTTACATTTCACTAAGCAAATATCCGTTTAAACACTTCCACCATTCGGAACACCTCGGTCATTTCTTAAAATAACCTCGGAGGTAATGGGGAGCCATTTTTGAAAGTAGGTCAGCAACGAAGGGCATGTCCGTTTGCAATCGTATCTACTCGGAAATCCCCGGCACAAGCCGGGGATTGCCGAAAAGATCCGATTGACAAAATATGAAACAAAGATGTGTTGATATGAGCATCTTTAATGAAAAGGGTAAAAAAAACATTCATTTGTGATTTATAACCAATTTGTGTGTATCTAAATGCATATTTAGTGCCTGTGTGCATTTTGCGTTATCCGCCGGAAATAAGGCGAATTACCCCAGGATTTCTGGTGTATTCATGTACTGCCTACGAGGTATATCTACCGACTTGTTACGGGGATTGCCGAGTAGATACGACTGCACTTCCACATGTGACCAGCTAAAGAATACGCAGTACTGGTGCATTTATTCAGGGTTGCGAAATTTGATTTTGGTTTACAAAATCTTTTTCTGCATTTGCTCGTAAATGGTTATGAATCAAATTCAGTAGAAATGTATATGACTGTTAAGGGTTTTAGATATGTTGGGGCAGTACGGACATTTGATTTTACCATCCGTGTACATATAATGTTGTCACCTGGTTTCCCCATATATTGTTTTGGTAATGTGACCTTATTTAACAGCCGTTTTAAAATTATAAAACTGTATGAAAATGAGAATTCACAAGCAAATGAATGTTCTTTGAGAAACCAGTCATTGGATTGCAATAAATACTGTTCATTCTTGGCAAGGACATAACAGAAATATTACTGGATGCACTGACCGATGATACAAATATCCTCTTAACAATGGTATCAGCACGATTGAAATAATCGGATGCTGGTAAATAAACAAAATAAATATGTATGAACTGAATTTTGATCTCAAATCTAACATCAATTGGTACTTAAGGGCATCCTTTAGGACAAAATGTTTCCTATTTTGTGGAAAAAATGAAAATACATAGGAACACATGCATAGGAACCTATAAGGTATTCAGAATAAATTTAAGCCCCTTTGACAAGCCAAACACAGAAACCGCTCGTGATAAATCATAACTTGCCCGATTTATAAGGCAGTGTTTGCAGTTAACCCTAAGAATGCTGGGTAATTTTCACAAAATAGATTTTTGTGTCAGCTACTTTCCAAAACCTTAAATATCTGCTTAATTTTGATGAGGAAAGATACTCAGTGTAGCAAACAGGTTAGATTACAGACCACCTGCCAAATTTGCTCACAAAAATAATAGGTCAATTTTTATACCAAACCAATAGTCTCGAATCTAAAAGAGGACAGTTTTGTTTTATATTGGAATTGTTTTGTTATCTACAAACTGTTTAAATTTCGGGTTATATAAACATCGTATAGTAAGGGAAATGTGTTGATGTCGGTGCATAAGAAGAATGGTTTATAGTTTAGACATACCTCGCGTGAAATGTTTTATAATGAATGTGGACACGTTTATTACGCATAAAGATCAGCCGTCGAGGTCGTTATGACGCTTTCTAAACTACACGTTGTAAGTGTAGTAGCTCTGTAAACGACTGTAACCCAATACCAAACAATAATAGCATTTTAACATTTTGTTGCAGACGACTCTGGAAAACATTGTGGGAAAGGAAGAAATTGCTCTTCACGAGCAATTTCTCCTTTCCCCACAATTTTTTCAACTCCACCAGAAGATTGATTTCCAATTTCATCACACTTGTAAATGTCGTCTGCTAACTCTTTCCATTTTGGACTGTCGAAAATTGGTCGTTTGTTAAAGGGTTAAACTAATTCGGGAAAAATGAGAATTGGCTCATGGTGAGCAGATTCTTGTTTTGCCGAAGCGATGTCTCCTAACGCCACCAATGAAGTTTTATTAGAACGGGCTTTTATATAAAAGAGACTGAGCTTTGTTCCGACATGTATTTGCTCGTCTGCTGCTTATTAATTGGTGTAAAGGATTTGACGTCTGATGTCCCCTTGTTTCACTAACCACAACATAAATAAACAAGATAAGGCGGATCGAAGTACATGTGGTAACCTCCATGATGAAACCATTGCATGTTCGTATTAAGTGTACATTTCAAAAGAGCTTCTTATCGCTTGGAAATGGTAAACTCAAACTATAAAGGACATATGACGTTTGAATTGCTTAAAATTTAGACCACGCTGATCAAATCGCTATTTGAAATTACAAAATGATGAGCGATTGCATTTCTGCGTTACTAGCAATATCACTCCGGTTATTTAATACAGTAAACCCTCGTTTATCCGGACCCCGATTATCCGGATGTCTCGCAATCCGAACGAAATTGTAAGGGAACGGAATTATTGGACCAGTTTGTTGCAGACGACTTTTGAAAACATTGTGGGTAAAGGAGATATTGCTCGTGACGAGCAATTTCTCCTTTTCCCACAATGTTTTCTGCCATATCAGAAGATTATCTTTGAAGTTCATCACGTTTCATATGTCTTCTGCAAACTCTTTCAATTTGGGACGGTCGACAATTTGGCGTTTGCTAAAGGGTTATAAGTATTTACCGCTCATACAGACCGTTTATGTCTTAATGTGAATAAGAACATGCTCTGCTTCATTAGTCCGGATTATTCGGTAAACCGGACATTTTGTTGAGAACGGACATGTTCGGATAAACGAGGGTTCACTGTATATGGAGATCGTAGAACATTTGCTGCTGAAAGCCTGATAGGTTTATTACCGTGTCAACAAATTATTAGTCATGTGACTCCTGGGATTCATTAGTACTCGCTTACGGCTTTGCAGTGCCTTGCCAAAGGACACTTCCAGGAAATCAGCGTCGTTATCAGTATCGAACCCAGGACCTCTGAGATAGAAGTCATCACATTAACCTCTTTGTTACCCCCTTTTCTCTTTTATCCTAAAAACAAAACTCCAGCGTTCATGATGCATTATCAATCAAGTACATTTTGACGTGTACTAATGAGCGTTTGAATAAAATCTTGAATATGAATTTTCTTTACCTTAGAATTCCTGGCTCCAATAGTCCGTTCTCTAAAGTACATAGAAATAAATTAAAAAACTAATTAATTACCAGAGTTTGACAATAAATCTAACACAGAAATGACACTGTTTTGTATCACGAATGAAGTAAGAACTGGTCAATATACAGCGGTGTTTATACCATTTCGCAAACGTAAACAGGATATGGGGAATACCTGTTACAAAGATAAGTCTAATTATAGAACTTAAGGGGTTTTCTTTTGAGGATTGACGAACGCGCCCTTTTTTAAACTACCTTTCGCGGAAAACTATCACTCATCATTGTTATTCATCCATGATTAAACGTTCGCCACACTGACACTTCTTAACCCATGACCAAACATCGAATTTTCGACTGTTCCAAATTGAAAGAGTTTGCCGACGACATTTCAAAATGTGATGAAAGTGGAAAATAATCTTCAGAAAAGGTAGAATTTCTCCTTTTCCCTTGATGTTTTCTAAAGTCGTCTGCAACAAAGTGGTCAAATATCGTTCTTGTTTGGGAAAGGGTTAAAGTGCACTTGCAGGAAAATTTTAATGTCATAAAAAGTGTAGTTGTGACAAAAGAGGTAATAACCTGGATCGATTAAGTCCTTCTTTTGTCAATATGGTTTCTTATAAAGACGCAGGAATAATGTTGTATATGAATTGTTTAATAAAATATCACAACAGATAACAAAATGAGTTATGAATAAATGAATAATGATGATCATAAATCGTGTGAATCATTTGGTACAGGTGGGGGTTGGTTATTCGAGCGTGCCGTACATTAAAATGTTTAATTAAAACACACAAAACAGAATGAGTTAACTGCGCATTTTGGTGACGTTTGAAACTGACGGTAACTAAAAACCCCGCACCTCTTTTGGCCTTTACGAGCCTAAACTGTTTGTGCTTTGATTGTTATTTCAACAAAATTTATCAGATATGACTTCGTCCTCACAACAAATTTCATACTAATGTCAACCATTTAATCAAGGATTACTAATTACAGGGAAAACCATAGGATCATGACAATATAACGCCTGTACTATTTATTATTCAATTTTCAACGTGCTATTTTCACAAATTTGGTGCCCACCAATATAACTTCATTGTTTACATTCGAGTAACATCTAAATTCCCAAGGGGCGCTTTGATTAATGAGTGGCGACCACCTAGTTAGAAAAATCATGTGAAACACATGAAAATACTGTCATTTATCCAATATTAACATTGTGAACATTCAAAATGGAGGTTGGCTTTGGTTTTATTGGTTCTAAACGTTTCTCGGCTGACCTTGTTTTATCGCTGATTGTAAACAAACCATATAGTATTCATTCTTTTTAAACCATCATGTGAGCGTGTTACAGTCTCAATTCCTATTTAAAAGGGAATTTAAAGTACTTTCAGGTTTCTATTTAGGGAAACAGGCTCTTGGTTCTTTCTCTTGACATGGGGTTGTGGTAGCTTCTATCAACTGGTTTCATACCAATAACACAAAAAGATGCTATTTTACTCAGAGGCTCGGTGTCGTCTACTGTGGCATTTGATATGGACATGTCGCAGAATTCCAAAGTGGAAACAGGCGTTAAATAATTTGTTCCTTTATCCCGGAATATTGATTTGTTTATGATTTATTTCGGAGACCATTGCCACCAAAAGGGGGATGTTGCACGAACAATTCAGCCCTTTGTAACAATGGCTTCTTTACTAAAAACATCCAGCAAATATAATTTTCCATAATTGATCAATGACAGCTGATCTGGCTTTATATTTTGGCAATATTCTCCTCATTTGTCTATGTCACGGTGAAACGTTATGAAAGTAACCGCTTTGAAGAAAATGTATATTACTGTAGCAATAAAAAAAAATAAGTAACAGGTAATATCAAACGATAGGATATTTCAGTATTCTAAAACATCAACAAAACACAATTCGTCATAGTTTATAAATGACATCTTCACTTGTTTTATATTTGGAGCAGTCACAAACGTCAATGTTGGGTAACGGGTAAGATGGATTTACCTGCTGATAACGGAATGCGTTTATCGCTCAATCGAAAGGGGGTCATCACCTATATGCCTGACCTTAACGACTTCCTGGTATCAGTTGAATATTTTCTCTCATGGTTGACTTTGTGTTATTTGAAAGAAAGAAAAAAGCAGCAGCATACGACATTCATGGGTTTATAACTATAAACGTAATCATTATACTTTTGGGGAAGAGGCTATTTCTTTCCATTTGGACATGTCACTTATTCCAATCACACGTGATCATGCGTCTGTATCAAGCAGCAAAATAAACTAATGTGTCGGCAATTTATATTTTGTCCCTATAACCGCATTTCTAATTCTACATCAGCGGTATCACTCACTTAACCCTTTACCAAACGTCAAACTTTCGACCGTCCCAAATTGAAAGAGTTTGCGGAGAATATTTTAAAATGTGATGACATTGAAAAATAATTTTCTCATAAGGCAGAAAATATTGTGGGATATTAAGCTTGTTAAGAGCATTTCCTCCTTTTCCCGCAATGTTTTCTAGAGTCGTCTGCATCAAACTGGTCAAATGTTGTTATTGTTGTATTGTAAAGGGTTAAAGTTGACGCATATTACGGAAGTGTATGTATTAATTTAAGATGTAACTGACCATATAGCATGGCATATAAAGTTCATCTCTCATACATGTGAATGGAGTGTGCTTTCGCATTTAGTTCCCAATTTAGGCACATTATTTCACTGCAGAGTGTCCTTGGTCAAGACACAGTTTTTTTTAACAGATCAATTGAACAGAGCATCGTAAACAATGTAAAGAAAACACATTTTGCAACGGTATGAACCCCTTAATAGCGATCGGTTGTCGCCCAAAAGTAGAGACCTCATATCTCCTTCAGCACAATTGATAATAATAGTAATAATAAAGTCTTTATTTAAACAGGAAACCTCTTTGACAAATTAAACTGACAATCTTCCATAAGATCCTCAAAAATGAACAAGCGAACAAAAAAACGTAAAGACCAAGGAAATTGAGGTATTTTTGCCCATATAACGTCACACCGTGAGGTATCAAAATGTTTGAGAAGTGTACTTGTATGAGGAGCACTGAGAAACAAATCATCTTTAAAACTTATAGAAAGATCCAGATAACTTATTGTGCAATTTCAATACGATAATGAAAATAGTATGTCCTTAGTAGGGGTGGGAAAATCTGATTTTGATTCACTTGTACGTAAGGTTATAGAGGAAATTTTAGTAAAAGGACACTTGACTTTCCCACCCCTGCTGAGTTAAATGTAGGTCACATTGCGATGACTTGGCCCTTTTCTAATGGTAAGAATCGCGTATCTTGAATCCGGACGTATTTGTCAACTGAGGATCGGCTATGTAAATCCACATTTGAAAGGGTATATTTCAAAATAGTTGTTGGGCGTCGAGTTTACTTAGATTTCGCGGAGAAACGTAAACAACGTTATCAAAAGTAAATTAATAAGGTAGCTATTCCGTTTTAGATAGAATCTTAATTTTTAACGGGAAGATTGCCACATTTATTTATATCAGATGAACACAGCTTATAGGTTAATTTTTGTATTCAAATCCAAAGACATGTTGTCGGGCGATTAACCAGGTTTAATTGAGTAGACATTGATATATCTAATATTGATTCTTTTAGTCTCATAAATTGTTGTTAATCTTTTTGTGCTGTTCAGCTTGTTATCAATGTGGAAATTTAGTCAACAAGGGCCTAGAAAACGAATAACCGATTTACAGGACATCCATTTTTCAAAGCAGGTCTATCAACTTTCTCTTTAGCCACTACACATCAAGGAGAGACACGCCACTGCAGAGAGCGCCATATCAAGTGCTAGCTATAAACGCTTTATGACGAGTAAGACAGACAAAGAGCGTACTGCTCATATGAACAAGCAAACTCCTCACAGTGATCTCCCTGTATGGGGATGATCACTGCCATCACAAATGTCACATGACCACCTACTTAGAAACGAAAATGGCATAACAAGATGGCGGCAAAACTAAAAAATTGTAATCCATTACTGCTTTATTTATAAACAAAACCATTTTTTTTTCAACTTAACTGGTCAGAAATCAATACAACAAGATATTGTTACTGAATTAACTGCATCATTTGAATTTCATCCAAATCTGGATGAAAAATCTTGTGGTGGCAGTGGTCGATGCAGCGTAGCAAGGGGAGATCACTGTGAGGAGTTTGAAGAACAAGAGTCGTGAGTTTGAGCTGCATCATCACAATGAAAACGCATTATCAACGGTATCCCTCATCGGAAAAAGAAAATCTTTGACACACTTTCTTTGGAAATGATTTTCTATAGTCAGTGTTGACAGCATCTACTTTAAGCTCCTTGGCTATTAAGTAAGTAACTAAGTAAGTAAGTAATTAGTTTGTTATAGTGACATATGTATGACAAACATAACTGTTATGATCAAATATACAGATAATTGTAAAAACCTTGCCCTGTACACATATAAGTCATCTCATCAAATACAAAGGGATGCATTAATTTAAGAGGGGACGTGGTATGACATCCAATGCGTACATGTGTGACAATCATATAAATACGATCTATATCTCATCAATATCGAGAAGATATTTCCTAATTATCTGTCGATTTAGCCCATTACCAAACAATGACGACATTTGACCAGTTTGTTGCAGACCACTCTGGAAATCATTATGGGAAAAGCAGAAATTGCTCCTAACGAGCAATGCGTTCTGTCCTATCAGAAGATTATTTCAACACAATTTGAAATGACGTCTGCAAGCTCTTTGAATTTGGGACAGTCGAAAGTTTGGCGTGTGTTAAAGTGTAAATACATGAGTCATAAATTGCCAGGTCAAGAGGAAAGGGTATTTCCCGAAGATACTGATTATTCGTTGTATGCTCTTTCTGAATATCAGTATGTCTTGAAGTCAAGTTATCTTTTAATCATTATTTTGATAATTGATATATATATGAGATAGTCTCGAAACAGCTTAACCCTTTACCAAACGCCAAATTTTCGACATTCCCGAATCGAAAAAGATTGCAGACGATATTTCAAAATGTGATGAAATTGGAAAGTAATCTTATGATAGAGTAGAAAACATTGTGGGAAAAGGAGAAATTGATCGTCACGAGCAATTTCTCGTTTCTCCACAATGTTTTTCAGAGTCGCCTGCAACAAAGTGGAGAAATGTCGTTATTGTTTGGTAATGGGTTGAACCGGAATTTAACAACCCAATAGTTTCTGGCATGAATATGAGTATATAAGCAAATTGTGGTGCAAAGGACACAAGCGATACGGATAAAAATTCATTATAAATTCAAAAATATGGTTATTCGAAGAATTCTCTCTAAAACGTGCCAATGTTAATCTTTATGTAGAGCATTCGCTATCGCAAATGTACGCTATAGAGACAATATGTAATGCTAGAATTGTCCATTGGTTAATTAATTTGATACGTAGTTCATGAGTTGTTAAATTACATCGTGTAAAGTATACGGGCACATCATTATTTATCAAGTTGTATTCAGATCACGCATTAGTTAACATTTTTCCGTCCCTATTATCACAGGGAACTCTGTGGCCCAGTGGATAGAGTAGAGAACTTAAAGGACAGTTTGACTCTAAATCGCGCTAACAGAAGATGTGGAGGGAGGAAGTCTCCCGACTGGAGTAAAAAATCCCGATGGTTCTAACCGGCTTTACCAACCCTTACGGAATGTTAAGCCTGAGGTCTTCTTCCATTGATAACGAGCCGGTAAACGAGATATAACTGTAATACTAACGCGTTTTAAAACAAGGTCAATCATTTTTTACTTCTGTGTCATTCATGAATGAAGGTAGAAAACGAATGCATTAACTAGGTTTGGACTTTTTGACACACTGATACTGATGAAATACTCCTTCATCTTTATTTATTTCAAGATCAGTCGGTTATGAATCATTTAAATCCGATCGTTACGATTCGAGCAGTACCCATAAGATATGGAGAAAAACTATTTTTTTACCGTATATTTTGGATAATCTTTTTTACAGAATAAATACAAATGGAGTTTAGATGGTTAGTCTATGGTGTTCGACTTCAGGCATTACTGAGTCAAATGCAGTTTAAATTGTTCATATGACATCGGAATCGGATGCCGTTAGCTTAATCTAATGATGTAGTTATCATTATCTTATCGAAACATTTAGAGTGATTTGAACTTGTCCTAAGGTATAAACTATTCACGTACCTTTTCTCGATGAGAAATATCCATAAATAAATTCAAATTAATTCAAACTGCGACACCTCCCCCTTTCACACATACAGAGACTGAACGTTTGACCCCGGTTTATACAAAGGTGATGAGCAATTGATTCATTTGATGCTTGTCATTTCGTGTCACACAACTCCGACAAATGAGATTGGATTCGGTTTGACATGGTTTGCCGAAGGCTTTTTTTCTTCAAGTTAATGAAAAAGAAAATAACAGGACATAAAATTTATTTGGTGAGTACATAATATATAGCCGTGTTCACACCGGGGTAGAATATACATAAAAAGGTCGAAATCTCTCTCTCACATCTCTCACCCTCCCCTATCGATAGAAACTGCTTTCAATATTTTCCATCTTATCTCATTTTTTGGTATTTATATGTACATGTATGTAAATAGAAATTAATAAAAGAAGTCTAGCTTCATTAAAAAACATCGATCTCATCTCAACAAGGAACTAGTGTTTGTAGTAATGTTGGGTCACATCAAGTTAGTTTTGTACTAGTCTGAGCCAGATTGGGTTCATGGAGTATGATAAATATATTTTTTTGCTTGTAACTTTTATAATAATCCATTGTGGAGATTTAGAGCTCTTGGTTTGTTGTTTCATCTTTTGTCACAGTGGTATGTATCAAGTCTTTACATCAACATTAGTCTTAGGGTTTAAAGAGTTTACACCAGGAAAGAGATGTTTTTAAAAGACTGCTGTATTTTATCAGAGCGTGTACTTGTTGGTACTTAAATTGGTTGGTAATATGAGAATTTCACGACGTTTCTAATACCTTTTTACTAATACAATGGAAGCCTGTGTACCGATTGATGCTCATTCAACCACCAAACAATTACTGCGTATTGCGAAATATTTATTACAAGTTAATTATCTCTCGAATAAAAGCGTGTCTTGTTGTCAACCGGTATATTAAAAAATTTGGAACAATACCCAGTAACTTAACAAATATCCTTAGCTCTTATATAATATTATTCGGTCGACACTTACTAAGCGCACAAGTACACGTAATATATATACTACGTTTGAAAGTTTAAATGATTACCGTTCATTGAAGACGCTTGTATTAACACACATAAGTCAGAAAATACTAGATACCATTGTGACACAAAGAGGACACTGGTGTATCAAAAAGCGAGCAGCCTTTTCAAATGTCAGCCACTGAAGATTTCGCCTTTGATCAGTTACGAGTCCGGGGTTAACAAGCTTGGGTTTTTGACTAAGAAGCATTGGTATAAGTAAATGTAAGTGTTAGAAATGACGGGTAAGATGAAAAGAGACGCAAAGTAGTACTTAAAGTAGAACTATATTTATTAGAAAGTAAACATTTTCAAGATATTGCAGTAGTACAAACAGTAAATCTAGTAACTAGATAACAATTTTATAATTTTCTTGAACTTGTATTTTGTGTCGAAGGTGCTCAAATATGTAAAAGAAATCGCAATCGGAACTATTTATTTGCGTAAAGTTATCAAATATCAAAGTATTTGTTGTCACCAATATAAGGAATATGTCAACCTTTTATGCAAATTCTTTCTATTGTATAGCTAAGAAACAATTTGACAGATATATTCGTTCCCTATAAAGAAATTATTTCTTTTGCGGAAACCCTATTGTTGTAAAATAAGCATGTATATTGTTGCAGAGTATATGGTGTGCATGGTTTGTGTTTGAACGCATTCGAGTATTGCTTTTATGTGGATTCACAACAAATGGTGTATGTCTTGGTCACGGGTGCAATCCTGCAATATGTCATCGTGAGAAGTCCAGTTTTATTTTCTCGCATCGGAATAAAAAGGACGTCCAAGCGACTTTGACTGTGGCCATAAACACTGTTAGTAACAAAACAAACTGTTATTGATATGTCTAAGAGGGAAATGAAAAAGAAGTATATTGTGTGTTATTCACAGAAGCGACGTGTACTCTGGAGACTTTATAGGATCCCCATATTTCACATATGTATATCGACGGCACCGTTAAACACGGCATTGTCGAACGAATTCTTCTCCTTCATAGGAAGTGTGTCAGCCTCGATACTTGAAGATGCGGATTCCAAAAGCTCACTGTCCATCTGTGCAATTTCCGCCTTCGACAAGCTCTCCACGATCCCGGCACCGTACGCATCCCCGAGCACGTTCAGAGCCGTCCTAAACCGATCCCTGCAAGTAAAACATGGACCGGAAGCACATGACAATCAAAGCTTTAATAACTGGCAGTATATGGTTTATTGTAAAATGTAAAGTTTAAAGGTCCAACGATGTGATAAAATTTTCTTTAAAGCCATACTTGCGACCATTTACACTAAAATTTTGAAAATTCTAGAATAATTGACAATTAATTTAAAAGTACTGTGAATCCTCTTTTGCATAGGAACTGAGACGGTAACACGATCACATGATAATTTGAAAGATTGAATACGATAAGGTTTGTTTACAATTAGCGATAAACCGGAAAAATTCTCCATTTTGACTGTTCACGTTGTTAACATTGGATAAATGACAGTATTTCTATGTGTTTCACGTGATATTTCTAACCAGGTGATCGCCACTCGTTAATCCGAGCGCTCCTAGCTATATCAGGTGTAACTCGAATGTAAACAATAAAGTTAAATTGGTGGGCATAAAATTTGTGAAAAAAGGTACTTTGAAAAGTAGATGATAGATAGATAATGCAGGCGTTATATTTTCATGATCCTGTGGTTTATTTCTATGTTTCAACATATTCTATCATAATTCATAATTCATTTTACCCAGTTTTGTAGTTTCTCTGAGTTCTAGTATGCTTTTAAAAATGCACAACAGCTGTACCATTATATGATACGCACTCAAAGAAGCCATTGGAATCAAACTAAGATCGTTTTCTTAGTTACTCTATGTTGAGTTGCATACCGAAACAAAGTTATATCTTTCTGGGAAATAGGCATCGTAATTGCTCATTTCGGAAGTATTTCGGATCAACTTTGTAGAATGGTACTTTCTCCTGTCTGCTGCACGTGTTTTTGAGGGCACCATGGCAAAGTAATATTGTGTTTTCGTATGAAATCCATTCCATTATCACAGATATTTATTACTAACATATTCGCCTTATTGTTTTACATCGATTGTGAAGGAAGCTTGAAGCTTGTTCGCAGCCACTTGCGAGGACTGCTTCCTGGATAATATACCAGTACTCGCACCGATTTGTGGGTCAGTCCCGGGAATGTTCACCTCGCACAACACTCTACCTTTACATCACTGCCGCCCACGATATAATATTTTATTTCATTTTATGTCATCGGCTGTTGCTTTCATATTGTGACAAGTCATGTATTGTCATATAGGGGCATGTATTCGGTTTATATGTTATATGTTAATGATAATTGTAAACTTACAGGAACCAATCAATGGCGATGATGAGCCGGATGTCCTCTACCGGAAGATCTACCGCCGTCAGAACGACTACCATGGTTACCAATCCAGCTGACGGTATACCTGCTGCACCAATAGCGGCGGCGGTGGCGGTCAAACTAAGGGATTCAACAAATCAAATGATCAAACATTAATACATTCCGGTATATTGTTACGTATCAGCTCCAAAAAGCGGCATTATTACCATGTAAAGATCGGAAAATTATTTTGTTGAAAAGTTCTTGAACAGTATAAGGTTAAATAATTAAAAGACAGACATCAATTTGTTGAAAGGTCAATTTCTTTGATTTAAGTAATTTCTGTACATGTATATTTCTTCGATAAAGCCTATCACATGGAATATTTTAAATGTGACAATTTGAAAATAAAAATAAACGACAAAGATGAAGTGTGAAAAAATATCCTTCGACCAAATTGTAGAACAAATTGCAACTAAAGGAGAAATGACACTTTTCGTTTCAGGAGAATCACTACAGACAAGACATAGCAAGCATTCAACCTACCTGATGATAATGACGTCCGGAACGCTGAGCGAGATTCCATTGAATTGTGCAATAAAGATGGCCGCCACGGCCTCATACAGTGCTGTACCGTCCATGTTGATTGTAGCACCGATTGGCGCCACAAACTTGGCCACACGGATATCCACCTTGTTCTTCATTTCCAAACACTCCATCGTCACGGGTAATGTTGCGGAACTGACATAAACAACAACGAAACGAGTCAGCTAAACATAGATGTACAGAAATCCATTTAGATAACGTTGTAAACAATGTCCGGATGATCCAGTTGTATTTCCTCCATCTCAAGCATTTAGTGGAGGTAACTCTCTAAGAGAAACCGAAGTAAATATTAAGTTCACTCTTATTTTGTGAACCTATCTGGATTGAAAATGGCCTCACATCTAAGATTGGATTTGCTCAAAATTAAGTACATTTAGAGAGCTAGACAAAACTCATTATGAAACCGTAAACATGCAATTAATGCCATTAATTCATCAGCAGTTTCCCACTTCTATAAAAACTGATTTTTTTCAAATATTTTGCATGTTTATGACTTAAATTGTCATATGCTTTTGCTCTAAATTCTTGTTAGCCTTGAAATCCCATAAGAAAAAAAATCATAAGACACGAAATCAAATATTTAAGAGAATTGTTTGATAAGCAATATTGCCCATTCAAGTTCGGTCCATTAAAACAAACGTTTACCATAGGACATCAATCGTCAAAAAAATATAATAATTGTCTCTCACCTTGAAGCTGTTCCCCAGGCAACCAACAGAGCCTGGAGCATTTTTTGCATGTAGATAAATGGATTCCGCCGTGTGAAGATGAAGTAGATGAGTGGGAGGACGATCATACCATGGATTCCGATCCCAACCAGCACCGTCAACATGTAGTATGCCAGCTGGACGAACACTTTATCCGGGTCCTCCATCTCTATCAGCTTGGTGGCCACCAGGAATATGATACCAATCGGCGAATACCTGAATATTGGCAAAAGATGGAGAGGTTTTTACATGCAAATTGGCCTGACTGTTCCCCGTATCGAATGAACAAGTTACATTACTTCCGGTCTTCTGCTACATGTACGACAATTTGGGCCTGTTATGCACTTTTACCTTTGTGATGGAAGGGTAACTGATTGAACTAAATCTCTCAAACGTCACCAGGCTACGTAGCACTATGCAACAACGCCACTTGTGCCATGAATGATGAAAGGGTTGCATGTGTTATATATGTTCGATTAATGTCTCGTTTTTTTTAAAAAACACATCGAAAGGAAATTCTTTTAATTAGATAAAGATAACCATGAAAACAGGCATTAACGTGTCTGATTGGTGGTTGAACTTTGACTTTGTTACTCATTTAATTCATTTAACGACGTAGCCATCAAGTCCTCTTGTCAAATCCAGAGCGGCAAAGAATTTTAGTGCCTTCAGTTATGCCTGGATAATATCTGAATACCTGGTGATGCATCGTTTAACAAAGGTCCAGGAATGAGAAGCATTTCCCCGGCTTACGTATTTATCTATTTTATTTAAGCTAATGTTGTTAGAAATTTTATAATGCTTATCTCTACCCGAGTAAGTGGTTCCCGCTACGCTCCCACATTTATCTGCGAGGTACGAACGATAACTCTACATAGGAGATTGGTATAAAGCGTGTCTGTTGAAGACCATGACAACTACTTAATTCAAATGCCTTACCAGATGATAAGCATCTGTGATATACGAACGATAACTCTGCATAGGAGATTGGTATAAAGCGTGTCTGTTGAGGAACATGACAACCGCTAAATTCAAGGGCTCTACCAGATGATAAGCATCTGTGAGGTACGATCGATAACTCTACAAAGGAGATTGGTATAAAGCGTGTCTGTTGGAGACCAAGACAACCGCTAAATTCAAAGGCCTTTCCAGATGATAAGCATCTGTGAGGTACAAACGACAACTCTACAAAGGAGATTGGTATAAAGCGTGTCTGTTGAAAGTCATAGCAACCACTAAATTCAAAGCCCTTACCAGATAACAAGCATCTGTAAGGTACGAACGATAGCACTGCATAAGAGATTGGTATAAAGCGTGTCTGTTGAAGACCATAGCAACAGCTAAATTCAAAGCCCTTACCAGATGATAAGCATCTATGAGGTACGAACGATAACTCTGCATAGGAGATTGGTATAAAGCGTGTCTGTTGAAGACCATAGCAACCACTAAATTCAAAACCCTTACCAGATAACAAGCATCGTGATCTTCATGACGGCTATGTGCATGCTCTCAAAGAAGTCTGCGAGTGGTTTCCCGGCCGGCCCCATTTTCGAGATGGTGGCCCCAAACACAACGGAGAACACAACAATCCCTAGTACGTTCATGCCGCTGCCATCGGGGGTTCCGACAGAGGGGCTGTCCACGCTATACATATCCATAGCTAAAATCAAATGATAAGACGATCTAGACAATCGGAACAATCGACCATTTACTGAACGATAGTGGCATTTGACCAGTTTGTTGCACACGTTATATGTCGTATTAGATGGTCTGCTACATCTTAAATTCATACGTATACTTTCGTTTTACGCATCAACTTTGAACCATTACCAAACAATAACGACGTTTGACCAGTTTGTTGCAGACGTTATATGTCATACAAGTTGGTCTGTTACATCTTAAATTCATACGTATACTTTCGTTATACGTAACTTTGAACCTTTACCAAACAATAACGACATTTGACCAGTTTGTTGCACACGACACTGGAAAACATTATGGAAAAAGGAGCTCTTGACGAGGAATTCCTCCTTTTCCCACAATGTTTTCTGCCATTACAGAAGATTCTTTTTTCAATTTTCATTTACATTCTGAAATGTCGTCTGCAAACTCTTTCACTTTGGGACAGTCGAAAATTTGGCGTTTTGTAACGAATTAAAGGATTCAGTATACGACTTTCGTGAAGGCCATTCTGGCGTTGCGACTGAATGCTCATACTTAAGTGTGTTCATACCGACGAAAACCATGAGGAAATCTACCCCTTATAGTGCTGGAACCAACTTCATGGTTATGCAAATAGGTTAGATCCAGGGCAGCCGCCAAGTAAATTGGAGTTAAAGTGCCTGCTACTTTTCCATGTCACAAAGTTGACTATACACTTTGGACTTGCAATTGCTCGCAATTGCGTTCATCGCAATTGGTTTAAAATTAACCCAGATGGCATTTTAAGTGTTCATACTGGTATGCTCTTTAATCAATGTGTTTCTTTAATATATAATATAATCTATTGAGATAGATGTAAACAATAATGGCTCATTATAAATAAAGTCTACCCTTGACAAAATTATTTTTTGATTTAATCTTTTTTGGCATCAGATTGAAGGAATTGTACTAACAATCATTACCTGTTCTAAACCATGAACTTCTAACGTTGCATAACACATCGTTAGCAAAAGTGGTTTTTCTTTGGTGTCGGATAGAAACCCTAATACACTACGTATAAATGAGAAATCGCTTATACCACACAATGCCTCTTAATGCCACGATGGAAGTCCTCTATATATGTGTTTAACCCTTTCCAAAACAACACATTTTCGACTGTCCCAAATTGAAAGAGTTTGCAGACGACATTTCAAAATGTGATGAAATTGGAAAATAATCTTCTGATAGACAAGAAAACATTGTGGGAAAAGGAGAAATCGCTCTTCACGAGTAATTTCTCCTTTTCCCTCAATGTTTTCCAAAGTCGTCTACAACAAAGTGGTCAAATGTCGTTATTGTTCGGGAAAGGGTTAAACGAGTCTGTATGCTATGTCTTGATCAGATTTAATTCACATTCTTAAACATTTGTGAAACACAGATAACTAAAAACTTATGTATACACTTGGTCAATGCACATTTTACTTCCGCTTGTTAGCTTGTTGTGTTAGAAAGGCAGTTTTGGATGTATGGTTACGACATACATAGAAGAAAAGCTAAAAACTATATCCACCTGGTGCGGTTGAACTTGTTGTATTGGGCATTGGACCGGATACGGTGGTTGCCATGGTAGTTCCGGTCGTTGGCATCTTGTAGTTGAACGTTCCGTAGGTGGTCGTTTCCTGAAAGTTTTTCGAAATGAAAGCTTTGTAATCGATCGCAGTTACAAACATGCATTTATAATAATAAGAAGTTACTAATCTATAGAATAGAAAATAGTTTCAGGAATTGTATCAAGTTTATCTAAGTCGTCACTCTCATCCTCTGTGTCTATCAAATTTTGCTTTTTATGCATATGTATAAGTTGTAAATGTACATGTCATTTTCATAGCATGCATGTAAATATATAATTGTAATAACTATGAGCCTATGTGCTTAATGTTGAAATAAAATTATGTTTTGTTATGTTATGTTATGTTAGTATCATTCGTCTTACAAGGGTTATTAAACACACTTTCACTAATAGAGCAGGGAGATAGTTTTGACATTAGAATAGTCTGCCCCTCTTGTAACATGGGTTTTCGTGTACCAACAATGCTGACATTAAGAATCCGTTCATTATTTAAGTAGGCATGCATTTTGAAAATACTGTTTGTTTAAGTTCCCCACCTTTTTCAACATAAAAGCATTTTGGTCACATAAGAATGTGAAAGATAAATTTACATGTATTTCAGGAAAGGATAGCAAAAAATTCATTAACAGAGATAACCAACGGCCATATAAGTTTTGAGATTGGCGATAAAACTGCAAAGACATAAAGATGTATAACATCTCCTTCGAATCGCGCACCTGTCAAACAAAATGGTCTCTTTTCAAAGGTCTATTGGTGCTAGCCACAGGTATGAATGAAAATGAATTACCTATCGTTTTGATTTTTAATACTATTTAGATTTTAACTGTCTGTAGGAAATTCCCTACTTTAGGAAGATGCCCGTAAATCTAGGCCATTCATATATGAAACTTTATTTCAATTTAATCATAGACGATTAACTCAATTCTTTTAACTTTATTACTCATATATCTTATACCGCTGTATGTATTTGGATCAAATAACAAGTTATGAAATGAGTGATCAAAGGCATAGCTTACCCGTCGGAAGCATGCTACAACTATGTTAGGAGGGAAGCAGTTCCTGCGGAGAAAACGAAATAAAAAAAGACGTGTCAGAAAATAACGGCTTTACAACATCGGTCTATACCAGTACAAACATAACATATAAATAACATGATATTATTCATCATTAAACGTCAAAATGCAAGTGTATAGCTTACAAAATATATTCATAAAGCGTGTGCGAAGGCGTTCGTTCAATTCATAATATCTTATCGTTAGCAGAGAAGTATTGGTGAAGAAATGATGGAAATATCGGAGAGTAATCTGCCGTTATTTCTCGAAAACAAAAAGAAGAATAACACTTTGCTGGACTTTTGTTTTAATTTCAAGATAAGAATGCTGAAATCTTTATTTATTCTATATTTTTAACTGATAAAAAACCGGGTCCACAAATCAATGCGAGGGGTCAATGCAAGACTATAGTAAGTGCTTCACAAACATGAAGCACTAACTATAGTATTGCATTGAACCCTCGATATACATCGTACCTTATGAGATCGAACAACGCGTCCAGTGGTTTTTGATTAGGTGTTGATCCAGTTTTGTCGATGTTCGAGTCTCCCTTGTAGCCAGGACGGATGGCCAGTACGAGTATGATCCCCAGCACGACCGCAGAGAACGTCGTGGTCATGTAATACGCAATGGCTCGTAGACCCATACGTCCTGAAATACCAGGAATCGAAGCTTTATGTAACACAGTTACTTAATCCTTCACCAGACAACTGATTGAATGTAGTTTGATGCTTATAATTTTAAGACGTATAGAGGTGCTTATAGATATATTCTACAGTTTTATAAGACATAATCCTTTCATAAAGTTTTTCTGAATTTTTTATATGTTATTCAAAATTTCACTGTAAATTAGAAAATGAAAAAAAAAAATTGCTGGTCGACGAATATCTTTTTTTGTGTGTGTAAAATGACAGTTTCCATGGTAACTTTTTGGGGCATAATTGTCAAAATAACCATACTTTCTTCAAATGTTAAAGAATCATGTTGACGAGTTAGTATTAATTTATAAAACGGTAGTTTCCCTAGTAATTATTTTTGAAAAATATTAATAAAAACTACTTAAATAGTGAAAAATAGAAGCTGGAGCTTTAAATGCATGAGAGTATGAAATAATTTTGATAACCTGATAGTTTTAGTGATAATATAATTTCTTTGGAAAGTATTACATACAGCATTTTATTCGAATAAAACGTTAATCCGTCTTTTATACATGTACCTCTTCGGCGAAGCATTTATTATTTCCCTTAAATGCGCGGAAAACGTGAACAGATAAAAAATACCGAGAACGTCGACCAAGGATAACAATATTTTCACCTCTAATCGGAAACAAATATCTTACACCGGTAACCACGCCGATGGTACAAAGACTAAAAGGTCATTATATTGCAATGGATGCCTACACTTCGAGGAGTTTTTGGGCCTTCCTACCTGAATGCTTGGAGCTGAGTGAAGCTAAAGATGAGATGATACTGGAGACAATCAGCGGGATAATCAGGCACTTCAGCATGTTGAGGAGGAGGTCGCCCGGAAAACGGAGGTAGAAGATCTTCGTCTTCTGGTAAAACTCCCAGCCTTCCACGCCTCGAAGACCGAACCCGAGAGCGATCCCAATAGCAAGGGCGATAACCATGAGCAGCACGAAAAGGTTCGCACGGACTATCTCCCTTATTTTCTCTTTCCGCGTCATCGTCGATTCGATAGCCATCTTGGGTTATTTATGGTTTTACTCCCTGAAAAATGAAAATAATAGATAGCTCAGTAAAAGCTTGGTTTATAAATGTACATTTATGAAATGAAATAACAAGTGAGCTATTTTTAAAAGGTGCTTATTCACAGAAGGGAAAATTCGAAAGTCAAAATAAAATGCCGTTGATACAATTTAGTCTTTGTGTTGTTAAGTAATCTACAATAAAAGAATGTACAGTCTGTATACGGTACACAAAAACAAAAACGATGTCATTTTATTTGAGAGAATAAATGTCAATTGACTCTATACACGATTTAAAAAATCAAAACCATATCAATTTTCTTCCAATGACTATTCTAGAGTGTGTAACATATGTTGGGCAGTTCTTCAACAACAAACAATTACCTTCAAAAGTTCGTCACATATGTGAACACTGACCAGGTAGGGCCTACCATTAAAGTTACACAGTTATTATTTACTGGCTATTTCTGACAGCTTATAATTGATACAACAGTCCGATTAATACTATCATTGTAACTGAAAGATCGTGAAAATCAGAAAATCCGGCGAAACCTTTTGAAAACACAATAAAAAGAGAAATGGTAAAGAAGCATGACGTTATTGAAAGGTGTATTAGAAGAATTGTTGACCTGATCAGACTTCCACTGGCTTACCTCGTTTAGATATGGAAAGGTATGGCATTTTATATCAAAATATATAATGCAACATCTTTGTTATTCAAAAGGGGGCCAAAACACCCTAACAACAGAATATATATTTTTTTGTCTATCATAAGACTCAGCCTAAACGACCGTTTCGTTTAACTGTTTGGGATATCTAACAGGATTAATACGTGTGTCGCATTACACTCGGTGTAATGTTTTTGCTACTCACATGCCAGTGTGAAAAGACTCAAGTGATATTGCAAAGATCTTTTTGTAACATAAAGCTTTGTAGATGTTGACACTTTGTAAATAGAAAAACTCAAGATCTGTCTAGTCATAGTGAGAGGTGAATGAATAATAACAATGTCTTGGTGTTATAAATTTGGTTCATATTTCTTTTTGTGCGTTGGTACTACATTCACCATTACAACAATCTACATTATATTGACGTGGTAGTCTAAATGTTTAAGATTTGAATGCGTTTAACCCTTACAGTGCTGGATCCGATTTCATGTTTATGCAAACAGGTTAGATTCATTGATCTAACATGTTTGCTACTCTGGGTATCTTACACATATATATTTAAGGTTTTGGAGAGCAGACGACACAAAAATATCTATTTTGGGCAAATTACCCAACATTCTTTGGGATAGGCTTTCTTGCGGCTAACGCTTTGAGAATTGTTTCAACTTTCTCACTTTGTCAAAATAGTCACTTGACAATGTCAAAGGGAAAATAATCAAAATGTACTTTCCATATTGCTGTTTGGTTTAAACATGGATCTGTCACGAACATAAAAGCCTCTGTGAATCATTATGATAAATGAACAAGTTGGATTTCTTAAAAAAAAAAGAAAAAAGAAAAACGCATTACAAGGGCCTTTAAATAATGTCAAATGAATAACCCCATTGTTCGTTTGGGAAAGTTGCCAGCTGCTTAATATTTCAACCAGTAACAGAAAAAGAGATTAAATAAACCACGTAATTCAGGTATGAAGTTTATCGTATAATATCGATTTTAATGGAGTTGCTATTTTCTCCTTCAATGAGCAATAACTTACATACATACACTTCTCGTAAAGCCATTGCAAACTAATCAGAAACATGTTTCTACTACTCGTGCTTGAACATTAACGTATGCGATACAATAGTTAATGACACCACCTATCGTTATATATAGTCATATCATAATCATATAACGTGACTAGCACTAAGTATATAATGTTAAAAACGGAAGCAATTTCTATGTCCTTCTTCCTATCTATGTAAAGCACTCATTTTTGAGTATCATAACATGTTGTCTGAATGAAATACCAGTACCAGGCTTAGACTTGTGTCTTACCCCAAGAACACTCCATGGTGAAATACGTGAGTACCTTTGGGGACCAAACCCGAGTTTGCCGGTCTCTGGTTAAGGTCAAGTTTAAAATAGCTCATCGCAAAATCCCTTCTACGGATTAAGAGATTTTTTTTTTTCAATAAATAGTAACAGTTTTAAAGAAATCAAGTTGGTAACACTCTCTTTGAAAATCAACCCCTCAAGTATTTTCTTCTTTTCTTTTGGCAACCTATGTTTTCTTGTGAACCTCTTGATCTCAAATGCATATGCCAATGAAGGTAAAAGTGTTAGATCACTTCACCAATACAACGCAAATAAAATATATCTGAATTGAAAGAAATGTTTAGGAGTTTGATTTGTACACGTTTCAAATGTATGCATGAACGTGTATGCTAACATTAACACCTATTCACGGAGTCTAGGGAAAGTTGACTGGGTATATTAAAATCCATATATATTGTAAAAGATTTATGGTGCAATGCCTTGTACCTCTTTTAGAAAAGTGAAGAAGGAACATTATCAATGCAACATGCACCATTATATACCCTCTTCTAGACATCAACCTGTATCGAATGTTGAAGCAATATGTACACATCTACAGTGAACCCTCGTTTATCCGGACTCCGATTATTCGGATGTCTCGCAATCCGAACAAAATTGTAAGGGAACGGAATTTTTGGACCAGTTTATTGCAGACGACTTTTGAAAACATTGTGAGTAAAGGAGAAATTGCTCGTGACGAGCAATTTCTCCTTTTCCCACAATGTTTTCTGCCATATCAGAAGATTATCTTTGAATTTCATCACGTTTTGATGTCTTCTGCAAACTCTTTCAATTTGGGACGGTCGACAATTTGGCGTTTGCTAAAGGGTTATAACTATACACCGCTCATACAGACCGTTTATGTCTTAATGTGAATAAGAACATGCTCTGCTTCATTAGTCCGTATTATTCGGTAAACCGGACATTTTGTTGGGAACGGACGTGTCCGGATAAACGGAGGTTCACTGTATTTTCATTATTTTCTTTGTCAACCATAATGTCCTTCTATAAACCCGTACTATCTCCCTTGGATGCGCAGATGAAGTGCGCAGATAAGACTACCGAGAACGTCCTTAAGAAAAATCCATCGCAGAATTCAGATATCATCATATTTAATTTGGGTTTCCTTTTTCAATCGCTCAGCTAAACCCAATTCGATTCGCTCGAAATGTTCCAACACTATTCAATGACCATGAGAAAGCAGTATTTACCGTGTCCCTTTACCTAACAAGGTTGTTTAATTTTTTAAGACATATAAAAATAAATGAAATCAGACTCGAAATAGGTGATATACTTTTAGTTAGAAGGGGCTTGTTGTTGAGAGAGTTTACTCATATAATTGATTTATTATAGCACAAACACTTAACCCTTTCCCAAACAACAAGTTTTCGACTGTCCCATTTTGAAAGAGTTTGCAGACGACATTTCGAAATGTGCTGAAATTGGAAAATAATCTTCTGAAAGGGCAGAAAACATTGTGGTAAAAGGTAAAGTTGCAATTTCTCCTTTTCCCACGATGATTTCTAAGTGTTCTGCAACAAAGTGGTCAAATGTCGATATTGTTTGGGAAAGGGTTAAAAGAAAGGTCGCTTTGAACAGAAATTTAAATTTGATAAATTGAGTGGTATAGGGTTAACTTTCAAAAAAATATAGAAAGGGTCTTTTTCTCTAAATGACTGTTATTTATCTAATTTATGTAACTAGGTTATGTTCTACTTTTGTAAAGCATTAACCTATTACCAAACAATAAAGAGATTTACCAAATTGTTGAAGACGACTCTGGAAAACAATGTTGGAAAAAGAAAAATTCCTCATAACGAGCATTTTCTCATTTTCCCACAATGTTTTCTACTCTATCAGAAGATTACTTTCCAGTTTAATCACATTTTGAAATGTTGTATATAAACTCTTTCAATTTGGGAAAGTTGTAAATTAGGCGTTGGGAAAGGGTTAACCCAAGTAACCCAAGATCGTCAAAAAGATGTCGTTTTTGGATCGATACCCACGAATGAACAGTCCAAAACAATGTTTTTCCCATAGGTATATATAAATCTTTTCAATTGCTAACGCTTTGACTGCAGTCGATATTTGAAAACCTTTCGATAAATCAGAAATTTGCTTACTAAGGCCAAGTTTACGACGGAGAAAGGGTTTATTCTTATTCGTTTGTCATAAACGAGACAGTATTACGTTTAAGGTTGTGGTAACGTTATATACATAACACGAAACCGAATACTTTTCTATGGCTAGCAGGAAGTTATCCAATCTTTTGTACGTCTTCAAAGCCGTTTCGTTTCAAGGTAAACACACCATGACTGTTTATATTCTAATACACGTTTTCAATACATTAAATCGCGAACCTTATGTAAGCATACCTTTGCAGTATTAAGCAACCATTCTCTAAGCAATACATGTGTATGTGTACAGGCACAGCAAATCAATGGTTAAGATATTATACCTGTAATTCAATTGAACTGAACTCGATACCTGCTAGCACAACTGATTTTAGTCACAGAACAAGTTTCCAATACATTTCAGAGCTCGAGCCAATTACTGGACATCTAATAAGAGCCGTTATATAACAAAATGAAACTATTCTGACATGGCATTATGTACCTTTGAAAAAAATACACATTGGTTTGGGTCGCAAGTCATGAAAGAACATGCAAAAGGGGTTATCTACGTCCCAAACATCATACAAGTATATTTGTAAAGTTGTTATGTGTCTGATATGCAACATCCAAGGAGTTTCTCTTAATATAGGGGTTTTCTATGCATATAGTTTCTTTAACATCATAGCCTCCTTTGAACACTTTTCCAGTTTATTAGAAAATATTGTACGTGGAATGCTGAGCATAAAAAGAATGTGAAGCAAATATTTCTTAAGTTTCTATATGAAAAGACACTTTGAATAAATGGTGATCTTTAAACTATGATTTTGTGGTGGTCTTTAAACTCTTCCAGTTTCTTATAAAATGGTATGCTGAGCAAAAAAAAAAGATAAAATAAATAAAAAAAATAAATAAATAATGACGTGATAGAAGAATGTTGGCCTTTAAACCTGCCAAGTGTCTTAAAAAGCTGTTTTCAAGTTGTTTTGTTTACAAATAAAAGGAGAAGGAAGTTTATCCTTACATCTTATGTGAAAAGTTTCTTTCAACTTATTGACTATCCTCAAAAAAATCCAGTTTTATATAAAAGAACAGATTGTAGTTCCAGTTTCTTAAACAATATTACACATGCCATGCTTAGCATAAAAGGGTGCGAAGGGAGGTTTTGATATGGTTTTAAAAGTAAAAGTTCTCCTTGACTCAGTGACAATCTTAAAAATCTTCCAATTTCTTATAAAGAGCATTATAAATGGCATGCCCAGCGCAAAATATTAGGAAGGAAGGTTTGGTTAGCTTTTATATGAAGTCGCCTTGATTTAGTGATGGCCAGTTTTGTGAAAAGGATAGCACCACACGTACCAAACAGTACAAGGACGTAACCAGTCACGCAACTCGTTAATTATACAATTGCTTTCCTTTTGTATACTCTACATGCGTTCTTTTCATAAGAAACCCCGTGAACATGACAACGACGACGCTCATGCAAAACTTTATCGCGGACAATCGGCGTAAAATGTCTTCTGGGTTCGCTTATACTTATACATTTACTCTTATCATTACCCCGAGCATAGGTTTAAGACAATTTCTGTTATTAAATATCTCTTTTAAACAATATCAACTGAACGATTTAGATACCACTGTGACAAAAAGAGAAATTGAGCAGTCTATCCTTTTGTCACAATGGATCCAACTCACTATCACAGAACGAATGTTTTACCTTCTATATGTTTTGATTATAATCCACTATTTATTCCAATTTTGGTAAGTAAAAATCAACATTGTGGCGTATGGTTAAAGTATCGTTATTGTTCGCTCACTTTAAAGGCTTCTTAGTGTTAATGTTATTTGTAATGAAACATTAGAATTGTTCGATTGGTACACTTGTATGCATGCTGCAGATCTACGACGGGCACATTCAGTGTTGAGATGCCACCATTTCTAATACAACAAGATTAACAAGTGCTGGCTTCGTCAAGTTACAAATTAAAGCAATTATCTCTTCGTAGTTTCGCACGTTACAGGGGTTCTCAAATATCATAATGACAACGTTAAAATTATTTTCTGTTTGGATGTCACTTTTATATTCAACAATGTCCAATCATCTCATTAAATCATTTCTTGGTGCTAGGAAAAAAAATAATTTACACAGGTCTAAATTGTTCTATTGGGTAAGAAAAATTGGTTCCGATATTTCGCTATTTACAAGTTGCTGATCTAAGAAGGAAATAGTCGGTGTAAAGTTGTAAACGATTTCGAATTTCACAAGCTCGACATGTACTAGTAACGTCGAGTTATTCAACAATGGAGATTTCATCTTTCGTGGTATCTGTTTCTTTTGTAGACCATTCTTTTGTTAACATCGGAATGTTTCAAAATTGTACATATATACCTTTGATTGCGTGTCCTAATGTATCATATTTATAATTACTATCAAAGTTTATAGTTTGTAAAAAAGTATTCGGACCTTTTCTACAGACGTTCTATGTGTTTTGTGTTTCTACATTCGAAACATTTTTTGGACACTTCTTCTATAAAGCAACTTTTCGACTTGAGTAGCTTACTTGAGTCAACTTATTTTTAACGAACGAGTAGCTTGCGTTAAATTAACCTGATCAATAGCATATATGAGCTGTTGCCTCAGATTGGCCTATATGGTTCTATGAGGATATGCTTTAATGTGCGAGTGAGCATGGTTGAAAATTGTGATGCAAAAAAAAAAAATACTGGTAATTCTACGCAGTAAAATCGAAGAAGAAGCCTGTGGTTGGCCAAGAGCTGCATTGTCACAAGCCTCCTTCTCATTGGACAGATTGCAATAAACAAGGACGGCATTGATCACAGTAATACTGATAAACACGTATACTCCATTCAGAAGTAATAGCTATTCTTTAACCGGACAAGCTTTCCCATTCCAAGAATTAGTTTATGTATGCATAAATAGTATCTATCACATGGTATCAAATAATGTTGAAACCATTTAATTTGCATGTCCTCCATACACACAAAAAAAATTAAAAACTCAATTTCCTTAAAGAACAAGTTTCATGCAATTTTCTATTTTGTAATGTTAGTATTTTAGTCGGGAGACTCCATAATTGTCGAAAATACTCATTTATTCGTTAAACATAACTGCATAAATGAAGTGTTTGTTTTGAGTATATTTATAATATATTGATATATAACTCATCCCTCAATGATTTTTTAAACATGAGTTGATTAAATTCGTGCATTATATATATATATATATAAATATATATAGGGGCAAAATAAATGCCTTTCTAATTCTAGAACCCATTGCATACATGTTGGAAACATTCTTATTTTAAGCAGGCTTTTCGCTGTCTTCAACACTATCATAATTTTGAATACCATCTTTGATCTAATTCTGACACTTTTATCACAATGATTTTTCAGGGCGTCTTCTACAAATTTATTCGGCATTGTCATTATTTATATATGTATGTTTAAAAAAAAAATAATTGAAAAAATAAAAGAAAAGAAAGCACAATAACTGTTGGCATACCATCTTTGAAAACCGTTTTTCGAAAGGAGCGATAACTCAGTGTGTACATTCTATATACGTCCAGCCTCATCACAATGCAACTAAAATTGTTCACGAGTGATAAGGAGTAATATTTTCTAGGGCGTAAAATACATATTTCAGACTAGAATAAGCTGGAGACAAGGAGCATCATTTTACTAACATTAGTAAGTAGACAGACGGTATTTTCAAATAACTGTTCCATAGAAAATTGGGGGTATTCATAAACAACCCTCTGTTTGGCCTACTTTACTGACGCGTTCAAGAACCCGTATGTCAACACGTGTGACCGTATTAAAGTTAAAAAGAGTTGGTCCGCTACCATTAAAAATACCAACCTTTCTAACCGGGTTACTGTAGCTGTTCAGCGACCTAATTATTCGTAGTTGTGATTCGTCTACATCCTTAGAGCCATTTTGGAAATTCTAACTCAATTTATCCATGAAACCTCCTTTTTTTCTCGTACGAAGTTAAAACCATCAGAAAAAAATGAAACGCTATATTTATCATTTGTCACCACGGCTCTCACCAAATCTGCCAAAGGAAACGTCATTTTTCTACTAATTTCCCCTTTGTTTTCTAAATCTGACCGAATAACGATTTCAACTTTGAGAGAATTCATTAATCTCAACAGTAGTATTGATATACCCATGAACATTGAACGAAATGAACACCAAAGAACATATGTTTGAACTCATTTTCTGTTAACGGAATAGCAATAACGATGTCGTAACTTAAAGATTAACTCATGTCAGGCGAACAGTATGGCAGATATATAAGAAAGTCCATATAATCGATAGTTCCTTAGATAGATGTGGGTCTTCTATGTTTTACAGAATTTCTGTCACAATGCAGGTGCGAGCGCGTATTTTCATGCTACTGCTTTTTCCTTACAAGTACTACACAACATTATTCCTATGGTGCTGACCATTGAAGATTTAACTCAACACGTTCTGACTCTGTTCCTTCTATGAACGCTTAATCAAACATCGAACGGGTGCTACTAGTTAATATACATCAATCAAGTCAGTTAAGATAAATTGTGTCCTGGTTATCGAAAATCACCATAGGTCACTACTAGAACTTCGTTTTCTCGATCCCCTATTTAAGGACAATTAACGTTATGGAATATCGTCTTTAAGACCCAATTTTTGGGATTCCTGAAAATGATCAAACTGTAAGTGGCATCATAATTCTATCAAAACCAAGAAATGTAACCCTTACAACGCGATATTGAATAAAGCGTACACCAATCATAACTAGTTGTTTGACTTCTGCCACAGATATATCAAAGTGGGGGCATGACAGAGTGATGGGTAAACCTGCACAACTTTGACTTGATCTCCATAATCATCGATTTGAATTCTATTGAACTAATACTTCGTAGTCCCGTTTAGGTATGCTCTCAACAGGATACATAAGCATTGTATTACAATATAACGATTGCATGCAATATCCCAACATACTTATAATGATACATGCCACATATTTGTCGGCTGTTGTTCCTAAATTCGATTAATTTCAACATTCCAGGGGGATAATTTAGACTGCAAGTATAAACCCTAAGTAGTTGGATATTTTAGATGACATATGCTTTTGAAACCTTTATTCGCTATTGCCTATTTATATGATTCAGTGGAAGCGCTGCGTGTGTTTATAGAAATTACGATGTAGGTTTAATCTCTAAATGTAAGCTAATTTCAATAAAGAGGCGGTATTAAAAATCTGCAACACTGAACCCCCCCCCTCTCTCTCCTCTCTCTCTGTCTGTCTCTGTCTCTGTCTCTCTCTCTCTCTCTCTCTCTCTCTCTCTCTCTCTCTCTCTCTCTCTCTCTCTCTCTCTCTCTCCTCTCTCTCTCTCTCTCTCTCTCTCTCTCTCTCTCTCTCTCTCTCTCTCTCTCTCTCTCTCTCTCAATTGACGTATCTAAACCATGAACAGATTACTACCTTACGTCACATCTTACCGTCTAACAGCAAACGGCATTCAAAAACTTTGTGGATAAAGGAGTAATTGCTTGTGACAAGCAATTCCATTAACCTCAATGCTTTTTCAATTTATTCACATTACACACAGCAGAACCGAAAGGTTTTTCACATGTTTACAAAGCTTTTCTAAAGTCGTCTGCTTCAAGTCCACAAAATGTCGTCTGCTTCAAGTCAAGTAGGAGCTTAAAGTGAATCTGCCTTTCCACTGATGAGAGGGAGACTTTTACGTAGACTCGATTAGACATAAAACATGATTTGCATGTCAAGGGTTCAATGCAATGCTACAGTAAGTGCTTCATGGTTATGAAACACTTACTATAGTCTTGCATTGAACCCTCGATGTTGCCTTGTATCAGTGGTAAAATTCATTGTTTCATTCACTTCAATCGAGATGAATTCTATTCAACCGAAGTCAAGGGTTCAGAGTACTTACGCCGAATGTGTGCACCCGAACGTTAAGAAAACTAATAAAGGCCTTTAATTGCAAGGAATAGCTTTACAATATTTACAAATTGGGTCATACTGTCATACCCTATAAGGCTTTGTGACAAGTCGACAAAGACGTTATTTACTTCAACACAGATCACATTAGCAGACAATACCAAAGAGTGTCTGCACTTAAAGTTAAAGGATATTGATATAGAAGTATACTTACATAAGTCCATGTTAAAAATAGACGGGAGTTTCTTGTCTTTGGAACGAAATCTCGCCAATTAGAGACTGGTCATCGAAATAAGGCATTTGATACCCATAGACACATCCACATCATATTGATTGAACTTGACTCTCACGAGACTTAAAACTGTTTATTTTCACTTACCTCTCTACTGATTTTGAAGATAGAACAGTATAATTGTTTATTTCTTGCTCTTAATGGTGATGCTGATATAGTTTCGTATATTCTTGCCCCAGTGTGTTGTTCATGATTAAATCCGTAATATTTTGTTATCTTCTATGCATTTGTTTACGAATGTGTAAAACTCGTCAGTCTTAAATTTCAGCAAACTTAATTAACGGTTTTTCTTTACTTTGCATTTGATTTCTGACGTGAATACAACCAGACTAGGTGAATAAGCATGTCTTCTTAATAAATTATGTCCAATCGAAAGAGTTAACCATATATGCTCGATATCTGATATCTTAGTGTATTAGAAAAGCCGAAATAATGGCGAAAGATTTGAGAATTTTCGATACATAGAGATATTAAAATATCTTTCATGAAATAGTTTTGTGGACTCTCCAAAGTTTTCGAATACAGCATTAACACTAGTAGGTGTAAGGTATTAAAAGCAAACTCTTTGGAATTATATGACACGATTGAGGTAACAATTTATATAAAGCCATAACCCAATTGTACGACACATTACGTTTTCGGCTGCAGAAGACTTTAGAAACCACTGTGATAAACGGTTAAAGTGCTTGAAGTGAGGAATTTAACTTTTATCACAATGGAGCCATTTTATAGGAACAGGTATCATTTCTTACTATTTTGTCGTCTTTCTACAATTATTACCTGTCTTGAAAACATCATATTAGATTCAGCTAGGATTTCGTATTCACCGATCGTTTCTTTTTGTATAACTAGTGACTAGTCAAAAATGAACCCCGAACTAGTGGCTAGTTACCGTCTTTTGTACAGTGTAATATATTTAATCTATAGATTGAATTGCTCAAATGTCAAGAGTTCATTCGATGCATTGGGTAAGATGCTATTCATGTTAAAGGATATGTTTTACCATATCATCATAACTGCCTTTTAAGTAATTTTTATGCATGAAGTGATAAAGGAGGTGTAAAATGTATCGTAACGATATTTACCTGTATTAACCAAATATCCACCGTCTGTATAAAGATATTCTGATGTAAACAGCTTTTTATACATTCACTCACACCATGTGATCATATTACTCGGGTACGCTCTGAAATCATTATAGCTAAACTTTTTTCTAAATCCTTTTTAACCGATCTTATGACATACATGTGTATTAGTTGAAGCCACTAAATTATGGTGGTGTGATACTTTGTAGAAACCGTCGACAAGAGGTGAAATGATATTTTTAGATGATTTGTAACCGTTTCAATCAAAATGCATGGTGCTTCTTGGATACGAATTGTGAAATTGACCATTGCAATGTGACAATCCAAAATAAGTGAATTGTTTGGGTCTTGAAGAGACAAGAATGTAAAAAGACCCTTGGATTGTTTCCTTTTGTGATATTTAAACTGTTTCTTTCAATTTATGATCACTTTATCACCGGAGATAACATTCAATTTGGAGATTTGTTACTCCCTTTCTCATTATCTACACATTTTTTTTGCATCTGGATTATTTACATTACCCAATTGCGATTATTTTTTCACAAACGCAGTCTGCCACAAACATGTTTTAAGACATATTGATTTGAAATGTAAAATTGTTTCATACTTGTACACCGCAAACTTAAACTTCACCCCTTTCTGTTTACAAAAAATGTAAAATAAAAAGTGCAAATAACATTCTTTAAAATAAGGGTAATCCCAACTTTATCTATTACGAAGTAACTAACTGAATTCTTTTAAAAAAAATCAAAGATGCTTCTGAACTACAATGTAGTAAGTATTTCAACATTTAATTTAAATCACATTTCAGTGTGTTTTGATAATCTTAGGGAGGTGCATGTTTGTCCAGTCGTATATGAATAACGTAATCAATAATATTGGTGTAAAGCAGACGGAAAATTGGGAGATTTTAATCAGAAATACTGATATGAACTGACAGTCTGTATACAAAACATTGCTTTAACGGTTTATGTCTAATAAATAAATCTTCAAATTACCATTTTCCATTGCTAGAAGACGTTATTAAAAGTGTCTTAACCCTGAGATTCATGCGGCCCAAGGATAACTGCTTTTTATCAAACGCAAGTATGTTTTATAAAGTACATAACATAAAAAAAAGATAAGAAAGACACCAACAACAAACAAACAGAATTGTTACTAATTATGAAATTGAAAGCCATTTTTATTAAGAAAATATTAGGCAATATCTATTCATTGTTTGTTTCGTTTTCACGAAAGAGTCCATATGTTCGTACATACTCAATTAGTTAAGGTCACTAAACAATAATGCAACTCAAAACTTAAATTTAGATAATTGTTTACAAAGTTGTCCGTTTAAACAGTTAAGTTAGTCTGCAACATAGATGTGCTTTATCTCCATCACAAAATCATAAACAAGGGTTTGAAGTTCATCAATAATCTAGCCTAATGTAACTTTATTCGTCTGTGGTGTCATTTTACCACCAGAAAACCGTAAAAGGATAATCTGAATTTGTTAGGCAACCCTTTCAACACAAAACAAGAAACACGATTGGGTTAAACCGACCTGTTCAGTATGGGTAAATGCGAAGGATTGACAATTATTTCATGGATGTTTCAATATGCTATTCAAATACATGTAGTGCAATTCTACTTGGTCACGACCCATTTCTCTGATAGTGATGAATATACCAAGCCCAAATACAAAAGGAAATTGCACAGATACACAGGATATGTTTCCCATAAATATCATCTATTGCAAGTCTCTACGCTGGATTGGTTATGGATATCAAATAGCCAGGCAAAAGCCTGGTAGTAGTTTCTATGCGGGGCAGAGTAAAGAACCACACAATGCCAGAGTTGTCATGTTCCATTCCTTTATGGAAAACAATTTCGGAAAAGTGAGTATTTCTCTATTTTCAAATTGGTAATAAATTCTCCTTGTTGTTGATGAATAGTTAAGAAGCACATTGACAAACAGTCACCAAAAGGGATTTTTTATTACCCTTATCTTTGTGGGTTTCAAATTGTCAGGAATATTGGCAATGGCATGATACTATTGAATAAATAATTTTGTTATAAAGTTTCATCAACAGAACAAAAAACGCTTTGTTAGAAATATAGAATATAATGTTATTTTGTAGACAAAGGCCTCTGGCCCATAGTACAATATATTCATGATTTATGTATGAAATATACAGTATGTATAAAATCTTTATATAACATATATTAACCCATTACTAAACAATAACTTTGTTTAACTAGATTGTTGCAGACGACTATATGAAAAAGTTATTGTGAGATCAGGAGAAATTGCTCAAAATGAGAATATTCTCATTTTTACACAAGGATTTCCACCCTTCCAAAAATTATCTAAGATACCACAATTTTAATTTCCTTCTGCAGTCTATCAATTTTGACAAAGGGTTAGAGAGTATTTAGGGTTTGACCTACATTTTCATTCAATGAGGATGCGTCAATTTTACGTAGGTTTATTTTCCATAAACTACTATCTGAGTGTTCTATCAGCGGCTCTATGAGACTATTACTATTACTTTACACATGAATATATAGTTTTAGGTTCCACCTCCAAAGTAATAAACACGTGTACTATAGCGATGGAAAGACCGCTGTGAGTCAAGTGCAGAACTAAAGGCCATTTGAGCTCCTTATGACATGTGCAATGTTAAAACAATATGAAAAAAGGAGAAAACCCTTGTCGCAAGCAATTTCCCCGTTTATCACAATGTTTTCAAAAGCTGTTTGAAACAAAAATGAATGAAAGGAATTACAAATACCTGGTTAAAAGTCTTTAATCCTTAATCTTTGCAACGTTGTTGAAAAATGAAACTAAACTATATTAACACATTACCCATACAGTATTTTATGGAAAATAAATCTACAGAAAAATTCAAATTGACGCATTCTATTAGATGAAAATCTGTTTTAGGGAACAATTATTTCGCAGATTTTTGAAATAATTGTGTTGATGAACATGGCTCATCCGGGAATGGGAAGTTTTTCAACATGAAATCCGACTTATTAAAGTTTACATCCATCTTTATATATATATATAAGAAAACAAGAATTGAATAGTAATTCTGTGAAAGTTATTAACTATATGACTCACAAATATGCGATACCTACGTTACGGGCATGTAACGTAACGTAGGTATCAGCATATCTTTTGCATAGTTACATTTTTGGGAACTCATCTTCCGATTATCTAAAAAAGGATTGTCATAGCATGGGCTAGTTCCTGTAATTTGATACTAACAGAATTTGCAGGTCGCCTCAATTATAAGAGTATAGTAGGAAAATATATCATTGCACAATGAATGACGAAATCAGCTTCTTTCTATTGCTAAAGCTATGCCAATATAAAGAATGTTACTCCATGAACATTTACATTTTCAAGCAATAATATTACAGGGTAGTATGAAACACTAAATGAATATGTGTGTAATATTGCCAAAATGTATATGGGCGCTAAAATATACACTGTAAATTGTAACGTATGAATCATACTTACGTGATGTCACTTTATTCTCTTTCAGATGGGGAAAACAAGAGCCGAAATACAAAAGGAGTATAGAAATCGTAAGAAGGCTAAACTTGGCGAAGAATACTTACACAAAGAGCGTGAAAGAGTAAGAAATTACTACATTCCGGCAAAGGAAATGAGTAAGAAGAAGCTTAAAATGAGAAATGAGAAAATGAAAATCAAAAATAGGCGTTCAAGAGCAAGAGCTAAAGAGAGACTTGAAATGGTAAGAGTCCGAGAGTCAAAAGACGATGCTGATGGAGTAATTGATAGTGGGTATGGAAGTATAAGTGCTTCGACTTCACGCCAAGCTACACCAATGGTTGTAAGATTGCCTGCAATAAGTGTTATTGCCAGAGCTAGAGGAGCCAAAAAGAAACAAACTAGAGTCTTAGCGCGTGCTCATAAATCTATTAATTTGTTAGAAAAGCAGAAATTAGAACTAGACAAAAAGTTAAAGGCAAAGTCAAAGCGGATTGAGAGGTTAAGGAAGAAAGTAGAAATGCGAACAAAAAGGCTGGTAACACCACCACAAGTTATACCTGAACCAATAACTCCAAGAAGTAAAACAATTCATGAAGTCGGCAGTCTTAAATTGACCTCTCGTCGGAAGAAAACTGTAGCAAAAAAAACTCCTTTTGTCCAATGTCCTGCTGGCGGAAGTGAAAAAGGCTAAAGAGGGTAGTTGTAGAAAGAAAAGAACAATTATACACAATATTGTTGCCGGTCAAATTTCCAGAAAATATAATTGTATGAAAACCATCAGTGCTGAAACAGGGTTATCACGTCGTGCATTGCTTAAATGCAATACAAAATGTCTGACGTCAAAGATAGAAAAGAGAAGTAGTATATCGAAGGTGCATGCTAAAACAGTGATAGCGTTTCTAAGTAGAGAAGACAATTGCAGAATACAGCCTGGTAAAGCAGATAGTAAGAAAGGGTACCAGACAAAAGTACTGACGGATTATTTGAAAAACCTATGGCAAAGATTTAATGCTGAAAACCGGGAATTGATGATTTCATTGTCAACATTCTGTCGTCTTTGCCCCAAATATATACTTCTTGCAAGATTTATATCCAGAAATGCATGCCAGTGCCTAAAACACCAAAACATGGCAATGAAAGTACAGGCAATGAGAAAGGTCGATGTAAAGATCAGTGAAAACCCCGAAAACATCGGTGGAAATGAAGAAAACATTGATCAACTTATGAATGACGTGTCAGGTGAAGTCAAAACTGTAAAATATCGCACGTGGAAAAAGGTAGAACTTGAAAATAAGATGAAGAAAACAATGGTTGTTGAAACTGAAGTAAGTTGCGAAGACTTTTGTGCAATGATGAAGAAAGAAGTGTTTGAATTTGGTGAACATGTATCAAGATTACGTACTCAATTTAAGCAGCTTAAAACTAACAAGGAAACACTAGCAGAAGATCATGTGATTGTCTAAATGGACTTCGCCGAGAATTATTCATGTCGGGCTTTAGACGAAGTACAGACAGCTTACTGCAGCATCAGTATCCTTACACCCAATCGTTATGTACGTCAAACAAGATAACGAGTTAAAACACAAAAGTTTTGTGGTCGTCTCCAATACTATGGTACATTTTGCAAGTACAGTAGCTGCGTTTATGGATGTTTTTTGCTGTTGCTGAAACGAGAAAGTTTAACCTATCATTGAAAAAGGTTCATTATTGGACAGATAGTCCATCAAGTCAGTATAGAAATAGATTCATGTTCTTCACACTCGTCAACCATAAGAAATTGTATGGATGTGACGCCCAATGGAACTATTTCGAAGCCCGTCACGGCAAAAGTGCTTGCGATGGCCTCGGTGGTACCACTAAACATATGGCAGATGAGGCATCAAGACAGGGAAATGCAGTTATAAAAAATGCGGAGGATTTCCAAGCTTGGGCTTGCCATTCGTCAATGAAAGATGTAACGTTCTTGTTTGTTGATAAGACCAAAGTTGAAAAGAAACAAGCTATATTCGCTGAACTCGATATGAAAACACAATGAAACAACTTGCTATTGCACTTGGATCGAAAGACATAGAAAACAGTAATATTCGAACCCAACCCACATCATGTTATTGTGAACGATGTCGCAATGAAGATTTTTGTGACCGCTGGTGCACTGAAAAGTTTAGTTTTTCAAGTAAAAGCGCTAAGAACAACCAGGCTAGCATTTCTATAGAGGAAGATGGAAGAAACCAAATTGAAGTTGATACAGTTACTGAAACGGTTGAAACACCGAATGATACTCAAACCAGTAAATCCAATGAAAGACAAGAAGAGGCAGAATTCCTTAATCAAGTACAGAACAGTACAAGTGTGTCCGACAATCTGAAACCCGAAGATTTTGTATTGGCCCTCTATGATGAGATTGTTTACATTGGAAAAGTGATAGAGATTGGCGAAGAAGGAGATTCCAATATAACAGTTATGGAAAAAGTAAAGGAACTTTACAGATGGCCAAGTCAGGAAGATGTTTTATGGATTAAACATGACCAAATTCTTGCTAAGATAGAGGCTCCGCAGCAGACAGGAAAGTCAAAGAGGCTTTTTAATCCCACTGAAAATGTGAAAAACATGATTGTAGATCATTCACAGTAATGAGTAACTAAACATACAGTATAAAATAAGTAACTAAGAATAGAGTATAAAATAGCAGACGGTCAAAAGGTATAGAAATCAGAGAAAGAAGGTGTATAGAATATGCTGAATATATGATTAAAAATCTTCGACGCAGATGGTGATACCTACGTTACTGTGTGGTGATATTTAGATTAATATCAAATAAATATTATATTATATAAAACAATAGAATGCCATTTTGACGGTTTTGTTGTACGCAGATGGGAATCTGTATTCTTCTAGATATCCTCATTTTATCACATTAAATGTAGTTTAAGTTGGTACATAACAAAAGAGGGGACAATCAATCGTCAAAGTATTGCAATCAGCCAAGTGTTTCTTGGATAATAGACGTTTTCATGCGTTTATGATCGTGGATATTTGCCTTTTCTATATCTCTTCATTTTGAAATAGTTTGTGACATTTGTCTTAAGAGTTCCAGTTCCATTTGTCATATTTTAATACTTAAAGTTATGTTGATATTTACGTTACATTTACCATGTGGTTACTTAGTCAATGTCAACATTCAGAGACACGATGAATCATGTGTTAACATGTTGGATCCATTTTTATAAGACTAAAGTACCATAAATACGTTAAAAGGAGCTGTGTTTAAGCAGAATTCAAATAGTGTAATGGATTGAAAGTTATTGCTTGTTTTAAGTTCAATAAAACGTTTATTTCAGATTAATGGTTGATCAAATTCACGGCCATTTAATTTAGTTACAGTTGTATTCAAGTTGTAGAGTTGCCAATGGCGTACATTTAGAAGCCATGTGTGTAAACGTAAAAAAAGAATACACACAGATATTCAATTTCGATCTAAGACAAAATCATAAATGAAATTTTAACTATTCAAAAGTAACGTAAGTATTCACGTATTCCAGTCATGACATTTCAAGACCTCTTAAAATGAGTAGAAATGACGTGATGCAGTTCATTTTACTCATAACGCAGCCCAGGGAGCTACTTTCAACAACGCAATACTCGAAATCGATCAAAAAGTAATTTCATTTTTTGTATGTTACTCAATTTTTATCATGTTCCATATTACTGAGAATGAGCGACATGCGACTATTATGTTGGAGGTGGACCTAAAACTACACATTTATGCGCTCGCTCCTTCCTTGGGATTTCTATATCGTTTAAATTATATAAGTTCACTATCTAGCCTCTAACTAATACGTAAGGTTCGTCTTTTCTCGCATTTTTTTGATATTGCGTCATAACTATACCTTTTTCGATAAATGATCAGATGACGTTTACTTTTACGTCTATATGACATCATATGTTTTGTATGGACTTCAGCAATTTTTTTCCGTCGATAGGCCCTAGTTCCCGCCAATGTTCGACTCAATTGCAGATGTGTGGGGTATTCTCAATTTTGATTGAAGACAATTTTTACAGTTTAATAAGAAAATGATCCTTTGATAGAATTTTCTTAATTTTTGATATTTTATTTAAAATATGATTGTGAAATCAAAAATGAAAAAAATGACAGTTTCCACAGTAACCGTTTGGGGCAAAACTGTAAAAAAATAACCGTGCTTTCTTCACAGGTAATAAAATAATTCCTGGAAGACTTATAAACTCAACAAACACGGATTCTTACATTCACTACATCATAATTCAATGTTATATTAAATTATAACAATCTGGACACTTTCTGTATTCCAAATCAGATTTTCACAGTAATCTTGCATTCGACGGAAACAATAAAATTTGATATGTATATTTATTACAAAAAAAGAAGATATTCAAAAAATTCCTTTCATAGAATTTTCTCATTCTTCAGGATGTGATGTAGAATTAATTCTTGATATACTAAAAAAAGTATACGTTGATGAATTAGTCTTTTTGTTGTTGTAAAATTGCAGTTTCCATGGTCACCATATTTGTAAAAATAACTTGAGAAAAAAAAATAGAAAGTGGGGAACTTAATTTGCATGAGAAATATGAAATAATGTAAACAACCTTTTTTGACTTTAGGGATATGTTGTTCTTTAAAGAGTTTTACATGCAGTAATTAAAAAGTTATGCATATTTTTTTTGTGAATCCATGTTGATCTTTCAGTCATCGGTTAGCTCAGTGGTAGCTTTTTGGGCCCACATGTTATTGAAAAGTTTGGAGTTTGAATCCCGGTCTTAACATATTTCTTTGGGGCAAATAAGTTGATGCCACTTCTGAATGATCTGAGTTTGTAGTGAAAGATCACGATTTTGATTCTCCATTCGATCTAAATGAGGAACTTGATTTCCCGATCAATTTAATCGAAATTTTATCTGCTATTGAAAGATTAAGCTCAGGGAAGGCTCATGGAATTGATGATATGTTAAATGAATACTTGATAGAAACCGTTGACATTAATGGTTCTCATTTATGTGACATATTCAATGGTATCTCGGAATCAGGCTTTTTCCCTGATGTATGTCCCGATAGTACTGTAGTCCCAATACATAAAAAGGGAGATAAAAAATACGTAAATAACTATAGAGGGATAACCCTACTAAGTTGTTTTTCAAAGCTTTTTACAATTATATTAAATCAGAGGATTATGGCTTACGGTAATAAATATAACAGTATCTCTGATGCTCAATTTGGTTTAAAAAAAGAATGCTCTACGGTCGATGCTACTTTTGCATTGTATTCATTAATAGAACATTACTTAAATCACAATAAGCGACTTTACATAGCTTTTGTCGATTTGAAGAAGTGTTTCGACAGTATAAACAGAAATGTCTTATTATATAAACTTTATAAGCAAACTTTTAGCGGGAAAACAACACGTATTGTTAAATGTATGTATGAATTTGTTAAGTCTCGAGTTAGGCATTGAGGGAAATTATCCGATCTTTTTGAATACTCGCTCGGGCTTCGGCAAGGGAAGATAATGAGTCCTGTTTTAGTATCTTTGTTCCTCGAAGACCTAGAGTTGTCCTTATCATTGTCAAATAGCGAGCAATCGGGATTATTAATTGACAATTCAGTTTTAATGGCTCTGCTTTTTGCGGATGATATGGTCTTGTTTGGCGAATCGCCAAATGATCTGCAGAAAAGTCTGGATTCTCTCTTATCATATTGTAAAACATGGGGTCTTGAGGTAAATTCTTCGAAAACAAAAGTCATGGTTGTCAGGAAAAGAGGTCGTTTGATGGAAAATGAAAAATGGTTTTACGGTAATGGTATCTTAGAAAATGTATATTTTATTTAATTTTATGGGTTTTACATCACATCAACATTATTTCAGTTATGTAGCGATGCCCGACTCTTATTGATGGAGGAAGACCCCATACTCAACTGCCCATAAGGGCTGGTCAAGGCGGGTAGAACCATCGGCATTCCGTAAGTCAGTCGGGAGATTGCCTCTCATGAAAATCCATATCCCTCTCAGGATTTGAACCCACGCGGAGAGGGGCTAGAAAATTTTTCAGTTTATCAGTTTAACTATTTGGGCACATTTTTGAGCTACAATGGTTCATTTAGTCATAATACTGAGTATCTAGTAGGTAAGGGACTAAAAGCTGTGAATACCTTATTAAAAAATTGTTAATAAGTACCCCCTTAAGTCAAAGATCCTTTGCCAACTATTCGACGCCTTTGTTGGGTCGATTTTGGGATTCTGGTCAGAAATCTGGGGGGTTTCTTAGTCAAAACCAGTTGAACGAATACACTTGAATTTCTGTAAGAGAATCTTAAAAGTAAGGTCTAGTACAAGTTCTACTGGTGTTTATGGCGATCTTGCTCCCTACCCGCTTTATGTTATGCGATATTATAAAATGATAAAATATTGGTGCAAGTTACTGCAAACCAACAATGTAATTCTTGATAGTGTATGCGTTGGCTTTATCTGATTGTTATATGGGTAAGAAAAATTGGGTATCAAATGTAAAAGACTTACTGAATACTTTCGGTTTTTCGGAAGCATTTACCAACATTGCATCTATTTGTCCAAAAACATTCCCCAAAACCTTTAAAAACAGAGTCATAGACTGCTTTACTCGAGAATGGTATGGATCTATAGAGTCTATCGCGGCACTATCAGAACTGCGGCATTTTAAATTAACTTTTTCTTACGAACCGTATTTAGATAGTGTGCCTGTAAATCTAACATTTCATTTAACGAGAATGAGACTCAGCTCATTCTCTGAGGATCCAAACAGGAAAGTACTCACAGAACAATATAACCAGAGATGAAAGATACTGTTTGTGCTGTAATTCACAGGATATTGAAGATGTTTACCATTTTGTTTGTATTTGTCCAGCTTTTTATAATATTAGGAAAACATTTTTTAATAATAATTATTATTTCAAGAAGCCATCGGTACACTGATTTAACTCTGATGTCTTCAAATGACTCCATTGTTCTGATAAATTTATCAAAATTCTTTTAAACAGCATTAGATGCTCGAACAAGCCTACTTAGTGTCCATGTCCAGATATAGCTAAACATCCTTTTTTTCACTTTTTTTTTTTTAAATTATCTATTAAGCTTTTTCCACGAAATTCAAAAATTATAATCATTAAATCACGTGATGGTGTTTTGTATTTGTAAAGTGGTAGTATTGTAAAATGACTATGTATATTATACTTGTCAAATAAATCTATGTTATGTTAAGAAAAAAAGTAAGCGACATGGAAAGAAGTAGCGTAAGTTTTGTGTAAAATATCAAGGAAAGCATGATAGGTGCGCTGTCAGACATGAAATTACCATACGTGTTGAACGTGGCGTTAACATCCAGGGAAAGAATCAAGAACACTTTATGTATGAGTAATTCGAAAATTTGTCAGCAATTTGACAGAGCTATCTAAATCCTGGTGAATTGGTCCAAGAAACTTTAGATAATACCCTAGATTCAAGTGAACAACTTTTCGGTACAATCAATTCCATAAAAAAATCCGAAAACTATCATAAAGATTTTCCAGAAAAGATAAATTTAATGTTTGAAGGACCCTGCCTATTATGACACAGTTTACCGATTTCTATGTCAGAAAATAGCTCCCATTTGAAGCTAGCGATTCTGATGAAGACTTCTAAGGGGTTTCTTCGGTCAGTGAAGGGTTCTTGCAGAGAAACCTTTAGAATCTTACAATGATGGTTCAGAGACATAATACTCTATTGCCGATTCCTCATTTGTATAAAACAAACTACATCAGTCAGATGACTCAACAAGTTTTCCTGAATCCATCGATAAGTGTGAATTTGAGCGATATGATAGGAATAAAGATAAGAGACAGAGGAAACAGTTCAGACTCGTGTAATGAAGAATTTAACATTCCCTTGATTCAGTTTTGTAATAATATAAAGTGGTATAAAGTAACAGAATCTGACGATGGGTGCCGTATTGATGGTGATGTGATTGCTGATAGCAATGTTCATCAGTATCATGATTGTAATGATGATCAGCACCATAGTGATCTCCATACTGGTAGTGATCCGGCCTGTTTCACGAAACATCTCAAATCCTTCAACCTCAAACATTGAGCCCCTCAAATTCCGTTTCACGAATGTTTTTCTCATGTAAAATCTGAGAGAAAATTTAATATTTGATGGAAACACCCACCAACTTTTATCGGTCTACAAATATAGCGCTTGGAAGGAAATATCGACGGAGAAGATCAATAAGAAGGGAAAGAGTGTTTCGAAAACTGTTAGACCCTGATCAATACGACGATAGGGATTTATTCGAAAGATTTTGGTTCGATTAAGAAAATATTAATTAGAAAATAGAAACGGTGTGTTCGACGGATCAAGACCATCCATTTACAAGGAGATCACAACCAGTAGATCCAGAGTTACAGCCCCTCGCCACCTTTCGTTTTTATTCGACAGGGTCGCATTACAGACTAATTGGGAATTCTCTGGGAATTTTCGTTGCCTCCGTGAGCCGTTCTTTGGACCAGATAACGAAGGCTCTGTGCATGATGGCCAATACCTGTATTTAATATCCCGTTGGAGATGCTGCTGCCGTTGCGAAGTAACAGTTTTACAAATTTTCCTGTAGGTTTAAAGTGGTCTCCCTTGTTAATTGCTAGTAAAATCAATATCATATATTTGAAATACCCTTAATCAACAATGATAGAGATTAGGTCAGTGGGTTTGTACGCGGGGCAAGGGTATATACGAGTCCTTTTCAGCACCATTCAGGAAGTAATAAATGTCACACGCTTTAAGTTAAAAGAACTTTTATTCCAAATGAAAAAACAGAAAACATGTTTTATATACATTTAATAGACATTGTCGTATCATTCGTTTGTTTTATTTAAAATAAGGGTTTCCAAACATGATCATTGTCATGATGAAATAGTTGTGAGGATAACGGCACCTAGGGAGAATGAAGTGGATTTTGTAAATAGAAAGGGATACCATTCCCTTAATAAACAGGTAACACATATGAGCTGTTAAGATACTTTAGAAATAAGTAAATACATTATTATATCAATGTCAAACGGAATATAAATGTAAATATTTTAAACCAATGGGCAAACGCGTGTCGATCCTAGCAAAAACTAAACCCAAAATTATTTTTGAAAAATATCAAATCTCAATATACGAAGCACTCATTGATACATAAAACATATAAATCGATGGTATGTACTCACATTTCAACCAGTTATTTGGTTCTGTACCCTGACAAAATAATTATGATACTGAAAATATATCTTGTAACGCCTTTATTACAGATGACAATTTAGATATAAAATTCACATCGTCTGAAATCAAACAAGACGTTTTTTCTCAACCCCAAAGATGCTGTATAAAAAAACAATAATTATTGGGTTGAAACATGCCATTGAAACCCGATTTAATTTATCTGCTGGAGGACGAGCAGAATGTAGTGAGGGCCTCGAAAGTTTTGAATATAAGTCAATAGCCTAATAATTCTACAAACATAAGTTTTTTTTGTTCCCGTTCATGGCATTATTCTAGATGTTTGAGTTATATTACTGTTTTTTTTTTTTAGATTATTGTTCATTAGTTCAGCAGAATTCTTTTAATTGGATATTTATAAGTAAATATAAAATTTTGAATCTGACGACAAAGTAGAATATATATAAACATTTTATGTGGAGCAGGCGAAGATGACATAACTTACTATGATCATCAAAATGAGTTGATAAATTTAGAAAAAATAATGTTTGCTGGAGAATAAGAAGGGTAACCATTAAATATTGCAATGATGTTATGTATCTCTTTATTTAAATGACCATCTATACACCATTTTTAATTGCTTTAGTACCTTTCCTCCCTATTTCCGGGCTGACAGATTTCGTTTCGGACTGAACGTATATGACTGCCTGTCAGTCCGAATGACCTGTGGACATGAAAAGTTTTCGTGAAGTCTGTAATATAGAATTAGTTATCTTACTTTTTTCAGAGATGGATCAAAGCGTTCCGAAATTCCTTTTTGTCGTTGACACTACAAATGGCGTTGAAAGTCACTTCAAAATTTTGAAAAGCAGCTTTTTGAACAAGAAGACAAATACAAGTTTGTTCAACTTGGTAAAGACCCTTGTTGATAAATCTTTTTCTGGGCGTTATAGGTGGTACAGAAAGATTACTCCTGTTTTGTTATCAATTTTCAGAATTCTCAATTTTTAAGTTATATCACAGAACTGAAACCGATACTACCCTTTATAAGACTAAATCTGACTTTTGGACTTGCGCAAATAGACGTTTACAATATTGATTTCATTTTGTCGGTTATGGTAGTAACTTATGAAAATATCATTATTCTTTGAAGATTTATCCAAAGGCTTTGGTCTACTGGTACTTAAAGTTTAGCAAGTCAGAAAATATGATATTGAAGAATGAATCAATTGGACTCAATATTCTAAAAAATAATTCATTTTTATCTTACATATTGCATGTGACTTCAGCTGCAAGATAACCAACTGTGTAGCAAAATGGCTCGGATCTGTTTATGAGTCAAGGATATTCCGGGAAAGAAGACCATGTAGATGGTTTGAGAGTGGTAAGGACAACGGGCATATATATATGAGTAACTGTAATAGTTAATTTCCGTTAAATAATCATTACTTCATCTGTAATTTGTGTTAATGGCTGCTCCTTTAATAAAGAAGATTCGATACAAAACGCTGCATTTTAAAGAAACCAAGCAGCAAAATACCAAGTTAATAAATTTTAAGTAAACTCAGGATCTAACAAAATATATTTTTTCTTTTCAGGAGATTATAATGTGTTTTTAATTGGAGATTCCAGTTATGTCGGTCGTCAGTACCTGCTGACACTTTTACATTCTCACGTAGATGAATCGCACACCAAATATAACAGATCAATATGAAGAATGAGGGTCATAATTGACCAGTTATTTGGCATACTAAAAAGCAGGTTCGAATGCCTACTCAATGAAATGCGGTTGACACCAGGCAAATCTGTGCAAGTTGTCATGGTATACGCAGTCCTCCATAAGATAGCATTACAGGAGATAATCTGGAACTGTAAGATGACATACGCATGCCAGCTGCTGGAGGTTTGGAAATATGAGATCTCATATGTGATCAATATAGTTTACCTAATTAATGTGATATAATCATATGTAAATAATTTTTTCATGTTCTTTGAAATGTTACTGTTTTATGACCATTCTCATATAGATGAAAGTATGAGACCATGCTAAGATGGTTTGGAATAAAATGGCCAAGAGTAATTGATTATGAAGAGAGGCTTTACAGGCTATTACAAACACTAAATTGAGATTTTAATTATATGGACTTAAATCGAGATTTTAATTATATGGAATTAAATCGAGTTATTACTTATATTAACATTAGCTTCTCTATTCATGTAATATTTACCAAAATATAAAAACAATATTTTTACAATTTCAGCAGTACAATTCCTTGGAACCAGCTTTTTTTAAAAGGACGAGTCCTCAAACTTGAACCCTGAGTCCGTTTTTTTAATCCAATTCTTTCCCTTTCCTAATAACATGTGAAGCTTCTGCAGCAGAAGACTTAAAAATATTTTATAACTAATTTCGTCATTCATGGGTTGAGAATACCTCTTTTGAAGCAAAGTGACAAATATATCTTTTCAGAATAATTTGAAAATGTTTGTTTATTTTGATTAAATATTTGTGAGGATAACGGCACCTAGGGAGAATGAAGTGGATTTTGTAAATAGAAAGGGATACCATTCCCTTAATAAACAGGTAACACGTATGACCTGTTAAGATAGTTTAGAAATAAGCAAATACATTATTATATCAATGTCAAACGGAATATAAATGTAAATATTTTAAACCAATGGGCAAACGCGTGTCGATCCTAGCAAAATCTAAACCCATTTTTTTTTAAAAAAAATATAAAATCTCAATATACGAAGCACGCATAAATACATAAAACATATAAATCGATGGTATGTACTCACATTTCAACCAGTTATTTGGTTCTGTACCCCCACAAAATAATTATGATACTGAAAATATATCTTGTTACGCCTTTATTACAGATGACAATTTAGATATAAAAATCGTCTGAAATCAAACAAGCCATTTTTTCTCAACCACAAAGATGCTGTATAAAAAAACAATAATAATTGGGTTGAAACATGCCATTGAAACCCGATTTAATTTATCTGCTGAAGGACGAGCAGAATGTAGTGAGGGCCTCGAAAGTTTTGAACATAAGTCAATAGCCTAATAAATAATTCTACAAGCATAAGGTTTTTTTGTTCCCGTTTATGGCATTATTCTAGATGTTTGAGTTATATTACTGTTTTTTTTTTTAGATTATTGTTCATTAGTTCAGCAGAATTCTTATTATTGGATATTTATAAGTAATTATAAAATTTTGAATCTGACGACAAAGTAGAATATTTAAACATTTTATGTGGAGCAGGCGAAGATGACATAACTTACTATAATCATCAAAATGAGTTGATAAATTTGGAAAAAATAATGTATGCTGGAGAATAAGAATGGTAACCATTAAATATTGCAATGATGTTATGTATCTCTTTATTTAAATGACCATCTATACACCATTTTTAATTGCTGTAGTTCCTTTCCTCCCTATTTCCGAGCTGACAGATTTCGTTTCGGACTGAACGTATATGACTGCCTGTCAGTCCGAATGACCTGTGGACTTGAAAACTTTTCGTGAAGTCTGTAATATAGAATTAGTTATTTCACTTTTTTCAGAGATGGATCAAAGCGTTCCGAAATTCATTTTTGTCGTTTGCACTACAAATGGCATTGAAAGTCACTTCAAAATTTTGAAAAGCAGCTTTTTGAACAAGAAGACAAATACAAGTTTGTTCAACTTGGTAAAGACCCTTGTTGACGATTTTTTGTCTGGCCGTTATAGGTGGTACAGAAAGATTACTTCTGTTTTGTTATCAATTTTCAGAATTCTCAATTTTTAAGTTATATCACAGAACTGAAACCGATACTACCCTTTATAAGACTAAATCTGACTTTTGGACTTGCGCAAATAGACGTTTACAATATTGATTTCATTTTGTCGGTTATGGTAGTAACTTATGAAAATATCATTACTTTATTTGCAGATTTATCCAGAGGCTATGGTCTACTGGTACTTAAAGTTTGGCAAGTCAGAAAATATGATATTGAAGAATGAATCAATTGGACTCAATATTTTAGATAATAATACATTTTTATCTTACAGATTGCGTATGACTCCAGCTACAAGATAACCAACTGTGTAGCAAAATGGCTCGGATCTGTTCATGAGTCAAGGATATTACGGGAAAGTAGACCCTGTAGATGGTTTGAGGTTGGTAAAGACAACGGGCATATATATATAAGTAACTGTAATAGTTAATTTCCGTTAAAGAATCATTACTTCATCTGTAATTTGTGTTAATTGCTGCTCCTTTAATAAAGAAGAATGGATACAAAACGCTGCATTTTAAAGAAACCAAGCAGCAAAATACTAAGTTAATAAACTTTAAGTAAACTCGGGATCTAACAAAATATATTTTTTCTTTTCAGGCGATTATAATGTGTTTTTAATTGGGGATTCCAGTTATGCAGGTCGTCAGTATCTGCTGACACTATTACATTCTCACGTAGATGAATCGCACACCAAATATAACAGATCAATATGAAGAATGAGGGTCATAATTGACCAGTTATTTGGCATATTAAAAAGCAGATTCGAATGCCTACTCAATGAAATGCGGTTGACACCAGGGAAATCTGCGCAAGTTGTCATGGTATACGCAGTCCTCCATAAGATAGCATTACAGGAGATTATTAGGAACTGTAAGATGACATACGCATGCCAGCTGCTGGAGGTTGGGAAATATGAGATCCCATATGTGCTCAATATAGTTTACCTAATTAAGGTGATATAATCATATGTAAATCATTTTTTCATGTTCTTTGAAATGTTACTGTTTTATGACCATTCTCATATAGATGAAAGTATGAGACCATGCTAAAATGGTTTGGAATAAAATGTCCAAAAGTAATTGATTATGAAGAGAGGCTTTACAGGCTATTACAAACACTAAATTGAGATTTTAATCATATGGAATTAAATCGAGATTTTAATTATATGTAATTAAATCGAGTAATTACTTATATTAACATTAGCTTCTCTGTTCATGTAATATTTACCAAAATTAAAAAAATTTTTTTTTTACAATTTCAGCAGTACAATTCCTTGAAACCAGTTTTTTGAAAAGGATAAGTCTTCAAACTTAAACCCTGAGTCTGTTTTTTTTTTAATCCAATTCTTTTCCTTTCCTAATGCCATGTGAAGCTTCTGCAGCAGAAGACTTAAAAATCTTTTATAACAATAATTTCGTCATTCATGGGTTGAGAATACCTTTTTTGAAGCAAAGTGACAAATATATTTATTCAGAATAATTTGAAAATGTTTGTTTATTGATGAAATTATGCTATACATTTTATTTTGTTATATTTGAATGAATTTTTTGGCCAAAAGCATATTTGCGCTAACGACCGATAATATTGACAAAAAATATATCTTGAAAAGGATAAGAACAACAGACAAAAACTAGAAATCACTTTTTGTGAGCAATGTCTATATATTCGTCAATATGTTTCCTAAAGTGGTCTTTGATTCTTCTCTTGTATTTTAATTCTAGCATAAGTTAAAGAAAGTGTTTTGATAAAAGTAGAAACTGTTCATCATTATCAATTCAGTAAGATTCAAGTTAATTTTGGCCTTAACAATGTCTTAACATAGTCCCTAGGCCTCTAGAATCAAACGTCTATAGTGTACTCACGACGGTTCTTATATGCCCTTCATTAAACAATCGTAAGTGCGAAAAAAAAACCGAGCACAATTTAAGATCATCTGAAATAACTCGAAGTAGTTCGCACTCTTCGTTTTCGTATGCTATAACAAGATAAACAAGCTGGCCAAGCGAAAGAGAGATCTGATCGAGGCTGAGGTGACTGTTCTTGTTGCTGCATGTGGGTGGGGTGCTGACAGGAAGTCTATGTCTACGCTCACACTGTTCAGTTAAGAGATGCATGAGATAATGTATCGTCAAGGTACCTACTACTTCTGACGAACTTCTCAAACTAACAACGCCAGCACAGTTTTTACCATTTACTGTTTGTTATTTCTTCAAATTATCAATTTATTGACAAGAAGAGAATGAAAACATGTAAATTTAAATGCTCTTTGCATGTTACTTACGTTATGAAATAATTGTGATGCAGGGTTGAAGGGTCATATCAAGATGATGAGAATTTCATTATATGCGACCACAGGACATCATCAGTTACAATAAAATATTAACAGTTGAAACAATCCATTTTCAACATATTAAGAATTTCATCTGTTATCTCCGTTTTAAATACTTTATCTTGCTTTACCAAATAGTTATGGTGTATATTATTTTGTTCCTTATATAAATGGTTAATGCTGTAAGTACCACCTCATTGCCATGGACAGGCATTGTTTGCAAGAAGTGACAATGCCATAGCAGCAATATTGTAATGAAAGATTACACTTTCATTCCGTCATAAGAAGTTATTTGTGTTGTGCAGAAAGTTCTTTTAAAGAATAGATGGATGGTGTTGAATTGGAAATGTTTTCGGGCTACAGGTACGAATATTGTTATCCAAAGTTGATACCTTTCTATGAGTTCATCTGCATTCAATTGCACAAAACACGAAAATGACATAAGAACACCCTTAAAATTCAGTATCAATCAACAGTTACCAAGAAGAGAAGTCGCTAAACTTCAAGCTATATGACGCAATACATCATGACGCAATACATTTTGACGTCACACATGACATCATTGTATGTCGCGTGACAATTTCATGCACTGTGATTATGTTACGGCACCTCTCAATGGACCCTTCCTTAAACGATTTAAAGCCACGCCCCATTTAGCAACCACATATCCTTGTTGTTAAGTGAGACAAACAAACTAGAAAATGCCTTTTAATGGCCATCGATAAAGGCAAAAAGCGCGTAGATTTGACTGCCATTTCGTCGGATTTTTCAACGAATTACCATCCACAGGGAGAAATGTCATATAATGTCAAAGACAATTTGTGTTGCTTACTTAGAACTGATCTAGAGGCTCTTTCAATTGAATCCATCTGGCTTGAGTTTAAGTTATCCAACTCCAAGCCATTTTTACTATGGTACGTTTATAGACCACCTTTATCTAAAATTGAATGGCTAAATAATTTCACTGATAGTCTAGATAAATCATTCAATGAAAACAAGGAGACAATTATACTTGGAGATTTGAACTATGACTTGATTAAACAAGCTCCGCCCTCAAAAACTTGGATGCAAACAATGGAGAATATGAACTTCTCTCAACTTATTCAATCTCCTACTAGAATAACACATAGTTCAGCAACCTTAATAGACCATGTTTTCAGTAACGTCCCTTGCAATATTGTTGAAATAAAAATCCCAACGTTTGCCTTAAGTGATCACTATCCAGTTGCTATTACACGAAAGTGTAATCACAATATATCAACTAAGTCTTGCCATGAGTATATATTATATAGATCAGTCAAAAATTTCTCTGAAGCGGATTTTCTCAATGATCTTTCCACTCAGCCATGGTTCAAATTAGATACGTTCGATGATCCTGATGAATGTACAGATTTATTTATAGAAATGTTTGGGACAGTCTAACAAAAGCATGCTCCGCTCAGACATAAACGGGTCAAGAATTTAACTCAGCCAGATTGGTTTACTTCTGATATACTTTTTGCTATTAGACAAAGAAATTACTACCACAAAATACAAGACCAATTTCATTACAAATTGCTCAGATCAAAAGTAAAATCGCTTGTCTGTAAGGCAAAATACAACCATTATAATGAGCAAATAAACTCAAATAAACACAATCCTAAATTGTTATGGAAAGGTCTCCGTGAATTGTAAGGTTTAGAAAGATCTCAAACTCAAACGCCGTGTCTTAATAACGATGAAGGTAGTTTCGTATCAGATCCATCTTCGGTTGCACATTTATTTAATGATCATTTTTGTAACATCCATAAGACTGTTCCTGTTGATGGATCTATAGTCTATAAACCGCATGATACCCTAAAAACCTTGAACACATCAAAGTTGACTATGTCTGACGAATTTACCATTCCTCCATTGTCTAGTGATTTTGTCGAAACTCAATTAACTTCCATTGACCCCACCAAATCTACAGGTAGGCCTACTGATAATATTAATGCCAAATACCTAAAGTTATCAGCATCCGTAATAGCACCAGCTTTAACATCTGTTTTTAATTGTAGTATTAAATCAAAAAGATTCCCTTTAGCCTTCAAAATAGCAAAAGTCATTCCGATTTTCAAAAAGGGCGATAGGCATGATAAATCTAACTATAGACCCATTTCTATTTTACCAGTAGTTTCATTAATACTTGAAAGACATGTTAGCAAATGGTTAAAATCTTATCTGTCCGATAACAAACTTTTGTATGACAGACAATCAGGCTTTCGTGAAGCTTACTCTTGTCAAACAGCTTTGATAAAGATTCTTGATGACTGGATTTCAGCTATAGACAATAACGAAATAGTCGGAATATTGCTCATTGATTTGAGTAAAGCCTTTGACTTAGTAAATCACGATATTAAGTTACAGAAGCTATCACTGTATGGTTTGCATTTTTCCGCATTAAATTGGTTTAAGTCATATCTAGAGTATAGAACCCAAAAAACTTTTATATCCGGTAAATATTCTTGTCCTGGAAAGGTTTCAGCTGGTGTTCCACAGGGCTCAGTTCTCGGCCCTCTACTATTTTTGATATATATCAATGACTTACCCCTATCTCTTTCACATTCAATTGCCGACATATTTGCTGATGACACCACCATATCAACTCATAGCAAGTCTTTAGATCATGTCATATCTTCACTTACCAGAGATAAATTAAATGTTGAAAACTGGTGTAAAATAAACCAAATGTCAATTAATGCTGATAACTCCAAGGTTTTATATATTACAAGTAAACGTTATAACACCAAATTGTTAACTCAAATCTCAGCATTCCTTTTAATGATAATTCTATTGAAGTTTCTTCCTCAGCAAAGCTACTAGGCATCACAATTAATGATAGCTTATCATGGACAGATCATATCAATAACGTGATAAAGAAGTGTAATTCCTATTTGTACCTTTTGTCTAGAATTAAATATTTCCTTTCGTTTGAAACTCGGAAACGCTTTTATAACGCATACATTCTCCCACATTTTGACTTTGGCTGTGTTATATGGGGGGAGTTGTACTAGCAGTCTGGAAGATAAACTTGTAAGATTCCAGAAAAAAGCAGCAAGGGTAATTCTTGATAGTGATTTTTTTACTCCCTCTGCTATTTTATTTGCAAAACTTAAATGGATGACATTTCAATAGCTTGTAATTTTTCAGAAGGCCATTCAAATGTACAAAACTCTAAGAGGAAATTTAAAAACTGCGTTTACATTCACTGCAGACATTCATTCACGACTGCTACGCTCGTCGACTACTTATCAATTATATAGCCCTAAACCAAATTCGGAGTTATTTCGACACACTTTTGTTTTCTCTGGTACTTCAATATGGAATTCTATTCCTCATTTTATACAAAACTCTTCCTCTGTCCAACAATTCAAATCTTTATACTTACGTTTTGTGAAGCCGTCCTATTTTGAAACAACTACGGCTGTTACATGATAAACGAACAGTCCCATTGTGGAATCCACCAGTTAATGTTCGTAAATTTATATACATGTATACATATTGTGTTGGGGGAGGGGGTCTTTCATTTAAAGAAAGCCGATGTCTTTGAATAGTATGTTCTTACAGGGTATTCTGGCACTTGTGGTGTTTTAGTGGGGTATCAAATGTGTTTGACAAGTATTAATTTGCTTGATAAGTTGTCTTCAGCTTTCATTTAGTTTTAAGATCATTTGTTCCTCACTGCTCCTTATACCTTTCTCAGACATATTGATACCTCACTGTGAGACGACATATGGGCCAAAATACCTTAATTGTCCTTAGTCTTTTAGTTTTATTGTTCTCTTGTTCATTGTTGAGGATCTTATGGAAGATTGTCAGTTTAAATTGTCAAATAGGTTTCCTCGTTAAATAAAGTCTTTATTATTATTATTATTATCATAATACCGTTATTAACACTATATATACACAAGGAAAACAACTTCAAAGAGAGACCAGTTCTGACGTTCCGCGCTTATCAGTCCGTAATTTTTTATACGATCGCTAGTTTGTCAATTCTCTATATGTCCCACATAGCCAAATGATTTCCGCGTCCAACAATACCTCTCTCAACAAGATCGGTCCAGTCAACTTGGAGAAATCTGCGACGACACGTGATATTTTTTTTTCGAATTTGGTTCATTGGGAATAGATCGTTGAGAACAGAACCAGCCGATGTTTTTGCACTAAATCATTTCTGAGCGGCTTCTCTTACTGACAATGTGGTAACAGCGTATTTTGACCAACTAAAGAGCATTATGGAAAAATATGGCTTTTACAATAAACCTCACCTTATTTATAACATTGATGAGACAGGCCTGCAACCACAGCATAGGCCACCCCATGTCATCACAGGCAAACAGTATTCCAAAACACAAGCCATTGTTTCACAAAGGTCTACAACTGTCTCTTTACTTGCATATGTTAATGCAGCTGGAACTGCTCTCCCTCCATTATTTGTATTCAAAGGGAAAAGGTCAAATGAAGATCTTCTTCAAGATTCAATTCCTGGAAGTAGGCATGCTATGTCAGATAGTGGCTGGTCAAATGATTCCATTATCATGCAATAGTTGAAGGAACATTTCAAACCTTATGCCCAGATAGGTGCTTGCGGGGACAACAATGAACATATTCTGTTAATATTAGATGGCCATGCCTCCCATGTCTCATTGGACATTATTCAGTGGGCTAAAGAAAACCGTATCATCCTTTTTGTTCTGCCACCACACAGTTCCCATGCTCTTCAACCATAAGATGTTGGTTGTTTTAGACAATTCAAGTCAATGTACTATAGTTTTTGCAATCTCCAGATGGCCAGCGAAAGAGGTTCTGTAATTTCACGATATGATGTTGCCAAACTATCAGGCAAAGCCTACCAGAATTCAATGACTCCAAAAAAACATTTTTTCTTCATTCAAGAAATGTGGTATCTTCCCCCTTACAAAAGCTGTTATATCAAGGGAACTAATTGAGCCTGCTATTAACTTCAAAAAATCTCAGTCCTCTTCCAGCACCACAAACAACAATGAAAGAGCTCCTGTAGCAACAACTGGACAAAACAGGACCCAAAGAAGCCTCCTCGAACATCTCATGGACATGCTCCTGTAAATGTAGGAAATGTACTCCTAAGCCAAAGGCAAAAAAACAAAATTGTCAGGAAAGGCAATTACAGAAGACAGTGTCATGGAAGAAATTGAAAAATACAATTTGTTGAAAACCAAACCAACAAAAAAAGATAATCAGTCCCAAAAACCTTCCACCAGGACTGGTAAAGTCTGCAAGAGGAGAATTATCAAAACCTGTTCAGAAGATGCAGAGTCCGAAATTGACATTACGGGGGAAAGCGATAATTGCTGTGTTTGTGGAAAGTTTTCTCAAAAAAATCCAAAAAATTGTGTGAACCTGATCATTGTGAAATGGACAGAGTGTTCAAAGTGTGGACATTGGGTTCATTTGAGATTTTGCTCACCTGTAGTTGTTGTAAGAAGACATACCGACTTTTTCTGTCCCCATTGCATGTAACTTTTTGTCTTTAAATTGTGAATAAGACTGTTAAAATATTTTGAAATACTTGTTATGAAAGACTAATAACTTTATCATATATTTTGGTTTCATTCAAAACAAAAGTACTGACATTTAGAATGTTTACAGCGCGATACCGGAATTCAACAACCTTATGAAAAACCAAAACAAACATGGCCGCCGTCGACCTAGAAACGGAAATCCCTAGTTACAGTTTGTTAACTTATAAATGGTAAATTATTTTTATATGCACAGGTAGGTAAATTATTTCTCTTTTTGAATATTATAATTGTTTTGGTGATCAGGTTGTATTTCTTGTTCAATTCAAACAAGTTTTGAATTTCCCCACGACTTTATGAGAACAAGGCATACTATGAAAATAAGTTCTTTTACATGTGCGCTATACAATTAAATGAACAGAATTACGTTGATTGTTTGTTTGACTTCTTTCGAAGTATTTATGGCACAATTTGACAAACCTTAATGCTTTCATGCTTTACAAGTGAATAGTCAAACAATCTTGTTTAGAACAATTGTCAGCGAACGTTCATAAAACCAGACAGATGATAGCTTTTCATACGAACTCCACCAGTCAAATTCCATACAAATCAAGACACATTGGTTGTGCTTCAAAGTAGATGTATAAACTATAGTTCTTTATGTTCAACCTCACTACAATCGTGACGGTTAAGCTTTTTCGCTGCATAATCACCTGTTGCAAATCAAAGTGTGTTGCCAAGAAAGAGTGGTCGAAAGAATTTTTCATTTTCCGTTGGTTTTCTAGCTAGAGCTTCGTTTTGTAAACACATTTCATAGTTAAATTTTAATGTTAAATCTACTTTTGGAGTACTGATCTTATTTTGAAAACAGAAGTCAAACATGTATTCAATGTGCTTATCAAATGGTTTATTTTAGCATGTGAAAAAAAAATTCATTATGCTGAATCTTTCACGGGGCAGACATTTTTCGATTAAGATAATATGACATACACAAGTTACAGTTTATGAAATATTAAGGTTCCTGCCTAAATACTGTTTCCATGCCTACTTTCTAAAATAATGTTAATCTACACAAGGAAAATCATTTTTTAATCAGGGCTTCAGATAATTTTTGACTAGCATCAGTGCGGTACTGATCAAAATGAAATTTGATCAGTGTATACTAATTTCATACTGACTGAACATGGTATGTACTGATCAATCATGTCGGTTTTTGAGTTATTGTTCCAAGATGACGACTTTTAGGAATACTTAAAAGCTTACTAGCGCTCAGTAAAACTGCAAAACTGAGTAATTTGAGTTATAAATTATGATAGAATATGTTGAAACATAGCGAATAACCACAGTATCATGACAATATAACGCCGGCACTATTTATTATCTATTTTCCAAAGTGCTATTTAATTAAATGAGGTGCCCACCAAATTAACTTCATTGTTTACAGTCGAGTAACATCTGTAATAGCGAGGAGCGCTCGGATTAACGAGTAGCAATCACCTGGTGAGAAAAATCATGTGAAACATGTAAAAATGCTGTCATTTATTCATTATTCAAAATGGAGAAAATTTCGGGTTTTATTGGTTCCCAAGGTTTCTCGGCTGGATAGTATTCACTATTTTAAAAGCATCACGTGGATGTCTTACAGTCTCTGTTCCCCAGTAATAGGGCATTTAAAGTACTTTTAAGAAATTTTAGAATTTCACAATTTTGGTGTAAATGAGCGCATGTATGGCTTTAAAATAAAATGTATGGTATGTTTCTAACGGGATTTTTACCAACTCAACTTCAAATAGGCTATTGTTGGTTTCGAATTGTTTGACTTGTCGTTTGTTTTACAGTCTTTAACTCGAGACTAAGACGGACTGCAGAACTCCACGAGAAGACTTTTTAAAATGAATATTTGATATTGTTTGCGTGTATATGTGTTTAAATATGTTATGAATATATATATTGCCATACAAAAACTCAAGAAGACTATGGTATCCAGGAGAGGACCATAGCTTGTGTGTGTCGTATGTAGTGTTTCCGTTAGCTGTAATAGTATTCAGCAGATGTCACGCTTCATATAAATTAAATGGGGGTTCAATTCAAGACTATAGTAAGTGCTTCACAAACGTGAAGCACTTACTATATAGTATGGCATTGAACGCTCGATATGTAATATGTATTCATTTTTAACACAAGGAGTATCCTCAACGGTGCACGTTGGATAGGAACGCAGGAAACAGGTTCGGTTTCCATAAGCAGCAAATTGTTTAACCATGTGGTGTTCGTGGGGAAGAAACTTTTGACTTGCTCTGTACTTGAAGGTTTCATAAAACATTATGTATACCTGAAAACTTGTTATAAAGGCATATAACCACATTTGAAAATAGTAAAAGTTGTTGAACACAAAACCGAGGGGGGATAAGGACTTTGAGTGGTTGATTGTGTTAGAGGTTTTAAAACTATTTTAATTATGACGCCGCGGTCGGCGTATCTATCCTTAGTCATTGTCTTTTTATATCAACCAGCGCAATTTGCAAGCTGCTTCCCCACATGAATACATAATATGTTATGTTCGTTTGATGCATTTGGCTTCTTTTTATGTATTCTTTCAACGAGTATTGAACGAATAACACATGGTTACTACAACAGTAACATTACAACATTATGCAATCGTATAAGACAACAAAACAACAGTTAGATGAAGGAATATTTTATTACCTTAGTATATTTAGATAAAAGGCTTTTCGATCGATGTATCATTAATGTTTTCTAAGCAGAATAGAGAATTCAAGTATTATAACATCACATAATGCGTGTAAAACAACAGTTAAAAACGATGCTTTATTCAAACAATTTTATGCGAACATATTTCAAAGCTATCTCATTGGTATTAGTATTGTCCGTTTAAAGATTAGAAAAGACTAAAAAGGGTAAAGGGGGATAATCATCTTGCTGTCCATTGGTCCTCTACTATCTTCGTCAAATTGTTCCTACTAATGGGAATAAAAAGACACAGAGTAAATCAGTGGGTGGGGTATAATTATGTTCAAATTTAATGTTTATCGTTTTCGTCACTGTCGCTGCTTTCGCTGTTGCATTTATCACAACCGCCATCTTCCTTTTTGGCGCGTTTCATCATCTCCTCTGCCTTCATGTACTCGTCACCAGACTTGCACACACTCACGGCGGTCCTAGAAACGAATCAATATTTTAAATAATTGATTACAACCCGTTAACCCATTCCCACATATCGGAATTGGCTCATTTTGAAAGCAAAAGCAGCCGCCATATAGTCAGAAAGAACTTGATGTAATTGTAGATAACACTGTTTTTAATGTGTCAGATTCAGATTGTTTATTGCATTACAGGTATACAGCACATACACACGATGCCACATATATACAAATAATAATATTTATCAAAAGTTAGTTTAGTGTCCCATAGAAATTTAACAAATTGCGTTAGACTACATTTCTTTTTTATCCCTTAACCTATGCAGTAATATTTTAAAATGTATTTTACGCAAAAGACAGTATCTTTATACTGTACCACACAGCCACTAGAGTAGCGAAATAATCAGTCAATTACTTCATGTCGTCTCTGTCGAACTATACGGCTGTTTCTCTTTCTTTTATGCATTTTGTTATGTTTTAACTGATTCTAAAGGTTTTTCGTTATAATTTCAAATTGAACGAGCGATTAGACCTTAATTAAGATTAATTGGAATAAATGGTCGTTTATACGCCAGAAACTGATCAGATGACAACATTTAAAAAGTAGAGAGCAATTGATTGTCAGATTAAAGTCTCCCTCCATCAGATATCTCTTGTTATAGACTTTAAAATAGTACAATCGGAGTTCAAAAATACCCGGCCGGCACAATAATGTTACTGTTATCTTTATCTCCGGCGTAACCATTATTTAATAATAACTACCATAACGTAAACTTAAATGAATTCAAAACATGCAAGGCTTACTTGAAGAATCCTAAATCGAAGCCGTCTTTGTCACTTCCAATGACCTTCACGAGTTCGCTAAGCTTTTCGTCCCTGCTGTCGATCATTTCGAGATCCTCTCCAATTTTTTCAACCCTTGCTTCGAGTGTGGCCTTAAAATAAAAGTGAGTATGAAACTTTATTGTAAGACGTTTAAATATGAATAAAAAACATCAAGAATCAGGTGAAAATATAAAATTGGCTTGTTAGATTCTCATTTATTTTTCTTCCTAAAAAATGCTAGGTGGTCCCTATACGAGATTGACAATCCTAGCCAACAAAGAAACAAAAACTTTATGATAACGCCATAATAAATGGTAAAACAAAAAGAAACAAAACTCCATAATTTTCTTTTCATTGAATCCCTGGATGTTAATGTCAAATCAAGATTAATTTCAAATTACAGGAATAAGAGTACACCGTGTTGCTAGTTAAACCTAGCGGGTTGTCCAAGTGTGGTTTCGGCTGATAGTATCCGCAAACAAAAACGGCGACATGCATAGAATGCCTTTAGAAGACCTTGTTACGATTGATGGAAAACCATCTTAAATAGGTCACGACAATGCTATACAGAAGGATGTACCTGGAAAACCTAACGACAAATACATACTGAAAGGATGTTATGGTGACTTACATTCTCCGAAACGTTGTTCATCTTTCCGTATTTGTAAATAGCTTCAACTCCGAGACAGAGGTTTTCGATGGACTCCTTGAAAGTTTTCATTTTGTTCTGAAACAGAAACAGTGGAGTGTTAATAAGTTTTTGAATTTGAATATCAACGTTAAACCTTTTGTGCACCAGCGCCTGATCCTACTTCTCTCCCTTGACCATTTTATTAATTCCCGTCATGTTGCAATTCAGTCAGAGATAAATGCAGCAGCTATTGTGATATAACATCTATTACCCCTTGTCGGAATAGTGCTGCAATTTTAACTTAGAATATACGTTAAGATATCAAGGATTCATTGCAAGACTTTAGCGACATAGCAAGCCTTTCAAAGACCGTAGGGTTTTGCCATAGTCCTGCGTTGAACTATTGGTATAAGAATTAGGAACATACGTTGTAAGCGTTCTAAGGGAATTCGACGATATATAGAGTGAAGCAAACTTAATCTAGTAATCCGTGTACATTTTTACTTGGGGATTGTGCAAAGCCCATTCTACGAGCAGACTTAACTAGCACCCTTCGTAAATGATAATTTGAATCGGAATTCAAATCACCTAATCTGCAAAGGCTTTTTAATTAATTGCCAGTTCCAAAATCCGGATCGGTTTGCAGCATGTAGCGTCAATGTTCAAAGAATATAGACTTTCGAAAACCTAATCTGTGACAATTATTCGTCTTCAAATGACTTCAGTATTTGCTATCGGTCAATAATCTATTCTTATCGAGCCATAGCCGTACATTATACGTCATATGTCTCTGATAAAGAATCGTCATACGTGCAAGTTCCGTCCTTAAATTACTCAGAAGAAAAATTTCTAGTAGCTACTGGTAGTACTGTAATCAACATGATACATGTAAAGCTGCATAGTCCATTGTCATATAACAGATATATGTTGAAAGTGGCTTAAATCTCGAACCATTGCAACACACCCACCTCGTATTCAGTATGAGCCTTGACGAGTTGGGCTACTTCCATGGCAAAGTCCAGTCTCATCATTTCCTCGAGTCTCTCCATTTCCTCTCGACTGTATCGACTTTCCTCGGAACTCTCTTCTTTCCTATCTCCCCTGCCACCTCGGTTACCTCCCTGGTTCTGGGACCTGTAATTGGAAGTGAAGATCGTGGGTTAAGATTTAATTTATTTTATTATACATGGGTTGTGAAGCGAGTTCTGACAACTTTGACTTATCACCTTATATTCTGCTTCATGAATACACAACCAGTTTTCGTGTCGAAAAGTTGTGAGAATTTCGCCGCTCACGGGACTAAAACCAACAATTCTCGTGTCGCGAGGCCGACGCTCTACCCCCGGACCACTGTCCTCTAGGGCTTTACGCGTAAGGCTACACACATGTGAAGAACCTTGTATGCACAACTATACACGGCATCGAGTGAGTCGGGAGTTGACTCATAGAATAGGTTGTATTAAGAAATGTCAATACCACAAAGAAAAACGTTATTTATCAGTATTTATATTTTTCATTTTTCATCTAGCGCTGATTAGAATTCGAGGTATTGGTAGAATGCGTTAAGCCTTTACCAAACGCCAGGTTTTCGACTGAGACGACATTTCAAAATGTGATGAAATTGAAAAACAATACTCTGATAGGGTGGAAAACATTGTGGGAAAAGGAAAAATTGCTCGTCACGAGCAATTTCTCCTTTTCCCACAATGTTTTACAGAGTGATCTACAACAAAGTAGTTGAATGTCGTTATTGTTTGGTAATGGGTACGGCGCTTGATGTTTGTCTAGATTCATCATATTACTAATATTGTGTGGCACAAGCTGTCAACGTGCTACAATCCACACAAAGCAAATTTAACGACTCACAAAATGTTCTGAAGTGCCATTGCCATCACGATGCCCATTGGGCCTGGGGATGCTCCGTAACCCATATCTCTTGGTGGTTGGTGGTTACTTGTTCCCTGCATGCGTAACAGCTGTTCAAGCTGAATAGAAAAAAATCCCGGTGTTATTAATTAGTTTAACATCAATTGAAAGACAAGTCCCTATAACGTATCATCAATACCCTCAAGTCTGCCTCCTGGACACATAACTAGTACACGTTAAAGATGGTGAGTTAATGAAAAATCGCAACGTAATCCCCGTTCCAGACAGGAATCAAACCCACCTCTTTCTCAAGTCAGATTTGTTTACAGTTTGGCCGCCGCTCTTTACTACACCTGTATTCTATTCAAAGAATGTCTATAATGAACCTGGACTTTTCTTTCGATGTTACTGGATCAATGAATAGGTGAACAAACATTTTATAAGAGAACTTCCGCTGTTGCCAGAACATATCGACCTATCAGTCGGGTATCGTGTATAATTTATAGGGGTTGCTTCCCTTGGACCTTGTTTTCGAGTAATCGTTATGAGTTATGGTATAGCATTCACGTCCGCACTATTGCTTTCTATATATCTAGCCACTCACTTAAAACTATAATCTATTTTGTATTTTGTACGTTTTATGATATATTTTTTTCTTTTGTGTGATATTAAACTTTAAAAAAAATTGGGAAAATATCTTGTTTTGACAAAAACGGCAGCATGCTGTGAATATGCTTTTTCGTAATTGCTTGATAAATAATTGTTGGGGTTTTGTACTAGATGATCGACAATATTACCTTTTGTTGCAAGATTGTTTATAACTTATGCCATATAATGTATTTTTGAGTTCTTTAACTATCATCTACTGTTTCTATCAGTTATGTACAACCACAAGAAAACCATATCAAATATAGTGATCACCTATTTTCCAAAATAGTATGTTGAACTTGGTCCAAATTGAAAGCAACAGCGGATGACAGTTCCGACCAAAGTCCCATTTTCTTTTATTTCACGTTAAAACATTGTGATGAAATGAAAAATTGCTTTATAAACGCAACTTCTCCTTTTGCCGCAAAGATTTCGTGTACATCAGATGTGTCAAATGAGGTAACTAGGTTATTATGTAGTGAGAAGTGGACAGAACTACTTACGAGATTCGATTGTCCACCGGGCATCGGCATCTGTCCCCAGTTGTCCATCCTACCACCCCCATTTCCGTATCCGCCACCACCCATGTAACCGTTGTTTCCCCTTCCTAGCATGGGCCACTGCATGTTTTGCATTCCAGGCGAGCCTTGGACGCAAGTCCCGGCAACAAGCACCAAACACAATGCAAATTGGCTGTACATGATTTCTGTAAACGAAACGATGGCATGTTACTAGTTTAGTTTTAGTATGAGTTTTTACGTCATACATCACGTCAAAAGCTTTGCTGCTAATCTGTATGCCCCATACATAGTTAATGGAAGAAGACCCCAAGCTGGAATGCTTATAGGAGACTCGGTCACGTTTGGCATAACCAACTCCATCTATCTCAAGATTATGAACATTCGAAACTTCCAATAACGATATTCGAACCTATCTGGAGACATGATATGTGATTCAAAGATCAGCTCTTCTTATCATTCGGCCACGCTTGCGCCAGCAAACTGCGAATGTCTGACAATGCTACATGTTAGTGCCATCAAGTCAGTCCTATGGTGGAGTACTCTTGTATTCATTTTCCCATTCTTTCAACTTTTTCATTTTTTATCTTTTTTCTATTATTTTCGCTTTCGTTGCGCCGCAGTACCTTTCTCAACATAATTGTTCAAAAATTGTCATATTTAAGTCTCAAACTTATTTTTTTGTTAAAATAGGTATTGCTTTCGGAAAGCTATCAATAAGTTGGCCTTTATCAAAACTCTGGTCTTGAAGACGATATTTTTCTTTCTACGAAGGTGATAGTCCTAAATTATAAAGAGTCTGCTTCATAGGACGAGAGCCATGTGAGCTTGTATAAATAAGCATTTGACACGTGGTCTGTTGATATGATCAGATGGCAGATATATGAAAGATGAAGTTTAGGTAAAAAGAGTATTACTTAATGAAACAGCGTAAACAAAATTAAAACCAATCAAAAACAAAAAGGTATTACTCCACCCAGAATTTATTTTGATGGCGATAAACAAATGGCTAAATGGGTGTTTGTGAAAGTTTAAATCGATTAAGTATACTTATATACCCCAAAACAGTATACATGGATCCAATAGACTAGACTAGGTCGCTGACAAATATAGTCAATAACAGTAAGTTGACCAGTTACGATAACAAATTTGTCTTTCAATTGTTTATAAACTTTCCAATAAAGTTATTCATCAAAATACATTGTAACTTTGATTATCCGTTAAGATCTTTCCGACAGCAAATACCCGGAAAAGGAAAATGTTATACTTTATTTGATAGTTATCGTTTTATCTTTAATTCCTCGATGAAAGATCAAATTGCGAAGGCAATCTGACCAGCCGCCGACTTTCAATGTAATGTTAACATAATGATTTTGATTATAAGTAATCTATCGGTTTCGAAAATGTATCATTTGAAAGATAGCGTTAAAAATCACGAATTAGTATATAAAGTTAAAAGTTATTATCGGAACAAAAGAAGGTAATTTTTTTTTATAAAAAAGTATCAAATTTTTTATCAAATCAAAAAGTTAACAGTACCAGTTGTGCAAAACTTAGCACTAACCGCATGAAATTACTTAAAGGTCTGAAAAAAAAATGAAAATAAAATTCTTAAAATGTATTTATTTTTCATTCGATATAATTGGTTTATTTCTTTTTTAAATAAACAATATTTCGACTAACATTTTAAGAAATGAATGAAATAGAAATGAAAAACAACAAGAAGAAATAGTAAAAAGACGAATATTACCTCGCAGTTAAATTCTTTGAGACTGTGATTCCCCAAACAGCGCGCGACCCCTTTTATAGGAATTTCATGGGGCAACACCCCTCATGTGACTTGCTTTGTACATAATAGATCAACTGAAGACGAACCCAGTGTAAATAATTGGAATCACGAAAAGTAGTTTGATGACTGGTAATTAAAAAGGCTAAAAACGAGGACGCGGTTACTACGCGATCTTCCATTTTTTAGGACATCTAACTGTATAGGTATTGAAATTTTAATGTTTGAAATGAAATAAGTTAGTGCGTGATAGAAAATTGAAAAACTTGTGGGTGTTATTGGGAATGTACTTTGTATGCCTGACTTTTCAATAGTTAAGATACGTAACCTTTCTATGTAGTCTTATTTAAATAGGCTCTTAGTATGTACGCTGTTTAAGGGCATACCTTACGACAGCGAATGATGCTGCTTTTGTTATAACCCTTCACGAGAAAGAATAACTACAGATTTAACGTATCAAACCAAAATCTATTTAACTATGCTTGTACACAGGCGAGAGAATTTGAAAGTTAAGATAAGATGTCGTTGAAACAATTCAGTTTTTGTATCGTTGTTTTACATATACAATCAAAAGAAGCTATCAAAAGCATAATCAATTCAGGAAGCATCAATTTATTTAAGTCTGTACACTTATATTCTGTAGATCTAAAACGCGGTGTCCCGCTTTTGGATTAGAATACACGTTAGTTAATTTTATACATACTTTAAAGAATAAAAACGATCTAATTTTGCTTCATATGACTTTTTGTGTACCATATAACAGTACTGCTATTGTGAAGTTTTAAAGAAGTCAATTTTAACTTCCATATTTTCTCACATCTGTAAACAACTATCTTTAATGGCTTTCTCTGTATTATTATTGTAACCCTGACCCTCATGCATGTATACCTGTTGAGATATACAGACACCAGATTATCTAAGTGATGGAAGGAGAGAGGTCATTATGTCAAACGATTCGTGCATGGTAAGTATAGGCTATCGTTGTCATAATATTGCCTGAATTTGCCCGCTCCGTATCAGCTTTATTATCGAATTTCTCAGGTTATAAGTATGCAAATGCCAAAAAGTGCATTTAGCATATCATGTTTAAGTTATAACAGGCGTATATTATTAAGTATGAGAAACAACATTTATTTCCATAGTAGCATTTGCTTTGTGATGTCGAATAAAAACCATTTTGATAAAACAAAATAAGTTTTGTCTCGCTTTCACTCTTTATATCAATTGTGCCTTAGTAAAATATTAGTAGCATGTGCAGTTAAAACTGGTTAACCTGAGAGAAAGGGTGTGGAAAAGGAGTGCTTTTAAGATCGTGACCCACAGATTACCACCTGAGGTGTTAAGACGTCGATTCAATGGGTAACTTTTTTGTGGAGATACTAATCCATTCCCCGATATACTATTGTGTGACCGGTCCAAATTTAAAGCAGCAACAGATGACGAATAATAGCATGAAAACGGCATCCCCTTTCTGATTGAGGATTGAATATATTGTGGCAAAAGGATAAATTGCTAACAAGAAGTAATTTCATCCCCTCTTTTTTAACGATGGTTTCTATCGTTTGTGTGGCAACGTGAGGGCGATAGTGGTGTAGTTCTAGACCGTTGCCCTCTGTTACATGTACCAATGTTCCTGTGTTCAATCCCCGTAAGCGTCCATGTTAAAATGCCTGGACTTATCCACAAATCGGGGCGGGTACTGGTCTTGTACTAGTACCCACCTAGGAGTCGACGAGAGTGAATATTCTAAGCTTCAATCTTTCGTCACAAATGACCTAAACTAAGTACGCGTTAACGAACATGAGGTAGGTATAATGGGGTAAATGATTAAACGATTGAAAAAATGGGATATATTCTTGAGCGGACATTGCCAGCTGACTTAGAGGTATATTGTAAAAGTCACATTTTGTGTACGTGCTTTTTAAGACCTAGAATGCTTGGTAATTTTCTAAAAAATAATATTTGTGTCGTTTGATTTACAAAACCTTAAATATCTGCTTTATTTTGTTGAGGAAAGATATCCAGAGTAGCAAACAGGTTAGGTCATAGGCAAGCCGCGAATTAACTTGGCGGCTTGTCTGGATCTTACCTGTTTGTATAAGCATGAAATCACTTCCAGCACTATAGAGGTTAATTCCTGCAGACATTTAAGTAAAATTGGAACACATCACAAAGGTTTTAAGATGTTTTGCTGATAAGAACATATGTTTTATGAAAACTTTATTCGTAAAAAGGTTCTTGGAATAAAAACTGTTCATTATTACACGGCATTATTTAATCATTCATTTACAGAACCGGCCCAGCTGTGTTTGCGTGGATCATAGTCTAAGCTAGGGATTTGTGAATAACAATGGTCATTACGGGACGATATTTTCTATTTACTGTGACAATGCCAACCGGTTTACTTCTGACTTCCTTCCGAGCTTTGATATCAAAATTGTTGTATGTGACACGTTTTATTTGGTACAAGACCTTAGTCTGCCAATTTTTCAAATAGGCACAATTAATCCTTGCACTTAACCTTCGAAACACACCCTCTTGGATAATCCTATGTTAAGTAATAGTCGGAGAATTCTTTTTATTTCTGTCTTTTTGTCACAAAATACACGCAAATAAATTAGACATACATCCAAGAAATTGTTGTTTTGATAAATGCATAAAATATACCTTGAAAAAAAGGAAAATGAGTTTGTCGATTAATCAAGTCCTGCATATGAGATTTTTGTAGTAAATAGGAATTCGAAACCAAAAACTGACAATGATAAGTAAAGACGGGACGAGGAATAAATCTTTTTTTATGATATTGAGTTACAGCCCATGTGACAAAAAAGGATATACTCGTTGAGAACATTTTTCCTTTTTGTCTCAACGAAAAGTTCCTTTTTTCACAGTAAAGCTGGAAAACAGCTACAGATACCTTATAGTACGTTATGAATAACTCATGGTTCAAATAAATACAGCTTTACCACCAAACTCAATATTATCAGAGGTTGAGCTCATGATCAAGAAATTGGTAAAGCATTTCTCTTCAGGCGCCCAGTCACTACTCACGGCACAATAGTTTAAGTGCATTTCTGGTTTTCATTGACAATGACAATGACCACTTTATCAGTAACATGCTGGGGTCCCAGGGTAAAATTATCTTCTGACCATTTAGTTATAAGGGTCCAGCTTTTCATAAGAAAGCTACAAACACAGATTTCAATAGTATATTTTATTGAATAAGGTTACATTGCTATAAAATTAATGGCTAATCTCGTAACATCGGTTTATAATCAATATGATAAAGATATTATCTCTTAATTTGTTTTCAAATTTTCTCCATCATTTATTAATTTGATAAGGGTTTCCAGAATGTCAAGCTCAGAAAGCATTTTTGTTAGATAAAATCAAATGCGTAGCAATCTTTGGTATAAACTGTTAACGCAATGCTTTAGCATTGTAAGCGTACATGTAGCTGTCTTATGCCGACTGAATGTAGGAAACGATTGATACATCCCAGACGTTCCTGTTTATTTCTTCTTCTTATCCTTGCACTCGTCACAGTCCCCGTTTCCTCTGTCCATACGCTCCATCTTCTCGGCGGCCTTCATGTACTCATCACCGGTCTTGCAGGCCATGGTGGCGACCCTGGAAGTGAACAGAGATCCGATATTTACACGGACGAGAGATGACGTAACCTCAAGTAAGCTACACTCAAAGCAAAACTCGACGAATCTGTATACCAGACAAAGTTTATCGCTGTAATATGAGGCAAGAACGATGAAGAGAGAGCCCATGTGTACAAGGATGAGAGATACCATGTTTATATATTTTAGTTAAATAAGTTAAATGATTTTATTTACGGTGTGGAGAAGGATGGCCACCATCTCCACAAAACTATGTGAATAATTAAGAATTACAAAAAAACGAAAGGATGATAAATTATGTAACGCTCAAAGCCAAACTCGGTGAATCTCTCTACCAAACAAACCTTATCGCTGTAATATCAGGCAAGAACGATGAAGAGAGATCTGACATGTACAAGAACGAGAGATGATGTAACCTCAAGTACATGTAAGCTACACTCAAAGCCGAAACTGTACATGTAATCTACACTCAAAGCCGAAACTGTACATGTAAGCTACACTCAAATCCGAAACTGTACATGTAATCTACACTCAAAGCCGAAACTGTACATGTAATCTACACTCAAAGCCGAAACTGTACATGTAATCTACACTCAAAGCCGAAACTGTACATGTAAGCTACACTCAAAGCCGAAACTGTACATGTAATCTACACTCAAAGCCGAAACTGTGTGGAGGTGTCTACCAGACTAAGCTTATCACTGTAATATCATGTAATAACGGTTGTCTAAGAATTATAAGAGCTTAAGATTTGTTTGTAATTGATTCCGAGGTTGAAACAATTAAAGAATGATTATCTGAGAGCCATTAGAGCTCCTGATTGGTTTGCAATTGACTCCAAGATTGAAACAATTAAAGAGCAATAATCATAGAACCACAAGAGTTTCGGATTAGTTTATTATAGACTCTGAGGTATAAACATACGCCATAAACACAATTGTCAAATCAAATACCTGTCGCATTTCGCTTTAACTTGCACTGTCAAACTTCAAGACCACATGTTTTTCATCAAAATAAACGAAACGTGTTCTTTTCTTTTAACATTGCCGATATAATCAAGCTATCGCATATCTGATGATGACATCAGATAAACTAACATTAGATCCTCTCTTTTAATATGACGTTTAACACAATCATAGTTATTTCTAGTATAGACAGGCATCCTCCTAAACCTAAGGGCGATATTCTATCTCTGAGACATAGTGGTGTCAGGCCCTTTGGCGATATAGGTGACCTTAATCTCAAATGATAGTCACAACAGCTGTAACCCAAGGAGAACAATTTTCACAAACCACTTGTTAGCCAGGATACTGTATCTAATGAAAACATACATATACGCGTATTCATACTGAGGCCAAACGTCATGCTTACTTGAAGAATCCGTAACCGAAAGCCTCCTTGTTCTCTTCAATGAGCTTGGCGAGCTCTTTGACCTGCATGTCCCTGTCTTCGATGGCATCAATTCGCTCACCAATGGCGTTTACTTCGGCTTCCAAGGTTTCCTGTTGAACAAAGAAACCCCCAAACCGATCAATTAAAAGTATGTATTCATAAATGTATTCGCCTATAGATTAATTGTACGGGAGAAAGATTTGATATTTGCTTTCACAATGCAAATAAAACGTTATATACTCTGTATCTACAACTGTAATTGGACACTAAGAGCATACTGCACTTGCATGGCTTAGTCTGATCGTTTGTCAACAAATCGTATCATAAAGTTATCGATTTTCTGACCACGAGGGAAAATCTAGACAAGTGTAGCTATAAATCTTAACGGCAGCTGTATTTCAGTTGATAAGATTTCAATCGTCTAACTGAATTCCGATCCCTCATTTCTAGAATATAGTTGGAATTATGAAAAAAACAAACAAGGGAAAACTTAAGCTTGGCTTTCAAGCAACATAACAGCAATAGAGAATCCTTTTTTGGATTATGAATAGAGCTAGCTATCTTTCCATTCTTTAACTTATTCTCGCATCGATAAAAATGAAGGAAGTTCATTGTTTTCGGTTATACGGTATCTACACATCGAGTCAAAGACTCCCATGCACATGCCTAACTCGCGTTCATAAACTTACGTTGACACTGACGTTGTACTCCTTGGCGTGTTCAAACGAGGCTTCGACTCCAAGGCAAAGACCCTCCATAGCCTCCTTGAAAGCCTTCATTTTGGTCTGAAAAAAGGAAGAAAAACAGTCTAGAGAGCAATACACAGCGTTTAACCATGTTTACTGTATTACCTGAACGTATCGTCCCAGCTGTTTTAGGGAATATGTCAACAGTGTTTAAACGGATATTTAATAAATCGTTGTGACGAATTCTGAATCTGGATGATGTTTCCTGATGCGTTTTTTTCCCATAAAAGTAGCAATAAAAATGAAAGATATTTCGCTTAAACTCAGTCTAACTCTACTGGGCTTACACAAAATATGTGCCCTGGAGTAATAAACGTTAAAGCTCATTGTCACTTACCCAATTACCATTAATTGGCAGGTACCGTGGGGTTTATTCTCTCGTTGAAAAAATTATGAAACAATCAGTCCCTCCGTTATTTTCATAATAGATACCGGGTATATCCCAATGAATCGGTTACTTTAACAAGAAACACTTCATTACAGTATTTATACCTCGTATTTCTGGTAGACCATTACAAATCGTGCAACCTCCATGGCGAATTCCATCTTAATCATATCCTCGAGTTTCATCATATCGTCCTTGCTGAGTATAGATAAAGTGAGGTTCTGACACATGTCCCATATGGGTCCTCATCGTCATTTTTCAGCTTTGAAACGGCTTTCCTGGATGCACCAGTACTACGATAGGGCTCTAAGGTAACTTACCAGAGACTTCGGTGGAGCTAGAACCCGGGACCCCAATGAATCGGTTACTGTAACAAGACGCACATAGTAATGCATACCTCGTATTCCTGGTAGACCATGACAAATCGTGCGACCTCCATGGCGAATTCCATCTTCATCATATCCTCGAGTTTCCTCATATCGTCCTTGCTTGGCATCTCATCGCTATCGGCACTGTGAGAGTCTGAGGAATCAGAAGACTCGGAATCTCCACGCATACCACCCATATGGTGCTGTTGCCTGGTAACGAGATGAAAATGTTTAATATACGTTTTATACGGACGGTGAAAGGGTTTTGGGCTAAGATGTCCAGTTGTCCTGACTCTGAGGTAGTGATGTACACTATATGGGTTTAATTGCATCTGAGCTATGTTATAAATAGCAGACTACTGTTTAAAAGCATATAAAACAATAAAAGCAGCAAAAAGCAACTATTCTTTCAGTGATGATGGATAGAAACCATTTTAACTAAATGATAGTTTTTTAGGAGTAATTACTACGTCTAAAACATTGATTAGAAAAGACATCTGCAGCATTCTAACAAAACATCTCTTAGTATGAGCAGTGTATCCCTTTATCGCAATGGTCTATATATTTTGCTCATAGACTAGATATGTCAGTTATGTACGGTTGAAAATTATAACTGAGACCATTCAGAGATTGGTTAAGAGGGTATATAACTAGAACATAACAATACCCTGAAACTAATGCGGTTTCCTATAAGAAATATTCATTTATGGTTTGACATTGCTTCAACATTATAACAGTTATGTTGCGATGTCTGACAAAAATGCCATTTGGGCTGGTAAAGCCGGATAGAATTGTCGGCATTCCATAGGCCATCTGGAGAATAAAATCCAAATGCCGTCACCAAGGTTTAAACTCACCCGGATGAGCGGCATCCGTACTCTAACCACTATGCCATGGAGGCGGCTCGTTTACTATACGATAGAACGGAATGATTTTAACCCTTATAGTGCTTGAACCGACTTCATGCTGATGCAAACAGGTTGGTCCCATGCCAGCCGCCAAGTAAATTGGCGACGGGCCTGTTATCCAACATGTTTGCTTCTCTGAGTATCTTTCCTCATCAAAATTAAACCAATATATAAGGTTTTGGAAAGCAGTCCATTCAAGAACCTTTTTGTTGGAAATAACCCAACATTCTAAGTGTTAAGTATTGTCGGTACTCACATCATACTTTGAAGCATAGTCATCAACATTGGTCCCATCATACCATTGCCTCCTCCCATACCCATGTTACCCATCATGTTGTTTCCCATGTTGTTTCCCATGTTACCCATCATGTTGTTTCCCATGTTACCCATCATGTTGTTTCCCATGTTCCCCATCATGTTGTGGCCTTGTAAAAGGTTTGAAAGCTGTTTGAAAATATATATGAATATAGGATTACAAGCAGTTTATGACATGGCGATCATTAATAATCATTGGTGTTAACCATTATAAGCTGGAGCCGACTTCATGCTTATGTTAGCAGGTTAGATCCAGACCAGCTGCCGAGTTGATTTGCGGCTTGTCTGTGATCTAACCTATTTGCTACTCTGAGTATCTTTCCTCAAATTAATTAAGCAGATATCTAAGGTATTGGTAAGCAGACGACACAAAAATTCATTTTTTTTAAAAACTACCCAGCATTCTAAAGATTAAGATGAATTTCAATAATATTTAATCTGTGTACGGCCTCCGAGATATCCCGCCAGTATAATACATGGAAGTAGCGTTATACCAAAGGACACAACACTGAAATGTGATTCAAAATAATCATCGTTACATTTGGGAAATATTGGTTGTGAAAAGAAGTTTCTTCTAATCTACGTCTTGTCCAATGAGAGTTTCTGAAATAAAATGGTTTGTCTACGTTTACTTAGATATTTTCACGCAGTCTAGAAAGGCGGTAAAGACCAAAGCTCTGAGAAAAATCTATCAGAAATGATAGGAACGAAAGGGTAGAATTGTTATGCAATAATCCTTCCAAGGATACAATATGATGCATGAAAATCAAAAGTCGCGTTGGAAAAGCAATGAGCGAGGTCTGTAAGTTTACCTTTACTATCTGGACAATTGAAACATCATAAACAAAAAGGTTTTGGTTGAACTTATCAGCATCAAATTATATTGATATTGATTTAAGTCTTTTAGATAAGACGAATAGGATGACAAGCCAAAAGCCAATTCATAAGTCTCCAATACAATGTATGACAACTTTTGCTTAATACCAAATCAACTAGGCCTATACACATGCTATGACAATGTGTTGGTCCATGCCTTTATTCGTTACTGTTTTTACCCCTAAATGACTGGAACCGACTTCATGCTTATGCAAACAGGTTTGACCAAGGTTAGCCGCCAAGTAAGTTGGCGGCTGGTCTGTGATCGAACCTGTTTGCTGCTCTGAGTATCTTTCCCCGTCAAGATTAAGCAGATATATAATGTTTTAGAAAGCATACGACATACGAAATATTTTTTTTTTAAATTTAAAGAAATTACCCAGCATTCCAAGGGTTAAAAGAAACCTTATTCTACAACTGTTCGTGTTCAGTATGATCCTTTCCGACTAAGTCCGTATATACCGTACTCACCATGTTCATGTTCATGCCCCCTCCGTTACCCATCATACCCATGTTGCCCTGGGCATAAGCCCCGACAGCAAGAGTCAAACAGAGTGCGATTTGACAGTACATGGTCCCTGTGAACAACAACGAAAGAACAGTTAATGATTTTACTTCAATTTTGATATACATGTTCAACCATTGATGTCTTTCCTGGTAGTTCTTCAATTGAATTATTGCAATACTCGCAAATTACATATACACAGCTTTTAAATTCCATCAGACTAATAATTAATACGCTATTGTTTAGTCAGATGCTGATCGATAAGAAACATATATTGCATACATCTTTCATTTTGTCCTTAATTATTGTTTTTTTTTTTATATATATACTTTTCTCATATGTATGTTATATGTAAACCTACCATTTTGTACCGCATTTATGGCTATAAAACTACAATAGTTATTCGCCAATAATTCTTCTTTTTTTAAATTTTGACTTTAACTTTTTCTTTGAGTTCATAGCGCTTGGACAAAACGTCTTGTCTAAGATAAATCAACAGTAAAGTAATTGACAAAAAGCCCAAGCAATTTAACCAAAACAGCGATGTGTAGGAATATGGTATATGGCATTTGAAGAAAAAAATTGGCTATATAGTAGTTGCAGATTACATACATATCAATGTTTCCAGGATTTAAATGGTACTACGCAGTTATTGAAAAGGACTGGCTATCCCACAATAATTTCCCATTGAAACACATAGCCTAAAAGGGAAACATTTGGTACACTACCAGTTTTTTCTTTGGTATAAACCAAAATATGAACCCTCCGTACCATGAAACTAGAATCCAGATTGTTTTATGTACACCATTTACAGTGTTTATTGATACACGATGCGATAGCAATAAATCGCGTGCATTGTCTAAATGAAATGCATGTGCACCTATCTGGAAACCAAAGTAAATAGAATATGTTGAAAAGAATTGACCAGTAAATTTTCTTAATGCGAGCAATGAGTTCTGGTTCAATCTTGCCATCTGAACGTCTGTTTTTGGTGGTGACATTTGTCGGCATGTTAATATAATAAATGATATAAACCACATAAAACAGAATAAAAATGGATTGTCTTCTACGTCGATGGCGTTTTTAATTAACCCAAGAACACAATAAAAGAAGCAGAAGTTAGATTCGAAGGGAAAACTGTTTTATTGATGAACAAAAATACCATCTCGTATTCCAAATAATGCATTTTCAGTTAATCAGCAAAGTACCTTCTCGTACTGCAAATAATGTATTTTCCACTGTTGAACAAAATACCATCTCGTATTGCAAATAATTTATTTTCCTCTGTTGAACAAAATACCATCTCGAATTGCAAATAATGTATTTTCCACTGTTGAACAAAATACCATGTCGTATTGCCAAACAATGTATTTTCCATTGTTCAACAAAATACCATCTTGTAATAAAAATAATGTATTGTCAATTGATCAACAAAAACCATCTCGTATTTCAAATAATGCATTTTCGATTGATTAACAAAATACCTTCTCGTATTGCAAATAATGTTTTTTTCATTGATAAAAAAATACCATCTCGTATTACAAATAGTGTTTTACCACTGATCAACGAAATACCTCTTCGTATTACAAATAATGTAGTTCCCATTGATCAACAAAATTCCTTCTCGTATTACAAATATATTTTCAATTGATCAACGAAATTCCTTCTCGTATGACAAATAATGTATTTTTAATTGATCAACAAAATGCCTTCTCGTATTACAAATAATGTTTTATCAATTGATCAACGAAATACCTTCTCGTATTACAAATAATGTTTTTTCCATTGATCATCAAAATACTTTCTCGTATTACAAATAATGTATTTTCAATTTATCATCAAAATACCTTCTCGTATTACAAATAATGTATTTCATTTGTTCAACGAAATACCTTTCTGGTATTACAAATAATACATTTTCCACTGATCAACGAAATACCTTCTCGTTTTATAGACGATTGTTACAATGGAATTAGAAATATGCTACTAAATAAGTTTAACAATATAGAATACGAGATCAAACTCCTTGCTTATCAAAAACTTGAAAATAGAGATTTTGTTAAAATAAATCATAATATCAGACATCACTTACCTGGTGATTGATCGTTAATCAGGTTTGGATATCAAGAAGCGTGTGTGCACTACTCCGGCCAGTGGTCAGTATTTATACGGGTCTCGGGTGGCAACACCCACCATGTGACTTCTTCTTTACATAACGAGTCAAAGGAAGGAAATCCATTAAGTCAATATTGAACTCACGAAAAGCTTGACCACTTGACCACTGGGAATTAGAAAGGCCAAAATCAAGGACGATCGGTCCTCGGACTTATTGGTCAGTCTAGTGGAAAACGATTAAACTAATCTTCGTCACCAAACAAAATACCATATTTAATTTCTTAATTATAAAGATGCTCAAACATCATTGTTACCATTTAAGAAAGTTGAACGAGCTTTCAAACCTTTCAGTGCTTTGATGGCAAAGTTTTACTCATTTGAGGATCTCTCATGACAAGAATAAGGTACAAATTTGCACTGATAACTGTTTGTGAGGCCAACATGATGTTAGTATCTAAAAACTCCGCCACTTACATATGGTCAATTCAAATTCAGACCATGGTTTACAAACTAAACTGTTTAAATAGTTTACTTTATCTGCGATATAACTGAGCTTTATAACCGCCACAAAATTATGAATGGGTTGATGAGTGTATCAATAATCTAGTTTTGTTAAAGTTTGAAGATTTCTAATGTCATTTTACCCTTTTTCGACCATACTTAATCCGCAATCTGTGGAACAGTCGTTTGAAATCAACCCAATTTATTCGTGTTCGTACTAAGCCCGACGCTCAGTCGATGCTACGAATGTTTGTTTTTTCTTGTTTTGAATTTATTTCGGTTGAACAATGTGGGAAAAGGGGAAGTTGTTCTTAACGACCACTTTCTTTCTCCTTTTCCCACAATGTTTTCTGCCCTATAGAAGATTATTTTTCAATCTATCACTTTTTGAAATGGCGTTTGTAAATTCTTTCAATTTTGGACAGTCGAAAGAATGGCGTTTGGTAAAAGGTAAAACGTCAGAAATACTACGGAACTCTTATAATTGTTTAACATAGAAAGTTAATACTCTGGATAAAGACACCAGCTACCCTCCACCCCTCCAACGTAATCGGCCTTGCTCTTTTCACACTTCAGCCAACTGGACAATCGAAAATCACCAGTCACGTTTATTTGTTATTTGGTCAAGGGCAGTTAAAAAGTGCCTTATGGTATATTGGTATATAGTTTTACAACGATCGACTATGTCAAATCCCTGACTCAATAATCCATTCACTTTGACACAAAATTTACAGAAGAATTTAATATAAACCATTGTGACAAATGGATAAATTGCTCATGATAAGCATTTTCCGTCACAGGGTTTATTAACAAACACCATAACGAATTTTTCTTTTCTGTGACTTAAAAATGATATGATTGATTAAATCGATTTCTTCTAATGATATCGTATGCTTTTGATTGTACTGTATGCTAATTGTTTAATAACCACTTTTTTAGAAAATGATAAGGTCTTCTAATCATATTTCGGAATTTGCCAAATCTCAACGAGTCGATAAAGCTTTGTAAACACTAGGCAGAGAAGGAAGCTTTGCAATCGAAGATTGACTGTTTTGGGCAAGCACGCCCGTCGACTGCGATTTCTTTGCCGAGTGTTAGACGTAACGTGGTTATAAAGCATGGGGTATCATATACCACATCAACCGTAAAGTTGCTGGTCAGTTGCTGGGTACAAAAGGTGGCTATCACTGGCAAAAGTAGGTGAAAAAAGCAGAAAATGGGCGCGGACATCAGACATAGCCTCATAAACATTGGTCACGTGATTCCAAAGCCTGATAAGCACGTTGTGTCGCATGGGTGATATATAATGAGAACTAAAACTAGTTGAAACAACTTTATATTGTATCATTTTCTTTAAGACTACATGATAAGCAATTCACCATTTTGTCACACTAGTTTTTTCTCAATATCATAAATAAAACGTGCGTTTTTCTTGTTGTTACTTATCGACAGTTTTTCTTTCAAAATGGACCAGTCATAAAATTCCGGGATGTGAAAGGGTACGTTTTAGACACACTTTTTCGATGACTCCATATACGACTTTGAGTGTATGGTTGCTTGGATCATTGTCAAATTGGACATGTTGGTTTTAAATAAAGGATTACTTGCTATTTTTAAACACAAAGGGTCGAGGACACCACGATTAATATAGTTTAAATATGTTAATAATTAGTACACTTTCTGTCAGCGCGTCGTAGTAATAAAGCAATATAACATTACCACATAACGCCACACATTTTTGCGTCTTGCAGCAGACGACTTTCAATAAAAAAACAACATTGTGGCAAAAGGAGAAATTGCTTACCACAAGCAATTTCTCCTTTTGCCACAACGCTTTTTCAATCGTTTCACATATCATAACAACAGAACTGAACTATTCACAACGCTTTTTCTATAGTCGTCTACTTCAAGTGAAAACGATTACGATTTAATCCATTCTCACCGCTGAATAAAAGACAGCTTTAATGTCTCTATTCTTAAGGTGCTGAACATCTGTGTTTTCATTTAAAAAAGCGAAATCAGCTTCCATGCCTTTCAGTGCTTTGATTGCAACATTTTACCAATCTCGACGATATTGCATGACTTAAATATGATATATACGACAATTTCTTGGACATGGTTATAACAGCAGATGAGACCTGGCCCAATCATTTCAATTTGAAAATCAAAGCTATGTGATCAGTATGGACAATTCTACAACACAAATAGAAATTAATTTCCTAGGTTATAAGGTACTGGAACACCCACCGTAAAACCCTGACCATGATCAAGTGGACATCCGAGTTAAAGGATAACTTAGTTCGTTAGCTGAACCTACCAAACATATTCAGAGTGCTTTGTCATCATTAAGTGAAGGCTGATATGTCGAAACATGAAAAATGAATAAGTAAACAAAGAAAGTGTATCGACATTGCTAGTGACTATGTTGAGAAAATGCAACGATTGTTAGGCTTGAATGACGCTTACAATTGAATGACGTGTTCGGGTACGTGATGTGTACGTTTTGTATTATGCAGGAACAAATCAATTTTTTGAATATCTCAATGATTTCTTCAGAATTAGTAGCATATATATGTTAACATTCATGATGATCTATTTTGTTTGATTTAAAAACGCATATACGCTTTTTTGTAACACAATTCTACGAATTTTCCGAACAACCCTCGTACATGCGCAGTCAAACGTTTGTGAGACCCACGTGATGATGGTATCTAGATACTGACATACGGGTAACTCAAATCTAAAGCATATTTTACGAAATAAACCGTTTGAATATTTTGCAATATCTGCTTTATGAATATGGTTTATCTCCACCACACATTTATGATTGAGATTGGAATTGAGAATTGAATCAATCATCTAGTTTACTGTAGCTCTATAAATATGCGATGACCTTTTCTTCGTAAAAGACGTTTTATCTTAGAATGATTTAATTCTTAATGAATGGAATTGTTCGTTTGACGTCAATTACGTTCAGAACTTTATTTCAGGTTCTCGCTTTAATTCGAATTTAGTTGTATAGTGTTATATCCTGCTCATAAATGAGCATGGATGATCATTATGGTATTTGCGTTGGTGATAAGAATCAATTCAGTCACCATTTTAAAGTGGGTTACACTGTACCTACAAAGCACAATGCATGGGATGGTCCATTGAATGCCTCTCTCGTCAATAAGTTATGTATGTGGGTATGGTATGCTGCGACATGGTTTGTTTTGAATTAAAACACCAAGGTTTATTAAGCAGTGTACGCTTTGGATTTGCGTATGTCTAAAATAAAGATTTCTCTTATTTCAATATTGGGCTAAGCAATATTGCAAAGTAATACACCATTGGAATCGCCTCTCCGAGACGCTTTCAATGACGTGTCCCATTACAATATTGTACTTTCATTGAAGATACTATCCATGTTTATCAGTTATGACTTACGCAAATTTTTTCCTTAAGTTGTTTAGTAAACGGTACCCTGGAGGATATAAAATCGATGGTATACAGTGGCATCTGCATATAATACAAAACGTGACCACTGAACCCAATTTCACTCGTTCTTTGGCTGCTGACGCTGATATTTCTTAAAACCACTGATACAGACAGACAAGCTCCCTGAATAAGCATTTAATCATTTTGGCACAATAGTTTAACCAAATCTAATTTTCTAAGCTAAATGTATTTTTAATGTTTCCGTTTTTGTTTCATGCTGTTTCTTTCAACTTGCATAAAGATCCGTTTGTGATATGGTTGAATTTCTATATAAGTGCATGTGTAGAAAGACATACAACAAATTGCCTTATTGCTTTAGAAAGTTAGGTTCTAAGGTATTCAATCCCTAAAAGATGTCGAGGACATTCGCGGAAATCGTCGAGTGGCGTCCTTTGATCCTTCGGTAGTTGTCTGCGTCTATCAAGATTTATCCTGTCACTAGTGTCATTTTGGGACCGATAACTAGGTACCGTATAACATTTTTGATATCCGGCACTAACCATGTAACACATGCACGTGACGAATCATGACGTCATAAGAACGAAATGACGTCATATTTACATCATTCTCTACTTATTTTTTTCTTGTTTTCTCGTGTTTTATTATTACATCTTGTTTGTTTGAAATACATAAAGGTAACAGGATAAATAGAATAGAAAGTTGGTGTCTTTGAATGGGAAAAGTTATCGGGCTCGGCCTTGGAATATTATCTGTTTCGCCTTCGGCTCACCGGATAATACTCCTAAGCCTTGTCCGATAACATTTCCGATTCACGACACCAACCATCTATTCTCTAAGTTTGCGACATTTGCCGAACTTTATTAAGGGTGATATACTTTGAGAGAATTTAATTTTGTTTTGAAAAGAATCGTGACTTTGATCCAATCAAACAAAACATTGAAGGCCACCCGGTTTTAGTTAGAGGGGTCACTCGTAGTAGAGTGCAAATCTAACAGGGCGTGGTATCGGAAAACGCCTCATTCAAGTCGTAAACACTTATGTATGGCTTCGAACTTTGATTAATAGTGTTGTATGCCGTTTTCAACTGTATTGAAATCATATTGCCTGTCTAACATAGACATAACTCGCGAAGAATTTACTATTTAAGGAGCACACGTTAATGCTAGACCGAATTCAAGTGTAGATTATGTTTAAAATTCTACCCTATTAAAAAGTCGATTTGCATTTTGTTTTCGACAAACATCTAAGTATACAAGTAAATTAACGTTTACGAGTCTATGTGAGCCCGTTTTAATTACCGTTTAAGAGGAAAGATGTAAGAACTTTTGTGAGGCAAGCAACGTAAATTCTAAATATCATCACTCACGCCTCTGACTGGATTGCACTGTATTCTTTTTATTTGAGTAATTAAAATGTTTAATTTTTAACATAAGTATTGTCTTAAGTATGATTCGAAAAGATAATGGAACGATTGGAAGATTGATTGATAAGTCAATTGAGGCGGAAAACCATCATAACAAAAACAAAACCTAACCCACAGTCGGAAATGAGAACCATGCAATATTCCCGTGTAATGGTACATGAATATGTTGGATGCACATTTATTTACACAGATCGCAGAGATGTCCGATTGGATTTCGGACCCCCATGTATTTCCAAGCTGTTATTCGTCCGAAATGCTGCGAAAATGTTACAGATGTACTGCATTAAAGTTCTGCATTGTTCTATACAGTGGTTTGATGTATGATAATTGGTTATGAATTCTATATGCCTCATATTATACCAAATGTGTGTATATATAAATCGAGATCCAATTAAAACACCCATTAAGACGTCCAATTGGAAAAATTCACAGATTCGTTTTGAACTGTGATAACTTTGAATAAACAAAAACATCTCTTACATTTTTATCCGTTCTAGATTTTAACACCTTGAGCGTGAGTGGGAGCGCGTGGGGTATGGGCTGTTCCAAAATCTATTTTTACTTTTTGAAAGGAAATCTGAAGAGCGCCTGGGTTAAGCGGTCATGATTTTGTTAATATTTAATCACGCTTAAAACATAGACGAAATAAATCAATTTTGATTTTGACCTATCAGATTTAAGAATGATTGAGTACGCATTTGGGGTTAAAAGTGTTACATGTATATGCATTATGACCTGTATGATCATCATTGATCATCAAGCATACTGTATTAAAGGTGCCTGTTTACAGATTTGAGAAAAGTTGGATATGAAATTTGCATTTCTATAAAACTGTGTAGCAGGGTACCGTTTTACTAAACAGTTTACGCGTACGATTTGCGTAAGTCTAAAACAACAATTCCTCTTTTGTCAATAATGGGCTAAGCAATATTGCAAAGTAACACATCATTTACGAGATCTACGAGACGCTTCCAATGACGTGTCACATTGCAATATTGTACTTTCATTGAAGATACTATCCATGTTTATCAGTAATGACTTACGCAAATATTTTCCGTAAGTTGTTTAGTAAAATGGTACCCAGGTGACTGTTGTATGGGACTTATTAGAGAATAGCCATCGGTAGAACAATTAGCTGGTATTGAAGTACAGTCTGTATTTAGAGTCTATATACAATGAATAAGTATTCACATGTATTCAGATTCAAAAGTGTTGCAATGTCTTTGAAATCCGTTGCATACCGTCTGTGCATACATTGAAATATTGACCAATTCTGAATTCATTTCGGGTTAAGGAGCTATTTCTCATTAGATATAATACCACAACACAAAAACGATATTGTTTCGACGACATTTTATTTTGACTTTCAAATTGTCTCATGTGTGAACAATCACGTTTAAAAGTGTAATGTCTGCTTGAACCAATCTACGAGGATACTTATTTGATAAACACGCTTTTTGGGCTAAAAGTTTTAAAACAAGGCCCAGGGGCCCGTTTTACTAATCAACTTACGGAAAATGTTTGCGTAAGTCATAATTGATTAACATGGATAATATCTTCAATGAAAGTACAATATTGCAATGTGACACGTCATTGGAAGCGTCTCGGAGAGACAATTCCAATGGTGTGTTACTTTGCAATATTGCTTTGCCAAATATTGAAATAAAAGGACTTGTTGTGTTAGACTTACGCAAATCTTAAGCGTAAACTGTCTAGTAAAACGGGCCCCAGGTCATTACAGAAATGAGTCCTTAAAGTTTATGAAGTTAGAAACCAAAGTGATAGATGTGATTTGTACACAGGAGGATATCATTTCATTTTCAATTTTTCAATCCCGCATTAGTCGATCTTTGCTAACAGTAGTTTTCTTCATAAACCTAACCACATTCCGTATACATGAACGTGTATTTTGATTTCCGGGCCTAGTAAGCGTATAAAATTACCCAGCATTCTATTGGTTAAAAAAGCACGAATTTCATTGCATCACACGATTTATTGCGTTCAATTTGAGCCCGGGACATTATCAAATGTATCAATTCGATTACCGGTTTAGAGATACCCACAGTATGTTTAGTGGACGAGTTTTTATATGTTGTCAGGATTGTAGCTGCAACCCTTTTGCACTTTTGAGATCTTCTGATCAGCACCCATCAACTCTTTGCATTAAAATCATAATTCCGAATGGGATAGTCTCTTCACCTTTAACTAATATTCAAAACATATTGTTAAGAAGTTGTCACTACATGTGTTGTACCAATTAATCGACACCCTGTTAACAAATCATTGTAAAGAAGCTGATATGGCCAAATGGTTAGCGTTGGGGACCAGAGACCGACCAACCCGGGTTTCTCTATGGCGATCATCTATTTCAACGTGGGGTGTTCAACGTTAGCAGGACACATTTCCTTACCAAGCAATTACATATCAAATTATAAAGAGAGGTTTTCATGGAACGTTACTTTTAAAAAACATATCGTATTAGGTATGGAGCGTTAAAGAAAACAAAGATATAGGCAGAAAGGGCAAGAATGTTGTTGAAGTTACAAGTACCACATACATTTAACAGGCTGACCTAGAACAGAAATATATGCAGCTACATTTTCTTTTATGTATAGTTTTATTTTCTTTAAGTTAACGTCTTTCTCAACATCTGATATTGTTCTTTACATACCAATGCTTCCTTTATATTCACGTTGCACATGATTCTGGTTAGAAATGGAATTTGATTTTCCCATAGGATGTTATCATCATAAGCCAGTGTCATTGAGGATAGGTAATGCTAGAGGAGCTTTGCTGATATCGTTTTTTATCGGGTTTTGATTTTTCGATGTCCTTGCCTCGGCTTGAGACGGTAAGTGATTGTCGAAACCATAACTGCTTTCTAGACTCGCCACAGCCTGATGGCTTTCTGACGTTACATGTTATCAACTTGAAATCATTTAAAGAGGACAAATCAAGAAACAAACGCTAGAAATATTAATAGCATAATCATTAGATATATAATACAAAGATATCTTAATTTTGTTTCATCATAAGTGAGGGAAAGCAAGCAACGACTTCTAAAGACCCAAAGAAATGTACAAGTACGTGGGGGTAGTAACAGAGCGATCTACATGTCGACTTAATTCTAGTGTTATTTAGAAAAAAACCTTCAAATTGCAAATCTCTGAAGTTGATACCTTTTACCACTTGACACAGCAAAGCGCCACCATAGTATATGAGGACGACCAATGACCGTGTCTCAAGATGTACTTTTTCATGCAATCTAGCTTGGATTAAAAGAAAGGCCTTTTCAGCTTTGAGTATGAGAATAAGCAACGATGTTAAATGGTGATATAAAAGAAAGTTCATCTACCTAACTAAGCTGAGTTAGACAACTATACTTAAGTGTAAGCAAGTGTCAAAGTTTAAGTGCTTAGTTGTATTATTTCGAGAACACGGTTCCTGTAGTTTTATGCTCAGGATAAACACCAAGTTACCATCATTAAAAATGTGTTATTGCAAAAAAAAAAAAAGAATTTGTTTAGATATTGTTTAAACTGGGGTAAATATAATCGAAGATTCATGCAACAAGCAGACACCTCCCTTAATGTAAGTTTTCAATAACCCCAATTTCGCGCACAAACCGTGGGTGTTATTTTCACATGACATCGCGCGGTATGGTTTAAAATCTAGAACAGCACGATCCGCTTCAACTTTTAAAAAGTTTATTTTCTTTTCTTCACGATTTCAAAAACCGGTTTTTGTGCACTGTAAGAGATTTGCCTCGCTTTCACAGAGTTGGTCAACCTTTTATTCACTGGAGCCTTTACATCAATATTTGACGACCTAAAAGCAAACCCTTCCTTTCACACTTTGTATTAAGCAATCGGAAATTCGACTCCGTTGAACAAACACTCTAAGTCTTCAAGAAAGAAGTGCCCCACATCCATGATGTTTGATCTACAGGGTATACAAATCATAAATTAACCTACAGACTTATTTAAGTGTAAAAGTAGTGTCATACCTATGTGTATAGTGTAGTTACAGATGAGCATTGGCGGTTCGCGCATGCTTATCTGGGGGGTCACGTTACGATTAAGAGCAAATTATTTGGTCTAGTGTTATGAAACAAATGTTTTTAACCCATTACCAAACAATAACGACATTTAACAATTTTGTTGCAGACAACTTTGGAAAACATTGTGGGGATTTTTTTCCTTTTCCAACAATGATTTCTGCCCTATCAGCGGGTTATTTTCCAATTTTCATCACGTTTTGATATGTCGTCTGCAAATCCTTTCAATTTGGGACAGTCGATTTTTTTGCGTTTGGTAAAGGGTTAACGGGTTTAGCTGTTGCAACGGTAGCTATGATTCGAAACTCTAAAATAGTATTATAAACGATCTACAGTATTCACACTTACTTAGTTTAATATCAGACGCCGCCTTGTTTACTTGTTCATTAAAACGGCGAGCTGCACGACAATAATATCACAACTTAAAAGCATATGGTCCCTTTTCGAGCGGGTTCAAATCCCGGTGACGGCATTTTGAATCTCCAAGGATGGTTGTTTCCAGTTTGACCTCCGGAATGCCGATGGTTCTATCCGGCTTAACCCTTTACCAAACGCCAAATTTTCGACTGTCCCAAATAGAAAGAGTTTACAGACGACATTTCAAAATGTGTTGAAATTGAAAAATAGTCTTCTGAAAGGGCAGAAAACATTGTGAGAAAAGGAGAAATTGCTCGTTACGAGCAATTTCTCCTTTTCCCACAATGTTTTCCAAAGTCGACTGCGTCAATCTGGTCAAATGTCGTTAGTGTTTGGTGATGGGGTAACAAGCTCATATGGGCAGTCAAGTTTGAGGTATTCCTTCCCATTATGAGCTTGGTATGGGAACATTACTCAAAATATCGTGATTACGCGATGCAAAACCCAAATTCATAAACGAGAATAACATACAGTATGTATGTTTTGGAGAAACGTGGTTTAAGGCTGCTCATCTTTCTTTCCTAACGATTTCATACTTAATCGGATAAGCATAGTTAAGATAATTATATAACATATACACAATGGTATCTATGTGAAATCATACCGTGGTTAGTGATCCTTGTTTTATTGTGAAATGTCCCTAGGCAAGACAATAACTCATTCCCGTTTTTAGTCAAGTAACCAGAAAAATGTAGGTAGGTAATTGAAAACGCTGAAAATTTTAGTACCCAAAAACACTAAAAACAATCCATTTGATGCTTATGAAAGAATGTGTAACGTGTGGGTACAATATATACCGGTCGTCATTTTTGTGTATCCTTTCTTTGCTAGGGACCTTTAATTTGTCCTTGTGTAAATGTATATAATATCATGAAATCATGTAACATTTTATCATACAAACGCACATTGTATAAAAACCAGCTTAACCTTAACTCTGATGATCCAAGCTGTAACTGTTTAAATGAAATATCTACGCATGGATCATTCGGACTAGCTTAGACGGGGATACTATATTTAGCTCTATCGAACATCGTTCGAACTTAACGAAATATACATCTTCTGTTGCTTATAAAAACACACTGCATTTCAAAAAAATTTGTAAAGTCCCATTTTATGGGCTGTCACTATGTCACTAGAACCTTCCAAACGCGTCCATTCTGATAAGTACCCACAAGGTAGGGTTGGATAAGGTTAAAAAGAAATTGGATACGCTAAAACGCCACATTCATGAAGCATTGTAGTTTGTTCTTTCATTCTAACACTTTTTCTATTAAACAATTAGAAGGAAATCTCTTCCTCATTTTCGATTTAAATTTTCTTAATGCTTACACGATTTAATAAGAATAAAATAAAAAAAAACTTTGAGATTAAGAGCGTGGTAAAGTCATCAACTTCAATTGCATTAAACTTCTCCCATTAAAGTTCAAAGCATCAAATGCGTCATAAACAGCGTGTATATAAACAGTTTCATTTTAGAAAAGGATAGCAAATGTGGTTAAAAAACAGAGAACATTTCCGTCTCGGGAAATTTCTAGTTTGGTCACTTTCGTATTTTAAGTCTTTTATGAAACATGGGTTGAATTTTAATCATCTATTCATTTATCATATGGGTGTTTACATCGCAACCATATTAAATCAATCATGTGACGACGGCAAGTTAAAAATTCTGGGTGAATACCCCAAACTCGATTGCAACGTTAGGTAAGCTGGGTAACCCGTGAGTTAGCCGTTAGACACATCCTTTTATAAAGATCCAAATACCGTCAGAGTTCGGCCGTGTGATTCCAAGTTTTGTATTTCACTGGGACACGGGGGCGCCGTTTAACATTCCTTAATCATTTAGTCTATAAAACCGACAACTGATGTAAAGTATGTACCAAAATTTAAAACCATTCCGTTAAAAAGAAAAAGAAAGTTTTCCGGTCCTACAAAACGTTTCAAAGAAAATGTGTGTTTTTATGCTTATTGTGTCGTCTGATGTTGTTTTAATTTGGAGCATTCACAAAAACTATGTTTTTGCGGAATGTGCTTGAAATGACAGATAAACACCATAAGAAATAATGTTTTAAACCATTTCAATTTACATCGATTGCGAAACAATACCCTACACTTAAAACTAATGCACTCTCCAGTCGCCAAGTCAGTTTCGCTTCTGTTAGAATAGTTCTTAGAGAGGAACTTTCGTCAGTTTTTCTTGGTTGAAATCTATTTCTTTCGCTTGTAATACCGTCATATTCATGCGAATGAAACATCACCAGGTATCTACTTTTATCCCTTTCTCATTATTAGATTAAGGGTTGGGGAAAACATTTACTTTCGTTTATGAAAGGTTCTCACTACTCAATACAAGAGAAAACTCAAAATAGGTCAAGAAAATTGGGACTTTCTCAAACTCCGAAATTCATGAATCGAAATGATTCATTGCTATTGCGGAGTATTGCCCATAGCACTCAGTGATATCTCCTTCCTACCATTTAAATACAACATACCATGTTTCGATGTAAAAAAAATTACTTCAGTCATGATAAATTTGTCCGTTAAGGTTGTTTCGTTTCTCAGTGGTGTGCGGCTTCAACACAACATCACTGATGTTAAAGCAGTTACCCATTTATGTCATGCCAAATAACACCCGACACTGACCGACTTAACCCATTGTCCTATTCGAGATTTTGTAACTGTGCTAAGTTGAAAACAATAACAGACGACATAAGCACACGACATAGATAAAACAATATTTCTCGTAAGGTTTGGAGTTGCAGACACTTTGTTACATGTAATAGGACAAATTGTTCATTTGGGCTTTTCATATCCTTTTTCCAAAATTGTTTCGCAAACAACCTACATTTTGAGAAATGTATCTACATTTGTGGTTGTAAACAAACTTCCCAATTGACAAAATGCCGTTTTTAACGGCCTAAAACAGCATTCTCATCGATCGTACGATTCCATAACGAAGTAATTGTTCAGGTAGGCACATTTTATATACGCACGGACCGAAGGTAAATAAAGTTATACAAGTTTTCGTGAAGTACCATATATTTACTCAGCTAGTAATTATAAAACACTGTGTACATTGGGTAAATGTTCTATCAATCCGCCTTAATTATTCATAAAGTCCGCGATCAACCAAAACGGTCGTTTCTCCTCTCTTGGAGATGTGCCAAGTTCGGATGAACAGCAACATCATGCGCCCTGCCTTTAGATTTTCTATTTTGGATGAACAGCGACATCATGTGCTTCGCCTTTAGATATTCTATTTTGGATGAACAGCGACATCATGCGCTCTGCCTTGAGATTTTCTATTTTGGATGAACAGCGACATCATGCGCTCTGCCTTGAGATTTTCTATTTTGGATGAACAGCGACATCATGCGCTCTGCCTTAAGGTTTTCTATTTTGGATGAACAGCGACATCATGCACTCCGCCTTGAAATTTTCTATTTTTGATGAAGAGCGACATCATGCGCTCCGCCTTGAGATTTACTGTTTTGAATGAACGGCGACACCATGCACTCCGCCTTGAGATTTTCTATTTTGGATGAACAGCGACATCATGCGCTCCGCCTTGAGATTTTCTATTTTGGATGAACAGTGACCTCATGTTCTCTGTCTTAAGACTTTCTCTTTTGGACGAACAGAGACATCATGCGCTCCTCCTAAGGACTGTCTTTTTGGACGAACAGCGACATCATGTTCTCTGTCTTAAGACTTCCTCTTTTGGATGAACAGCGACATCATGCGCTCATGCTAAAGACTTTCGCCTTTGGATGAACAGTGACACCATGCGCTCATCCTTAAGACTTTCGGCTTCGGACGAACAGCGACACCATGTTCTCTGTCTTAAGACTTCCTCTTTTGGATGAACAGCGACATCATGCGCTCATGCTAAAGACTTTCGCCTTTGGATGAACAGTGACACCATGCGCTCATCCTTAAGACTTTCTCCTTCGGACGAACAGCGACATCATGTTCTCTGTCTTAAGACTTCCTCTTTTGGATGAACAGCGATATCATGCGCTCATGCTAAAGACTTTCGCCTTTGGATGAACAGTGACACCATGCGCTCATCCTTAAGACTTTCTCCTTCGGACGAACAGCGACATCATGTTCTCTGTCTTAAGACTTTCTCTTTTGGACGAACAGCGACATCATGCGCTCCTCCTAAAGACTGTCTCTTTTGGACGAACAGCGACATCATGTTCTCTGCTTTAAGACTTTCTCTTTTGGACGAACAGCGTCATCATGTTTTCTGCTTTAAGACATTTTCTTTTTGATGAACAGCAACGTCATGCGCTCCTTCTAAAGACTTTCTCTTTTGGACGAACAGCGACATAATTTTTTCTGCTTTAAGACTTTTTCTTTTTGATGAACAGTGACATCATGCGCTCCTCCTAAAGACTGTCTCTTTTGGACGAACAGCGACATCATTCGCTCCTTCTAAAGAATGCCTCTTTAGGATGAACGCGACATCATTCGCTTCACCTCAAAACTTCTGCATTTGGATGAAAAGGGACATTATGCGAGCCTCCTAAAGACTGTCTTTTTTGGATGAACAGCGACATCATGCGCTCTGCCATAAGACTCCCACATTTGGATTGACAGCGACATTATGCGCTCCGAGTTGGGAAATTTCTTAAAGGAGCGCTTCATATATTTGCTGGAATAAGAACGATGAACATGCCTCTAAAAAGGCCTTTGACTGGGAAGGCAATATAACTTGTGTATCTCTTGGTTAATGTTCCTAATTTAACCAACAGCTCGTCAGGTATATTGTGTTGTCCGACTTATTATAAATGAAGGACTATCTGTTAATGAAGATGATCACGAGGGCTTGTCAAGCCGGGTATAACCATCGTCATCATGTAAGTCACGACGGGGTGAGGATAAATAGGTGCTTTAGCATTTTCCTCCCAAAATATCGTTTAGGGACCAGAACTTTGTTTGTGATGGATACCGTCTTCCTGTCCGTCAACTGGATGAATTCAATTTTGTATCATTAGGTTCTTACATTCTGGTTTATTTTGCATTAAAAAAGTGATTATGTTCCTACGAATTCAAGCAAAGACCAATTCTGTTCTCACCAGGCTTTGCTTTTTAGACTACATTGTTTATATTGTAGACATAAGCAAATCAAGTCTTCACCGGAATCACAAATTATTGAAGGAACATTTTTCTAATGTATAGTAATTGGACTGTTAATTATTCACGCTCTAAAACCCCTTTTGAAAGCAATATGATTCACTTGTCTCTTTGTCACAGAATATATGTGCTCACGTGAAAACAAAACGTGATTATTGACTAAAGCATGGAAATACACACTGACCAGTGACCATGACCTACTACTAGAACCGTCCTGAAAATGTTAAACAAATTCAAAGAAAATTGATGTATAAATGCTAGAGTGTAAAGCATGCATCGTCCCTTTTGTTACAGTTTCCTCTAAGTCAAAGTCTTTCAAAACTCTCTTGTCTAACACTTACACATATAAATCAATGGGTTTCATAGTGTCATACTAATCTGTCTCAATCTAGAATACATCTATTGACTATAAATTCCAATATCAATGGAATAAGAAGTCTTTTCAAAAAAGCCCATGCACGTATTGTACAGTTCGACATATTGATTAGGCCATTCTGAACACATCGGGTTTATCCAATGAAAACACCTCTAAAATAATAGGGATGGCGCCATATTGTTTCCTGCGAGTATGAAGTCACTTTACTTTCGTTTAAAAAATAGACCTAAATGTGAAATCTAAAAAGTCGTTAAATTTGATTGAGGAAACAACTATACATGTTACAACAACAATTTCGCCATTTGGTATGAGTTACTGATAAAATATAATTTTAAAGGATGTCCAACACTTCCATACACATTGAACGGGCACGCTTAGAAAATGTGTTTATTGCCGGGTGCCGATTTACCCGAAAAATTGTAACTCTACACTTACATCCGAGGTGTATTTCACAGCTTACGGAAATACCCGAGTAGTTCCGATTGTGATTAGGCTATATAACTGTTCAATTGCTCAATAAATGAATCATAACAAATGTAAGCTGCAGTCATTAACAGTCTGTTTTACCGACAACGATGCGGACTAATACAATGAAAGATAAAAGTACTGATATTCCTTTAATCTTAATAGCGCTGGAACCGACTTCATGCGTATGCACACAGGTTAGATCTAGGCCTGCCATATCTGGGCATCTTTTCTCGCGAAAGTTAAGCAGATTTTTGAAGTTTTGGATAGCAGATGACACAACAACCTATTTTCAGAACATTACCCAGCATTCTACGGGTTAGTATTTTCATAATATACCATCCTAACAATATTTCTAATCAAAGAGATAAGCTATTTCTTTCGTATAAAGCATTCATGCGTTATATGATTCAAGGGAAGCAACTCTGGTTATCTTTGGGCGATCTTGTTGGATATCAATATAAAGCAGGGGCCCGTTTTACTAAACAGTTTACGCTTAAGATTTGCGTAAGTCTAAAACAACAAGTCCTTTTATTTCAATATTTGGCAAAGAAATATTGCAAAGTAACACATCATTGGAATCGTCTCTCCGAGACGCTTCCAATGACGTGTCACATTGCAATATTGTACTTTCATTGAAGATATTATCCATGTTAATCAATTATGACTTACGCAAACATTTTCCGTAAGTTGTTTAGTAAAACGGGCCCCAGGTCTTTTGTGTTGAACATTCGGGGTTTGCCCATATCACGCATGATAGAGGGATACTTTCTTGAACACGTATACATGGTTATATGCATGTTATATGTAATATGGTATAAAGATGGATTATAGATACATATACTATGCCTTTTATATGGATAGATCATCATAATGCTATACAGTGAACCCTCGTTTATCCGGACCCCGATTATCCGGATGGCTCGCAATCCGAACGAAATTGTAAGGGAACGGAATTATTGGAGCAGTTTGTTGCAGACGACTTTTGAAAACATTGTGGGTAAAGGAGAAATTGCTCGTGACGAGCAATTTATCCTTTTCCCACAATGTTTTCTGCCATATCAGAAGATTATCTTTGAAGTTCATCACGTTTTGATATGTCGTCTGCAAACTCTTTCAACTTGGGACGGTCGACAATTTGGCGTTTGCTAAAGGGTTATAAGTATATACCGCTCATACAGACCGTTTATGTCTTAATGTGAATAAGAACATGCTCTGCTTCATTAGTCCGGATTATTCGGTAAACCGAACATTTTGTTGATTCATACGGACATGTTCGGATTAACGAGGGTTCACTGTACATACATTAAAGAATTGAAAAATATCTAATTTTGCTTTCAATGACTTTTCTCCAGTGCGTATCATATAACAATACAACCGTTGTGTAGTTTTAATGAAGTTAATTTTTTAACTTCCAAATCTCTTAAGATCCGTGATCAAGCTCCTTTACGTTATGTATAGGATATATCTGGGCTGAAATAACAACAAATATCATTTGAAAAGATAACTCTTGGTTATACGTGCACTTTATTCATTTCCCAAATTTATTCAAAGGTCATATTTCGTTAACCCATTTTGTCTTTGGCTGTTGGTCTGTTGTTTGGACTTGTGTTTTTCGACGTTTCAACAATAGTTATTTATATCGCAATGGTTAGCGCATCTGTTCATCCTTTTTGATTTACTAATACTTCACTGGGACAATATTTCTTTGCAAATCGCTGACTGGAATCCAGTTTGGTCAGCGTGGATCAATTAGTGAGAGTCAAATAAATGTTGTCGCACTGATAATATCATTAGACATGAATCTTGGCCGAGCCTGGGTACCGTTTTACTAAACGATACACGTAAAATGTGTTCGTAAGTCAAAATTGATCAGTATTAATAGTACCTTGAACAAAAGAAACAATATTGTAATGTGACATGTCATTGGAAGCGTCTCGAAGAGACGATAACTCCGATGATGTGTTACATAGCAAAATTACTTATCTCACTATTGAAATAAAGGGGAAGGTTGGTTTGAAGTTACGCAAATCTTTAGCATAAACTGTTTAGTAAAACGGTACCCTGGTCTCGAAGTCGGAACCCATATGTTCAGACACTCTTACAGATAGGGTAAATCTTTGAAAAAATAAAATAATGATTTATCTCATTACCAAACACAAGGTGTCCGTATAACGTAAGTAAAATGAATGCATAAAAAGTTTATTAAAGGCACATGATTGGATATGAGTACAAATAAATTACTGAAAACATATATGGCGATCTTTTCTTATGTTCATAAAAGTCATGGAAATAGATTTATGAATCATGTGAGACCCTTTTTAAGAAACTCCTTTAACATAAATTATGTTGTGCTTAAGATATAGGTGTCTCCAACAATCTGTTTGTTTAGATATCTAAAATAACGAATTTTGATTGGTTGGTTAAAAAAGTCATGTATCACGCGACCAGGTAAGAGGAGAAGAATCAGGCAATCTGAATAATAAAAACTGGCTAATCTGGGTTGTTTCTTGTTGGCTTACACGTTGGCTTACACGTTTAAGTCGCGCTGATGGTTTGTTCTTGTGAAAACTATATAAATCTGACCAAAAGTTTTCCAAGTAATATAGCTCGATATAGCATTAAACTCGTTCATGGGCCTTTAAAACGTTAGCCTGGTATCTACAGGTTTACACAGTTTATACAGTTAGGCAGATATACCATGGCGAAAGTCTTCAACTCGTTCTCTGAAAAAATAAACAAAAAGGTTTTATTCAACATCAGTGTTTAAAACCGTGTTAAAGGTGGTTGATCCCAAATGTGGAGAACTTCTATTTTGGTTCGCGTATAAGTGAATTAATTATGAACATAGGCATGCTGACCCGTATCCTAATTTACATGAACACCCATTGTTGTGTATTTAGATAATGCCAATCAGTGTATTAAGACACGCCTGCTTGCTATGCAATGCATTCCAACGCCCCGCCCAGGTCATACATATGATGCATGCTGACCTCTGACCTTAGTAAGTTATATTCTACATGTTAAGTAGTTACATGTTAGTTATTAATTTCTTGTGTTTCATTTTAATGATAGTAGCAGCTGAGCTTGTACGGCTTACCTCGTTTGTTTACCCAATCACAACATCCACTCCGCTTTCTTCCCTGTGAAATAAAAAACAAAAGAGACACATTGCATCGGATTTGACACTGTAAAGGCAACCATGAATGACAAAGATTTGGTTCCTACGGGAATATAAACGTATCTGTGATTTGAAACAACGAAGCACGGATCATTTTCATACGACGATTAAATACAAGATACCTGATCTTGTCTCAAGATTCTAAATCGAACAATGTCTAAATATGAAAGTAATGTTTAACCCTTACAGTGCTTGAACCGACTTCACGTTTATGCAAATAGGTAAGATCACAGACCAGCCGCCAAGTAATTTGCGGCTGGCCTGTGATCTAACCTGTTTGCTACTCTTGGTATCTTTCCTCAGCAAGATTAAGCAGATATTTTAAGGTTTTTGAAAGCAGACGACATAAGAATCTATTTTTAGAAAATTACCCAGCATTATAAGGGTTAATGCATGCGGAACTGCTCGTTTGTAACGAACTCACTGAAGCCGTTTTACTTTAGCTAATGACTTACCTTATGTTTTCTCACCATTGATGTTAGTTTTTTATTTGTTACTTAAATACGCATGGTTTGTTAATAACATAATGTAATATTGCCATGACCATTGTTGCAACTTATATACCAGAAGGGGAGAGCTGTAACTAAGTTTCAGAACCTGTAGTTCCAACTATTTGCTTATTATGATTTGTACTAAATTTCTATATTATGATTTTATATATTTTGGGCAATGACATATCTTTTAAGTAAAGCAATGCCCTAAAAAATTATAAACATTCTTTTATTTTCATCGCATATTATTAAAGTATTATCCACGTAAAGGTTGGCCAACACTTCTGATGCATTATCGCAGATGTAATTCATAGACAATTTTCAATTCGGTAGTTTAGAATATGATATCAAAAGAAGTAAACGTCCCTGTGAATCATAAAAATCAAAATACATCTCATCATGTGTGAACATAAAAGAGTGAACCATAGCTCTAGATGCAGGGATGCATACGTTATAAATAAATATTTTTCACGAGGGATGGTGGTGATACTTAACCCATTACAAACCAATAACGACGTTAAACCACTTTGTAAACTCTTTCAATTTGGGACAGTCGAAAATTTGGCGTTTGGTAAAGGGTTTAACACACAAAACAGTCTGTTGTGTAAATACAACAGTGAGCCACAACTCTGTATGCGGTGTTTCAATCAGCTTCAAGCAATTATATCAAACAGTCCTGCTGGTGAAGAACCACAAGAAAAGATGTTTGTGCAGAAACTCAGTGCACATGTCCATATTCGGAATATCTAGAATTGTCCATGGATTCTGTATCTCAGTGCACATGCCCATATTCGGAATATCTAGAATAATCCATGGATTCTGTTTCTCAGTGCACATGCCAATATTCGGAATATCTAGAATAATCCATGGATTCTGTTTCTCAGTGCACAAGCCCATATTCGAAATATCTAGAATTATCCATGGATTCTGTTTCTCGGTGCACAAGCCCATATTCGGAATATCTAGAATTGTCCATGGATTCTGTATGACATTGCGAGGCACCCACTCGTCAGACTATTCTCTGATTTTGTTGGAAACATAGACAGATATAAAAAAGACAGATAGACAGACGGATAGATAGATAGATATACAGTCAGTCAGAAAAACAGATGGACGAACGGACGAACGCGCAGACAGAGAAAACAAACGGAGAGAGAGAGAGAGAGAGAGAGAGAGAGAGAGAGAGAGAGAGAGAGAGAGAGAGAGAGAGAGAGAGAGAGAGAGAGAGAGAGAGAGAGAGAGAGAGACAGAGAGAGGGAGGGAGGGAGAGGGAGGGAGAGGGAGAGGGAGAGGGAGAGGGAGAGGGAGAGGGAGAGGGAGAGGGAGGAGGAGGGAGGAGGGAGGAGGAGGAGGAGGAGGAGGGAGGGAGGGGGAGGGGGAGGGAGGAGGAGGAGGGAGGGAGGGAGGAGGAGGGAGGAGGAGGAGGGAGGGAGGAGGGAGGGAGGGAGGGAGGGAGGGAGGGAGGGAGGGAGGGAGGGAGGGAGGGAGGGAGGGAGGGAGGGAGGAGGGAGGGAGGAGGAGGGAGGGAGGAGGGAGGGAGGAGGAGGGGGAGGAGGAGGGAGGGAGGGAGGGAGGAGGGAGGAGGGAGGGAGGAGGGGAGGAGGGAGGGAGGGAGGAGGAGGGAGGAGGGGTGGAGGAGGGAGGGAGGAGGGAGGGAGGGAGGGAGGGAGGGAGGAGGAGAGAGGAGAGAGAGAGGGAGAGGGAGAGAGAGAGAGAGAGAGAGAGAGAGAGAGAGAGAGAGAGAGAGAGAGAGAGAGAGAGAGAGAGAGAGAGAGAGAGAGAGAGAGAGAGAGAGAGAGAGAGAGAGAGAGAGAGAGAGAGAGAGAGAGAGAGAGAGAGAGAGGGGACAGAAACAGAAAGGCCTGATCCCACAAAGCGACTACTGTATCCCCATTTTCATTTCATAATTATGATTGCCTATCTTTTGCTACTTCGTAATAGAAGGATTGATTTTCCCTTAGAGCTCTCTCTTCAAAATGAACACTTACCCTTTATTTGTCACATTCGTCAGAGTCTGAGCTGAAAGATAGTTCAACAAAAACATGTTGGAAACCGTATTACTTTGATGATAACTGATTTTTTAAGTCGAAAACGAGGAATATACATGTGAATGGAAATTATTGAAAACCTCCAATCGATCAGAATCATACAATAACTTTGATATAATAAATAGCAGCGATATAACGTGTACAAAAGAAACCACTTGGGATTTTCCCTCTCGTATTGTTTTCTTGGTTTACGATTTATTTTTGCATGTAGATAAAACCGACTTGATGAAAATTCTATGAAAATGAATGCAAATACTTTTTTTAATCTGCTTTTTTCAGTTGTCATCCAACAATCCATTTATTCAAATCAATTATAAGTATCATAAACATGTTTAAGAGGAACAACATAAAGCATATTCAACAAATTAAATGATAAGTTATCGTTTCATGTCCGAGTAGGTGTAAAATCTTGGTCTGAAAACTACTACAATTCGAATTGAACCAAATTTGACCCCTTTTCCGACCTCAATTATTATTCCCCTTAATAACTGTATTCCTTTCCTTTTGGTAATCAAATACTATTGCTGTTAAGATGTTTTAAATGCAAATTTTTGCGAAAGCATCAAGATTTATCTAAATCATATTTTCCATATACAAATTTAATTGCCTTACCTCTCTCTGTTGTCGTAGGTTCCTGGTCTGAAAAATACCATTATTTGAATAAATCCAATGTTACTAATCCCTATTCAGTTTCCCGAAATGTGGTGGTACATTTGAAAGACTAAAAAGCACGATTGAAATCTTTCATATTTATAATATTTTATAACTAACAAGTATTAAAAGTTTATTCATTTATGTAAATTGGAGGTTTCCATTGCGTCAATGTTATTTCAGTAATGTTGTGATGCCCTACTCTCAATGATGAAGGAAGATCCCTTACTCAACTGCCCAGAGGGGATGGTCAAGCCGGGTAGAACCCATCGGCGTTCCATGAGTCGGATTCCGTCATCGGGATTTGAACCCACGCGGAGAGGGACCATGTGATTTCCAAATCTGTATACCAACCTCTAGGTCACAGGGGCCCTTACTTTATAACTACAGTGAACCCTCGTTTATCCGGACCCCGATAATCCGGATGTCTCGCAATCCGAACGAAATTGTAAGGGAACGAAATTATTGGACCAGTTTGTTGCAGACGACTTTTGAAAACATTGTGGGTAAAGGAGAAATTGCTCGTGACGAGCAATTTCTCCTTTTCCCACAATGTTTTCTGCCATATCAGAAGATTATCTTTGAAGTTCATCACGTTTTGATGTCTTCTGCAAACTCTTTCAATTTAGGACGGTCGACAATTTGGCGTTTGCTAAAGGGTTGTAAGTATATACCGCTCATACAGACCGCTTATGTCTTAATGTGAATAAGAACATGCTCTGCTTCATTAGTCCGGATTATTCGGTAAACCGGACATTTTGTTGGGAACGGACGTGTTCGGATAAACGAGGGTTCACTGTATTCGCCATTTGTTTTTGGTTTAAATTAGGAGTTACTGAGTATAACAAATTAACAAATGGTCACGAACTATCTCAAATCCTTCCACAACCTTAAATTCTGAGGATGAATAAATAGTCCCCTAATTTCCGTTTCACTAACGTTTTCCTCAAGTTAACTCTTAGAATACTGGGTATTTTAAAAGCAGATTTTTGAGTCGTCTGCTTTTCAAAACCTTAATTTAGATCTTTCCTCAAATAGGAAGGTTGGTACATGTACGTACCTAAAATCGATTCTCAACTACATTGTAAATGATAAAGAGTCGTCGGATATGTGTGTTCACTACACAACTTTTATATGAAAATCTCTAGTTCACTACACAACTTTTATATGAAAATCTCTAATATTCGAATAAAAGGTGGTTAGACATAAATAGTTGGAGGGTGAATGTAGACGCTCAACTAATTTCAAGCGGCTAAACCCTTTACCAGACGACAAATTTTCGACTGTACCAAATTGAAAGAGTTTGCAGACGACAATTCAAACTGTGATAAACTTGGAAAATAATGTTCTGATGGGGCAGACAAATTTGTGGGAAAAGGAAAAATTGCTCGTCAAGAGCAATTTCTCCTTTTCCCACAATGTTTTCCAGAGTTGTCTGCAAAAAAAGGGGTTTAATGTCGTTATTGTTTGGTAATAGCAACGAGACCCGTCGACACCGAATCCGAGTTTCATCTTTTCATCGTTCCTCCTATTAACATTGTTGCGATTGTTTGATTGGGAATACTTAAGAAATTTCCTTGTGCCTGTATTTCTAAACTGCATGTCCAAAGTGTTAAAGCGGTCAATATATGAAAATGTAGACTCTGTTAAAGGCTCACCAAAGGAGATAAATGCTATATCAAGCTATATTATTTGGTGATTTTTTTTATCAGATTCCAAAAGTTATCATAAAAAAAACATCAGCACAACTTAAGCGCAAAAGCCAACGTGAAATAACCCAGATTAGCAAGTTTGATAATTCGCATTGCCTGATTCTTCACATCTGACGTCTTTAGTTAATACTTTGAACCGACCAATAAGAATTTGTTATTTTGAATATGTAAACAAACAGGTTGTTGATAAACATGATTGAATTGTAGACAACTATATTTCAAGCACAAAATAACTTATGTTAAAGAAGTCTAGAGAATCGGGTCTCCATGCATTCGTAAATTAATTCTCATGGTTTTTATGACCATACTATAAGAACTCCATATTATTTTTAAGTAACTTAATTTGTACAAATCTCCTTTTATGTGCCTTAAAGCAATGATGCCCTCAACTAAGAATTTTGACACATAGTTGTTGGAATTAATTGTGTGTCTTTACCCTTATAAAATTACGTAATTTAAAATACAATTATTATGAAACATAGATTCTTTTGTTTTCGAAATTTTGCAATAGATCAGTGGTTGTGTCAAAATAGCTTGGCGCATACGGTCCAAATACGCGCACTGTAATAACCGAAAATGCAATAAAAAAAAGGTTTTGAAATAATAATAGCAAAAAAAAGATTTTTGCTACAATTCCGGTTGGCGTGTTCAACCAGTTTTTGAAATAACCGGAATTACATTTTTCTTTTGAAGTTTTGCCAAATGCTAATCTTTCAAATATGATCTAGAGATGATGTGTTGTTGTTTCCAGGTCATCTGGACAAAACTCGTTGCATCTAACGACGCATGAATATATATCATTTATGTTTGATCACATTTGGTCGGATTTCCAAATGAAAAAATCAAGATTATTGCAAAACTGGGTTTATTTGCAATTCAGGTTACTGGTCTGTACTTACATGGATAAATGACGTTAGTCCTTTACCAAACAGTAACGATATTTCACCAGTTTGTTGCAGACGACTTGGAAAACATTGTGGGGAAAAGAGAAATTGCAAGTAACGAAATGAAAAAATCAAGATTATTGCAAAACTGGGCGTATTTGCAATTCCGGTTACTGGTCTGTACTTACATGGATAACTGACGTTAACCCTTTACCAAACAGTAACGACATTTCACCAGTTTGTTGCAGACGACTTGGAAATTAACGAGCAATTTCTCCTTTTCCCACAATCTTTTCCGCCCTATCAGAAGATTACTTTTCAATTTCACCACATTTTGAAATGTCGTCTGCAAACTCTTTCAATATGGGACAGTCGAAAATTTAGCGTTTGGTAAAGGGTTAACGTAAAATAATGGTGGTGGGTTCAAGGTCGCTACAGTTCCCTGTCCTGGTGGATCAACGCTGACATAACATTGGATTTGAACACAAGGCCAGTTTCCCGGATTTTCGTAAGAAGCAGGATCTCATATCTTTGGTTTATGCCACATTCTGTGCAAGTACTGGTAATGTATTGATATGCATGGTATCGAGAGTGATAAGTATTCTAAGGTATATCAAGTTACATAAGGTTTGGAGAACTTCGTATATTACACAGTGATAAGCTTAAGCGGAAATCAAAGCATTTCATGAAGATGTGGAATGTATTTTCTTACCACAAATTGAAAGTGTTCCATTGTTTTGCACAACTCTTGGTCTCGCATAGGCATCTTGGTAAACCATTCTACATTGATATTCCCCCTTGTCCGTACAAACTAGGTCCTGTGTACTCAGGGTTAGGGTTAGTGTACTCGAGGTTGGTGTGTTGACGTCAATACCTCCCGACATTGATCCTCTTGATACTATGTCTTGTGGGGCAGTGGGGACAAATGCTGGATTAGCTGGGTCTTGGACTTCACCAACCACTACAAAGTCCATGTCAGATTCCCTTTTTCTTAAGATTTGCATGACAAAGATTCTTCGGATATTCGCACTGCCTGATATGGTACATGTGAATGTGGTGCTTACAGGCCTTGATGAACCGAGCACAATCTCCTGAGGGATGATACTCATCTGTATTTCGGATTCTGAAATTAACATAACATTCAGAAAATGAGGTTCATTTCACTTTGGAGAGATAATGTATTGAGATTCGTAGAAGCGTGCGTGATACTCATGTAACGAACCGAGCAAATGAACATCTCAAAGACCCAAACACATCTGATCAGTGAAAAACACTGTCGTACACTGAGCGGTTGTGTTGTCTATATATATACCAGCATGTTCTCTCAAACAATGCAATAGGTCCCTAATTTGCATAAACGTTCAACGAACGTTACACACATTTCTGGTTATATCAAAGTTTTGAGCACTATTACTTTAAGATAAGTTTAAGCTGCAATCAGAGCTTTTCATGTAGATTTGGAACGTATCGACTTACCATAAATTGAAAGTGTTCCATTGCTTAGCACAGTTAGTAACCTGCTTGTGGCATCTTGGTAAACCATTCTACATTGATATTCCCCCTTGTCCGTACAAACTAGGCCCTGTGTACTCAGGGTTAGGGTTAGTGTACTCGAGGTTGGTGTGTTGACGTCAATACCTCCCGACATTGATCCTCTTGATACTATGTCTTGTGGGGCAGTGGGGACAAAAGCTGGATTAGCTGGGTCGTGGACTTCACCAACCACTACAAAGTCCATGTCAGTTTCCCTTTTTCTTAGAATCAGCATGGCAAAAATCATTTCGATATTTGCACCGCCTGGTATGGTACATGTGAATGTGGTGCTAACAGGGCTTGATGAACCGAGCACAATCTCCTGAGGGTTAATACTCATCTGTATTTCGGATTCTGAAATTAACAAAACATTCAGAAAATGAGGTTCATTTCACTTTGGGAGATAATGTATTGAGATTCGTAGAAGCGTGCGTGATACTCATGTAACGAACCGAGCAAATGAACATCTCAAAGACCCAAACACATCTGATCAGTGAAAAAAACTGTCGTACACTGAGCGGTTGTGTTGTCTATATATATACCAGCATGTTCTCTCAAACAATGCATTAGGTCCCTAATTTGCATAAACGTTCAACGAACGTTACATTACCCCCACTTTCGAGAAGACTCGTCCCGAGTCTTGGCCCTTGTGAAACACGTGGGGAAGGCAACTCCGATAGAAGGAGAAGTCTTAATCCCATCGCTGCCACCAATGTAACGAACCGAGCAAATGAACCTCGCAAAGACACAAACACATCCGATCAGTGAAAAGCAATGTCGTACACTGAGCGGTTGTGTTGTCTATATATATACCAGCATGTTCTCTCAAACAATGCATTAGGTCCCTAATTTGCATAAACGTTCAACGAACGTTACACATATTTCAAGTTATATCAAAGTTTTGAGCACTATTACTTTAAGATAAGTTTAAGCTGCAAGCAGAGCTTTTCATGTAGATTTGAAACGTATCGACTTACCATAAATTGAAAGTGTTCCATTGTTTTGCACAGCTATTGGTCTCGCATAGGCATCTTGGTAAACCATTCTACATTGATATTCCCCCTTGTCCGTACGAACTAGGCCCTGTGTACTCAGGGTTAGGGTTAGTGTACTCGAGGTTGGTGTGTTGACGTCAATACCTCCCGACATTGATCCTCTTGATACTATGTCTTGTGGGGCAGTGGTGACAAAAGCTGGATTAGGATCTGTGACTGTAACTTGACCAACCATTACAAAGTCCAAGTCAGTTTTCCTTTTTCTTAAAAGCTGCATGGTAAAGATTCCTAGGATATTCGAATTGCCTGATATTGTACATCTGAATGTGGTGCTTACAGGGCTTGATGAACCGAGCACGACCTGCGGAGGGTAAACACTCATCAGTATTTGGGATTCTGAAATTAACATAACATTCAGAAAATAAGGTTAAGATCACTTTGGAGAGATCGAATCAAGCATGACAGATATACGTAGGAGACATAAAGGTTTGCATCTACAGTATTACTATATAAGACGAAATACTGTGACAGGCCATTGTGGCCTCAACAATTAATTATGTGTATGAAATGACAGGTTTTGGAAAATTGGAAACCATTTAAGTTTACCGTATTTCTTTTACATCGATTGTGAAGGAAGCTTAAAGAGTGTTCAAAGCCATTGAAAGAATTTATCTTAAGTTTTGTACATAACTATTGAAGGTCAAGTGTTCCACGTTTAATATGGCGTATAAGCCGAATTAATTAACGCCTGAAAGGAGTATTTGCATTTCGTAAGAGGTAGATGAAGTGTTCCCTCAGAGTTGGCCTATCGTATAACATAACGACACGTTGTCTTCATTTCAAGTACAGCCATAACTAAACACATGTCAAAAATGATAACATACCCTCTCAATGTCATTATTAAAAAGGAGATTGTGTCCTGTGCCAATCGGATCTACTCGGGTATTTCCGTGAGCTGTGAAATACACCTCGGATATAAGTGTAAGGTTACAATTTTTCAGGTAAATCGGCCCGGCGTATAACACGTTTTATAAGCGTGCATGTTAAGTAGTTCAATGTGTATGGAAGTGTTGGACATCCTTTTAAATCATTTTTCTCGGTAAATCAAACGAAATGGCGAAATTATAAGTTGTGACTTATACACACAGTTGTTTCCTAAAACAAATTCAACGACTTTTTAGATTTCACATTTAAGATCTATTTTTGAAATCGAAAGTGAAGTGACGTCATTCCGTGGTAAACAATATGGCGTCATCCATATTATTTCAGAGGTGTTTTCATTGGATAAACCCGATGAGTTCAGATTGCACCTGTGCAAAACACTCAAGACCAAGTGAAAGACAGCTAGAAAATACATTACCGAAGACATATCAAACCTCCACATAGTTTAACAAATATGTCTTCAGCCTGATTAAAATGTTCAATAGATCATTTAACGAACCAAATAAGGAAACAATAATCCTAAAGCCTCCATCCTAATCGATTTGTAAGAAATCATTTTGCAAAATAATATGTTTAAACTTATAAACTGAGAAGATTGACGGCCATTTGTTGACTTTTGTTTGGTGCCACTGGTTGATGAAGGAGCTACTTCAGAGTTATGTGCTCCGGAAGGAATGAACTTAAGGACGTTCTCGGTAGTTTTTTTCTGCGCACTTCATCTGCGCATCCAAGGGAGATAATAATCTGCTACCGAAGAGGAACTTGCATAGTAGTCGGACAAACGTTTTTATTCGGATGAAATTTACTGTATGCATATTTTTTCAAAGAATGATCATATTATCCATAAAACTATGAAAGATTATTAACATTATTATATATTTCTCATGCATACTAAGCCCCCAGCTTCTATTTTTCAAGTTTAAAGTTATTTTAGTCGTTCTTATAAATGTTTTTCAAATGCGGTTACCATGGAAACTGTCATTTTACAGAAAAAACAACTCGTCAACATATCCTTTTTTTGCATTTTGTAAATTTTACTTTACATACTGAAAAATGAAAAATTCTATGAAAGGAATTTTGAAATCTCTTCATTTTTTTGCAATATGCATATCAATTTGTATTGTTTTTTGTCAAATACAAAACTTTGAAACCCTGATTTGGATTATAAAAATTGTTCAGATTGTAATAATTTTAAATAACATTGAATTATAAAGTATTGAACGTATGAATTCATGTTTTTGTGTTAATGAAACGTCCAAAAATCATTTCGCTACCTTTAAAGATGGTTTGGTCATAATGACATTTTTTTCTCCAAACGGTTACCATGGAAACTGTCATTTTACAAAACTCGTCGACCTGCACTTTTCTTTTCATTTCTGAATTCACAATAAAATTTTAAATAACATATCAAAAATTCAGAAAATTCTATGGAAGGATTATTTTTTTTTATAGAACTGTAGAACATGTCCTTAAATAATTTGGTATCTTCAAGCAATGTCACTTAACCAAAGACACTTTTCAATTTCGTTATTCCTAAAATGCTTAAATCCAGTAATTTTCTTGAATAATTTGAAATGAGCCTTCATGCCTGTCAGAGCTCCTATGGGAAAGCCGTTTTATAGATTTATGTACACATGCGTGTTGTCTTGCACACCTTGCTAGCCTCATGTGACAAATGTATTTAAACATATACGGAGATCAACGTGACAATGGTATATGAAATACCAAATCAGTTACAAATTGGAGCAAACTCTGCTTACAACCAAACCCAGAGTTATGGAACTTTGTGAACGACCTTACATAATGACATTGAACTTATGTTTGATATGTCAACACAGATCCAATCTTTCATGATTACTCTTAACCAAATTTTATTAAGTACAAAAGAATCAAATTTAAATCAAGAGTGATAAAACTTGGCCAGGGACCTAAAACAATGACACTTTTCCCATACGTGAAGTATCTACCCAACCCATCCAGGACTTGTTGAGAAACAAACTTGCATGTATAAGCTTAATCAAGATTTTCTGAGTACAAATAGGCCATAATTTCCTTGAAGAGCAAAACTAGAGTTTAGAGAAATTGTCAGTGAACTGAGGTTATGCTCCCAAACCCTTACTTGAAGCTATCAGTCTAATCACTGCAGTAGTTGTTAAGATAAAATTTTCATGTATAAATTTAACAAAGGTTTTCTAAGTACAAAAGGGGATCATTCTCTGCTAAAAACCAATAAGAGAGATGTGGAACTTTGTCAAGGACCTTACATATTGACCTTGAACACATGTTTGGAGTTTCAACACATTTAAGGAGATTCAATTTTTTGTGTAAAAACTTTACCAATATTTTTTAAGTACAAAAGGGGGCATATCTTGCATAAAACCAAAACGAGAGTTATGAAACTTTACCAGGGATCTTAAACAATGACATTGAAAAACATATGTGAAGTTTCAAGCAACACCACACAATAGTTGTTGAGATACAAACTTGCATGTTACTATTGTAAAAACTTAACCAAGATGTTTCAAGTACAAAAGGGGGCACAGTTTACTTAATTTCAAAACAAAAGTTATGAGTCTTGACCTTGACCAGGGACCTTATACAATGACACAGATTGCATGTTTGAGGTATTAACCCACTCCATACAGTAGTTGTTGAGAAACCAACTTGCGTGTAAAAACTTAACCAAAATTATTTTAAAGGGGGGCATCCTTTCCTAAAATTTAAAACAAGAGTTACAGATCTTGGCCAAGAACCTATATAATGACACTAAAATATGTGTGTGAAGTATAAATAAAAATCGAATAATCGAGCTAAAAATGTAATTGTAGTTTATTCAACAGAATATTTTCTCTCGTCTTTGACTTTCTGCATGTGTTTTCTTGTGGCTCCATAAGACCCGATAGCATTATTAAATTATCCATTTTTGTCATAAACTTACAACATCTACCAAGTGTAATCAAACTGTGTAATCTTTTTTCCACTTCAGCTCTCGTTTCGGCGTATATGAAGCCTGTTTGGAATAGTTTAAACCCTTATAGTGCAGGAACTGACTCCATGCTTTTGCCAACAGGTAAGATCCAAGTCAGCCGCCAAGTAAATTGTCGGCTGGCCTGTGATCTCACCTGCTTACTACTCTGAGTATCTTTCCGCAACAAATCAAGCAGGTATTTAAGAATTTGGAAAACAGACGACACATTAATATATATTTTTGGAAAATTACCCAGCATTATTGCAAAGCATCAATGCATTGATATCACTACTAGTGATCTTCGAGACCGATATGACAAGTAGTCGTTTATTCGATGGCACAAAACCACTTTTTACACTGAAATAAGGCTATGACTTCATTTGATAAAAGTGGAAGTTTTCTCAATTGATTAAAATACATCTGCGCCTAACTAGTACATCTTGCATACTCAAATGATTCGAATGTGTCATTTACAAAGCTTATTCATTGAATTGATCTCAATGTGCAATTATCCTTTTTTCACCGTGGTTTCCATATAGTTTCATAGTAAAACAAATGCTGATGCCATTTTGTGATTTGTTGTTGCCTTCATATGGACCAATTACAATATATGTTTAAATGACGTTATTAGGATAAATGATACAAATGCCTTACAGATATCGGAAAGACATGTTTTCACATCAAATCATGGTTATAAAGCACCTATCTTGAGCCCACAATCACGAAAACGTCAACCAAACATACCTGATAATAAGTATTAGCTGCTCTTGTCGGATTATTGTTGAAAAACGGTTTGAATAAATTTGTTTTAGTTGCATCAATGAGTTCCAAACCACTGACCACTTAACCCATTCAACCATAGTTTCTTTATGGTAAGAAGCATGATGCAATGAAAGCAAAAGTAGTTTAAAGCCAAACTTGTGCTCGTTTATACTTAAATTGTGAAAGTTCTAAAATAATTGAAAATTAACCTAAAAGTACTTTAAATTCCCTTAACAGAGGAATTGAGACTGTAACACGTTCACATAATGCTTTTAAAAGAGCGAATACTTAAAGGTTTGTTTACAATTAGCGATAAAATAAGGTCAGGCGAGAAACGTTGGGAGCCTTTAAACCCCAAGAAGTTCTCCATTTTGAATGTTCACGTTAATAATATAGGATAAATGACAGTGTTTTTATGTGTTTCACATGATTTTTCCAACCAAGGGATCACCGCTCATTAATCCGAGCGCTCCTTGCTTATTTAGATGTTACTCGAATGTAAACAATGAAGTTAAATTGGTGGGCACCATTTTTGTGAAAATGGCACTTTGAAAAAAGATGATAAATAGTGCAGGATCATGTGGTTTTTTCGCTATGTTTCAAAATATTCTATCATAATTTATAACTCTTATTACCCAGTTTAGCAGTTTTTCTGAGCGCTAGTACGCTTTTAAAAGAATTGTCGTCATCGCCGATGTATCAAGTGCAGAATCGATGTATCAAGCTCTATACAAACTTTTGTTTTGCCTTATGAATAAACATGTACATTGTATATTGTTCATAGTGGGTAGCAACTCAAATACATGTATAGACAGAGGAACTATAGTGGTTTGTGTCATGGACTTAACACTTGAAAACCTCTGGTTTGATTTCTGACAGTAGCTAATTCTTTCTCTGTCAACTGTCTTCTGTCAATACACTCTTTCATATATATTACCAAGGGAACATGTGGAGAACTAACATTGTACATAAATGGAAGAAAACAATCTGTTTTTTTTCCGTTTAGGATCTGCCTATTTTCATTATATGTATGTTTACTAGAGCATCACCATCTGCGATCGTAACGATATTGTTCATGTATTTTCTTATTCAAAATAGAGATTGCCCAAAATGGTTTGTGTACCAAGCAAAAGTCCGCATATCTCCTTTATCTTAAACATGTTCTGACATATGAAGAAATCGTACACCCCGCACATAAGATTGTGCGTCGTTTTATCGGAAGAGTTCACCCTTTTGCTTTATTGTCGTGTTCGACTTTGATGTAGTAAAATGGTGGCCGCCGTTATAAGCAATGGTGGCATAGAGGTGACATGTATGCGATTTCTCTTTTTAGAAAAAAAAATAAGTCGAAATAACGAGAAAGTTAAGTCGTTATTTGGACTTACTACCTCGAAATAACGAGAAAGTTAAGTCGTTATTTGGACTTACTAACTTGAAATAACGAGATAGTTAAGTCGTTATTTCGACTTACTAACTCAAAATAACGAGATTGTTAAGTCGTTATTACGAGTTAGTTAACCAATCAAATTACTCACTCTTTAACTTAAAGTACAATGTACCCGCGTGCGTACAAAAAACAGGAGTGGTTAACATTGCGTCACTCTGTACGTCACTTCACATAAATTCGCTGAAAACAACGAACCATCTGATTGGTCGACTAACTCGTCATAACGACTTAACTATCTCGTTATATCGACTTACTAACTCGAAATAACAACTTAATTTTCTCGTTATTTCGACTTACTAACTCGAAATAACGACTTAATTTTTCGTTATTTCGGCTTTTTTTTTTTGAAAAACAAGAAAAAAAAATCGCAAACATGTCACCTCTATGCCACCGTAATTAGCCGTTGCCTGACCTACTAATTTATCATAATACGACGGGAGCCGGACTGGAGTCCTTCCAGTATTTTAAAACATAAAACAAGTATGCCGATATGATCAATCAAATAAGTATTAAATAAGAAACAGTATATCCAGTGAGGTGTAAATTGGCGGCTGAACTGTAATCTAACCTGTTTGCTTCTTTGGATTCTTTCCCAAACAAAATTAAGCAGATAGTTCAGGTTTTGGAAAGCAGACGACACAAAAATCTATTTTAAGAAAATTACCCAGCATTCTAAGGGTTAAGATCCTGCATACTGTGTATCCTGCATAAAAATTCGGACTCATACGATAACTACTTACTATGAAATAAAATTCAATAGCTTATGCTGACAAGCAATATAAGGAAACTGTACCATGATAAATTGAAAACCATCCTAAACATAGATCAAAGGTTTAAACATTAAGAATGATCAATAAAATTAATTACTTACCAGTCGGCAATGAACACAAAAGTAAAGTCAAACAAATTATCGGAAAAGAAAGTTTTTGCTCCATTTTATTTCCTTACTGGATATCTCCGTCCTCGATGTGTAGCTACAAGTCAATGAGAACAAGGAAGTAACTATTAACCCGTTATCAGTAAAGGCCTGGGTACCGCTGTACAAAACAACTTAAGGAAAATGTTTGCGTAAGTCAAAATTGCTTTACATGGGTAGTATCCTGAAAGAAAGTAAAATAGCTGCAATCTGACACGCCATTGGAAGCGTCTCGGAGAGACGATTCCAATGACGTGTAACTTTGCTCATTTGCTTAGCCCAATATTGAAATAAGAGGAATTGTTGTTTTACAATTGCACAAATCTGTTTTGTAAAACAGTACCCTCGATTCCGTTTTACTAAACATATAATGCTTAAGATTTGCGTAAGATCAAAACAACATTCTCTCTTATTTCAATATTGAGCTGAGCAATACTGCTAAGTAACACATCATTGTAGTGTTACATTGCAATATTGTACCTTCATTTAGGATACTATCCATGTTTAGTAGTTTTGACTTACGCAAATATTTTTCATAAATTGTTTAATAAAACCGATACGCTGTTGGACTACGCTCGGCACTGCACATACATAGTGGGGAGGTTATATATACCCTATACATGACAAATGTGGCAAGTAACTTATGAAATGATTGTTGGAAACTAGATATCGCTCAAATAAGTAATATCTTCTTTTGCAGATAAGTTGGCTATCAAATGCTATGGATACGTCCATTGTCATAACAATGTGAATTACCACCTGTAAATTAATAGGGGTTTCCATGGCCTAGACGGGGAAAGTATAGTTTCAATAATGATTCGTGAACGAAGCTTTTTTCAACACTTGGACATGTATTGTTCGAAGGCTTCGGTCAATAAGGCAATAACCTTCGAGACCGGAAATCTGGACTAGGGGAGATTATAGAACTTAGAACCATATGGTCCCTCCCTGCATGGGTTCAAATCCCGGTATCGGCATTAATACTTTCATGAAAGGTTGTTTCCCGGCTGACTTACAGAATGTCAAGGGTTTCACCCGGCTTAGGTTGCCCAAAGACTGACATATTGTTCATTTTAAAGGTTGCGACAATAAACTAATAAATCAAGATTATACCAACACTTCAAATCTCATTTTTCCACAGAAATGTCACTTTTTATCGTCGTACTTCAGAAAAGTCGTATTTTATTGTCGAATTTTCAGAAAATGGACTTAAAGAAAGAATGGGGAAAGTACATATTCACAATTCTTTTTAATAAAATCATGACTGGCGTTCGACATCAATATATATCAAATCACTTTTATTTTTGATTGTGAAAGAGACGTATTTACTGAGAACATCTATTACTCTATCATTTTTTCATAAGGGATAGCAAAGGTCAGCTTCAGGGGCTAAAATCAGGCGGATTTCAGGAAATGTAAGTCCTGGACAGACCAGATATTTGCGCTTCGGCAAATAATTGACAAGTGGAATGCTACAATCTATGTAACTTCATAGATTTCACAAAGGCTTTCGGTAGTGTGAATAGACCAGCACTGTGTAGGATTCTAGCCCACTATGGAATTCCAGACCAGATTTCCTCGCTTATCAAGATGCTATATACAGGATTTAGTGCAAACATAATTTGCGGCGCAGCTCTCACCGACAACCTCGAGCTCAGAACAGAAGTTAAGCAGGGACATCTACTGCCTCCTCTACTATTCTTACTGTGTTTAGACTGGCAAATGAGGAAAACTACGGAAGGTGCAGTCAGGGGACTTCAGTTGACCTTTACAGAAACGCTGGGGGATCTTGACTTTTCATATGATATTGCTCAACTGGCGCAACGTCACCAAGACATACAGACGAAGACCCAGAAGCTAGACTCTCTAGGGAAACATATTGGACTCAATATCAACTCAAACAAGACAAAAGTCATGAAAGTAAATGCAAAGGCAGACAACCAAGTCACCATCAATGACAGGTCCATTGAAGAAGTGGAAGAGTTTGTGTATCTGGGGAGTAAAGTTACGAGTGATGGCAACTCAAAGGAAGATGTGAATTCCAGATTACCCTAATCAAGAGGCGCTTTTGCAGCCCTACGGGACATTTGGAAATCTCCAAAATGCTGGTTTACATGTACTGCCAAGATAAAGATCTTCCAGAACAATGTCGTTGTTGTCCTGATGTGTGGATCCGAGTCCTTGAAAGTCACCAAGCTAATTTGACACAAGTTGAATGTTTTTCAGAGAAGGTGTCTCAGACAGATTCTCTGAAACATCTGGCCTTACAACATCACCAATGCCGATCTCAATCATACAACAATACACTTTCTCTATCTATTGAGATCAAGCGTAGGAGATGGCGCTGGATTGGCCATGTACATAGAATGGAAGAGTCAGCTATTCCAAGAGTTGTCCTTAGATAGACACCCATTGGTCTCGACCAAGAGGCAGGCCCAAAGTAACCTGGTATAGATCAGTTGAGAAGGAGATGAGGAAAGAATACTGGAGCTGGCGTCAAGTACAAACATATAACTACCGAATTATTATCATGCAGTAAAACTTGGGGTTTTCCTGAGTCATTATGAGCCTGACAGAGAAACTGTGCGATGTTCAACCCATAAACAAAATCAAAACAAATATGGATAAGTGTCTACTATATTTCATAATGCTGATAAGGCATATTGTTTGAGATCTCTGACATAACGTGTCTCGATCCTTTTCTTCATATCACAATACCGCATAATATCTCATTGTACCACATCACAACGGGGAACTTAGCCCTTTACGAAACGCTAAATTGTCGACTGCCCTAAATTGAAAGAGTTTGCAGAGGACATTTCAAAATGGGATGAAATTGAAAAAACAATTTTCTGATAGTGTAGAAAACGTTGTTGGAAAAGGAGAAATTGCTCATTAAGAGCAATTTCTCCTTTTCCCACAATGTTTCCGGAGTTTTCTGCAACAAACTGGTCAAATGGCAGTATTGTTCGGAAATGGGTTAAGACAGCATTGTGACAAAACGATTAATTGCTTCCTAAGAGCAATTTGTGATTTTATCACAACGATTTCAACCAATATCATTAAGCAAGCAAAATATGCTGGTAACGTGTCTGCATTCGCTGTAAATTTGAAACAGCAACGCATTCCCTTGTAGTTGCATGGGTTAGGCAAATATTTTCCATGTGTGAAAAAGCAAAAGCGTGATTTTTCGAATATGCATAGTACAGTTGAATGAGGGCAAAGAGAAAGTGCTTTGTAGAATATTTGCATTAAGATTGGAGAAGAGAGAAACTGTCCATGCATTCTTTACACGAGCACTTTACCGTCCGATGAACCATGCCCATCTCCCCTAATATAAGGGGTATCTTTATTTTTATCTTTCAGGAGGTAAACACTTAAACAGTCGCAAAACGAGGAAGAGGTTTTTTTTTTAATTTTGCATGACGCGGTGAGTAGGGTCCAACAATAAGATTCACAAATACCTATCCGGAGTAATGCTTCCCGGCTCGGCTGGTACTTTTCCCTAAATTCTTTATCAAAAAGCACGAACTTTTGTCCATTCTGCGTGGGACCTTTTGTGCATCCTGTCAAATATATGTGCAACATTTTGTGGATACTGTCTACTCTATGCGCGCATCCTGTCAAATGTATATGGGAAATTTTGTGCATCCTTTCAAATGTATGTGTGATCTTTAGTGCATCCTGTCAAATGTATGTATGACCCTAAGTGCATCCTGCCAAATGTGAAACCAACCCATTTTGTAACCCGTCAAATTTGTGGGGGACCATTTGTGCATCTTGTCTAGATCTGCCTGTGGCATCGTTTTCATCCTGCCAAATATGTTGGGACATTTTGTCAAATGTAAACGGGACATTTTGTGCATCCTATCAAATGTATGTGCGATCTTTAGTGCATCCTGTCAAATGTGTGTGGAACATTTTGTGCATCCTGTCAATGTATGTGTGATCTTTAGTGTATCCTGTCAAATGTGCTTGTGATCTTTTGTCCATCCTGACCAATGTGTGTTGGACATTTCGTGCATCCTGTCAAATGCAACTGTGATCTTAAGTGCATCCTGTCAAATATGTGTGGGACATTTTGTGCATCCTGTAAAATGCATGTGTGATCTTGAGTGCATCCTGTCAAATGTGTGTGGGACAGCTTGTGCATCCTTTCAAATGTGTGTGATCTTTAGTACACCCTGTCAAATGAATGTGTGATCTTGAGTGCATCCTGTCAAATGTATGTTGAATGTTTTGTGCATCCTGTCAAATGTATGTGTGATCTTTAGTACATCGTGCCAAATGTGTGTGGAACATTTTGTGCATCCTGTCAAATGTATGTGTGATCTTTAGTGCATCCTGTCAAATGTATGTCTGATCTTTTACCCATCCCGTCAAATATAAGCGGGATATTTTGTCCATCTTGTCAAATATATGTGTGATCCTTAGTGCATCCTGTCAAATGTATGTGTCGAACATTTTGTGCATCCTGTCAAATGTATGTGGGACATTTTGTGCATCCTGTCAGATGCATGTGTGAACTTTAGTGCATCCTGTCAAATGTGTGTGGGAAATTTTGACATCCTGTCAAATGCATGTGTGGAACATTTTGTCCATCTTTAAAATGCAAGTGTGATCTTAAGTGCATCCTATCAAATATGTGTGGGACATTTTGTGCATCCTGTAAAATGCATGTGTGATCTTTAGTACATCCTGTAAAATGTATGTGTGATCTTTAGTGTATCCTGTCAAATGTATGTGTGATCTTTTGTCCATCCTGTCAAATGTGTGTGGGACATTTTGTGCATCCTGTCAAATGCAACTGTGACTTTTAGTGCATCCTGTCAAATATATGTGGGAAATTTTGTGCATCCTGTAAAATGCATGTTTGATCTTTAGTGCATCCTGTCAAATGTGTGCGGGGCATTTTGTGCATCCTGTCAAATGCATGTGTGATCTTTAGTGCATCCTGTCAAATGTATGTGTGACCTTTAGTGCATCCTGTCAAATGCATGTGTGATCTTTAGTGCATCCTGTCAAATGGGTATGGGACATTTTATTCATCCTGTCAAATGTATGTGGGACCTTTAGTGCATCCTGTCAAATGTATGTGAGACATTTTGCCAATCCTGTCAAATATGTGTGGAACATTTTTTGCATTCTGTCAAATGTATGTGTGATCTTTAGTGCATCATGTCAAGTGTGTGTGGAACATTTTGTGCATCCTGTCAAATGTATGTGGGATATTTTGTGAATCCTGTCTAATGTGTGTGGGACATTTTGTGCATCCTGTCAAATGTGTGTGGGACATTTTGTTCATCCTGTCAAATGTATGTGGAACCTTTTGTGCATCCTGTCAAATGTATATGGGACCTTTTGTGCATCCTGTCAAATGTGTGGGGGGGCATTTTGTGCATCCTGTCAAATGTATGTGGGACCTTTTGTGCATCCTGTCAAATATATGTGGGACCTTTTGTGCATCCTGTCAAATATATGTGGGACAGTTTGTGCTTCCTGTCAAATGTATGTGGGACATTTGTGCACACACTGTCCACTTTGCAGTTCCTGCACTACCATTTAGGATAAGCGTATGAGAAATGATTTATATAGGGGAATATTGTTTATCGAATGATGATTGCACATAAAATGTTTATCTTTTTGTTAAAGCCACAATGTTTTACTACTTTTTAAATGATGAAGTGATGCTTAATATGGTTGTTGTTATGCATCAAAACAATGCCTGCTCTGTAGTTCTTGGATAACTGTTTATGATATTTAATTAGAAATGTTTTATGTTCGGGAGGGCTGATATGATCACAATGCTGACCACACGTATGTAAACATTTATGGTGAAAATAGACGATATGGACATTTCTTAACAGGATGCTGTTTTACGTATGAGCCTTTGCCACAGTACATAATAAATTATCCATTATTTAGGTTTGCGCTAACTGTTTAAAAAAACCAATTGAAAATGCTCTATCTGCGGGAAGATTTTGATATATTTTGTGTTTTCAGCCCTGTTCCTTGTGATTATTGGCAGAGACATAGATAACACGTTATATTTGTCTTTGTTATTGGTGAAATTGTGTGAAAAGACAACGCGGGTAGGTTTTTTGTGAAACCACTTTTTTTCTTATTTGCTACCCTTACAAATCTTTTACAATGGTCTCACCTAGTATTGTTCATTTAGGCCTTCCATATTGACATTTCTCAAAATTAAGACGATCGACGATATGCTAATTGATATGCTTTTTGACACCTTGAAATATTATCCAAATATTGTCCTTAATGTTCATGTAGCCATGACATGTCTTCTTCAAATAAGCTTATCAGAATTGATCTACGATTGGACGAGGAAGAATTTGTAGGGTTTTAAGTCCTTTTAACCCTTTTCCCAAATAATAACGACATTTGACCACTTTGTTGCAGACAACTTTAGAAAACATTGAGGGAAAAGGAGAAATTGCTCGTGACGAGCAATTACTCCTTTTCCCACAATGTTTTCAGACCTATCTGAAGATTATTTTCCAATTTCATCACATTTTGAAATGTTGTCTGCAAACTCTTTAAATTTGGAACAGTCGAAAAATTGTTGTTTGGGAAAGGTTTAAAATACCGCTGTATGGGTTAATTTTTGGTAATGATATATTGATAGTACCCTACTAGAGATGGTAAGATCTACGCTTAATTGTTAGTATTTGTGACAGCACTGAACACCATTTATTTTGTAGCCCATAGGCCTATGCATTTGTGTTACATAAAGTTCAAAACGGATTCAAATAAGCCATTTTGAAATGCTTTTGAAGGGGAATAACTTATGTCAGTGCTGCGTTTGCAGAGCGTTTATTCAAATTTGAAAACTTAGGCATTGTTATAGAGAAAATGTGAGCGTACATATGCTTAGATACATAGACCGCAGAAGTGGTCCATGACTGACGATGCAATTCGCAGATTAGATAAGAACTTGATTTTGATATCCTTTTTCAACATTTTCAGCTGATGTTTAGCCTATCTTAACTCCATTGACGATCTTGCAAACATGTAACAAAAATGGAGAGGAAATTGTCTTTTACGGAGAGGGGAGAATTTAAGAAGAGGGTGGGATTGCAACAAATGCACGTTGTCTATGATTTCATTTTTTCTTGGACGTTTGATCAGGCCATTTTTGGAAACACTCCCTCATTGGTCAATGTCACGTTACACTTTATCATAGCGGAAGTAACCCATGCGAGAAGTTTTCATATTTTGTAAGAGTTATTTCCCATGTATGACGTCATAAGATGGCCGCTAATTTTTTGTAGGAGGAACATAAAATCGAAGATTGACCAGAAATTAGTGTTGTTGAAGATATCAGTTGATCCTTTGAATTCTAAGTGGACCTAAAAGGTAATTATAATCACGATTAAAGTCGATATAGTCATTTGTCGCCTTGTTGTGGTCTAGATCACAAAATAAACAGAAAACGGAAGTGACATTCAGTAAAAATAAACACTCACTTGATGACACATTTCGCATGTCAAACGAGAAAGGTGTGGACTGCTTAATAACCTCATTGTCAATTTCAGGGAATAATGTCTTTTTGTGTGTTATTATGTCAAATCGTAACTTCTGAACTCATTCAAGCTTTACCCCACTCGCGAAGTCAAAATTATTCGACATGAATATTGATTGCCTTTTATATTTTTATTGGGCAGTCTAAAGTCGAAATTTCGAAAGACCAAAATACACACAAACACGGTTTGCCAAAAATAGTAACCTTTTTAACGTGAAGGTCGTTTGCGAGTAAACAAACCGATTCCGACGTACTACACAGTACCAAAATGATCTGTGTCTCCTAGATACAGCGTTCAGACACCTTTCGGTGCCGAGATTTCAATGAATTTTGATGTCCTGTCTCAAGAGGGTTTCAAGTTAAAGCATTTGGCAGCGCTTTATATATTTTTATCTGTGTGAATACTAACCCATTACCCCATTATACCACACGTTACCACACCTCTCACAAATGACTTTAAAAACCACAGCGGCAAAATGCAGAATAACTCCATTTGTTACAATAGTTTATAACTTATATCAGAGGGAAAATGTTGCTTCTTAAATATTTATTGCTCTTGCATATGAAGTTAAATAATTCACAAATCCCCATATATGGGACAATGGGTTAATCAAAGATTGTAGTATTATTTTTGATATGAAATTAGTACATTTATAATTGAAGGAATAAAACAGTTTCAGTGGCAGATTTTAAAAAAAGTTTTTTTCATGTTGATGATACATTGTGTATAAGAAGATGATATTTTTCAAAATAGAGAAAACGCTCATAAAGATTCTATTAAATACCACAAACAAGTCGGATTTTCATATTTTTTTAAGTTATTGTCTCTAATTACTAGAACTTTAGATCTGTCCGAAATCAAATTAGAAGGAAAGAGTTAATGAAAGTTTTGACCTTTTTCCGAATTTTTCTTTATTGCTCCTTGGTCACATAAGTATTTAGTCCTTATTACATAGGCTATTTCCAGTTCACCATTCACCAGTTCACCATATTTGTTTTACATCGATTATGAAGGAAGCTTAAAGCTTGTTCAAAGCCCATCTCGATGACTTATTTCTGGATACTAAACCAGTAATCGCGCAGGTTTTGTGAGTTAGTCCCGGAATTTTCACCTCGCCTTATAGGGATTCGAACCCGGGACCGTCGGTACAATAGCCTGACTCTCTACCACTGCACCGATGTCGCCCACATTTCGAATTAAAAAGGACAGAACAAACTAATATGGGGAATACACCTGATTGGAACTGTCTTTTGATGATTCTGAACGACCTCAATTGCCTTATTATAAGTCAATCTGCTGGACAAAATGAGCAACCTACTCATCATCTACTGTATAAGTACTTTTATTCGCGGGAGTTTAATTTTTGCGCAATTCGCAGTTGGTCCGACAGCGCGAATTTTAAACACCGCTAATAAAAGCCTCATCAATGTAATTCTATGTGCCATGCCAGGTCGCCATTTTACCTGGATGTCACTCTGTTATCCCTTCCACCATGTATTGTTACGTTATGCACAGTTATTGTATTTGATTTTGTAAATGAATACATTTCAATTTTGTTGTTTTTGTTTATTTCGAAATTTACGTCACCGATTGCGAGGTCAGATTTGATGAAAAATCAATCTGAATATAAGACACATATAACATTTTACACACCTAACAATATTTCTGGGATCACAAAATTAATCCGTTAATTGTTATACCCTTGTCAAACAATGCCCGAGGCGTGTATCAATTGGGATTTAATTGCAAACAAATCAGCATGCTTGGTTGAGAAGTACATATGACACGCATGTTCCGCATACTGATTTCTGTTACGAGTATCAATTAAACATTTGTTAACCTTATCAATCATTTACGTTGACTTAAAAAGAGACAAATAAAGAAAACACATTTTATTAAAAAAAAAATTCAAACAATGCATTTAATTAATTAATTAATTGTTAATCATATGTTTTTTTTACAATCATTTGATTCTTATGTCGATCACAAAACAGTGATCCTTGCTGTAAATATCTTGGTATATATGTTTATTAAGCCTTTCATGTTAGATCGATTCAAAATGTCGACATCCTATAATGATATGTGAATACATAGTTTGGATTATCCTCCCTGATTTGTTTAAACAATGTTGTGACATTAACTTCAGAAATGCCTTGATCATGTGATTGTATATTATATTGTATATGTAAATGCTATAGATAGAAACTTGTAAAAGTTTAAGATGATAAACATCTATATATCTATCTATCTGTAAAATAAGAACAGGTATTTTGAAGTAGTTCATATGATGATATGGACGATCTTTGGTGATGGGGTTTTAATTGGGCGGTACCTTCAACCACCGCGAAATATAAACCCCGCGAATTTAGGAACCCTTAAAAAACGCAAAATATTGGCACCGCAAATATAATGCTCTAAACAGTATATTTAATCATTTATTTGCCTGTGCTATGCCATAAGGCGCTAAGTAATCCAGAAAAATGTGTAGGTAATTGGTTTGTCAGAATCACTTCCATTGAATATATAATTATATGATAGCAGAAAGCTTCTGAGTTTGGAGCAAATGCTTTAAAAAATCGGCAATGTTGTGATGTTTGTAAACAAACCAGGCTGGTGCTTGGATGAAGGCGGTCCTACGGGTTTCATTTGAAAAGTCCAGAAAATTCAATTGTTGTCCAATAGATTGGTAGTTTTCTATACTAGTAGAGTTTATTTAAGTAAAATTTCGTACATTATAAATCTACCTGCAGGATTCTTTTTGTACAAACAAATGTAAAGCCACATGAAAGTCAGTGGAAATTCTTTCTTTGTAAGAACAAAATTTGATGAAACTAAGGGACTGTGTGGTAAACTTAAATTCATTGAACATGTTTTAATAAGAAGTAAGAAGCTCTTTTGGACTAAATGTGGCCCTAAATGCACGACCCATTGTCTTATAAATATCAGTAGTGAAAACTACGACGTGTCACATTACAATAATTAATGCAACATGTACAACGTTATTTTGGACGAAAGATAAGGAAAAAGATATGTTTTACAATGGATAAATTATCAAATTTCATAACTGTCTATATCATTTCTTTAATTTTTGGGGTATTATAGAAGAAATCTTTCGTAGAACAAGACCTTTACGCAATGCAATTACAGTGGGCTTTTGTCTCAAACTATTTGTTTACTTGCATAACAAGATGGCTGCGAAACCGTGTTTGTGTGTATTGGATAAACCATATGTGTTCAGATTGGCCATTATACCACATGTAACTGTTCCTCTCACAAATGACTTTCAAAACCACAGTGGCCAAATGCGGAATAACTCCATTTGTTACAATGGTTTATAACTTATATCAGAGGGAAAATGTTGTTTCTTAAATATTAATTGCTCTTGCATTTGAAGTTAAATAAGTCAAAAATCCCCATATATGGGACAATGGGTTAATGAAAGATAGTATTATTATTTTTATTATGACATAAATACATAATTGAAGGAATAAAACAGGTTTAAAAGAAATAGTTTTGTTAATGTTGATACAATGTACATATAAGAAGATGACCATAGGAATTGCTCACAAAGATTCTATTAAATACCACAAACAAGTCAGCTTTTCATATTTCTTTATTGTTGTCTGCAATTACTAATTAGACCTGTCCGAAATCGAATTATAAGGAAAGAGTTAAAGGAAGTTGTGACATTTTTTCTAATTTTTCTTTTATTGCATCTTTGTCACATAGTCATTTAGTCCTTATTACGTAGGTTATTTTGAATTGAAAAGGACAGAACAAACTAATATGTGTAATACACCCGATTGGAACTGTTGATTATTCTGAAAGACCTCATTTGCCTTATTATAAGTCAATCAGCTGGACAAAATGAGCTACTTCTCATCATTTATATTGAATCATTTATTTGCCTTTGCCATACCATACGGCTCTAAATAATCAAGAAGCATGTATTGGTTTATCAGAAGCACTTCCATTGAATATATATGACAGCAGAAAGCTATTGAATTTGGAGCAAATGCTTTAAAAAATCGGCAATCAGTATTTTGATGATTGTAAACAAACCAAACTGGTGCTTAGATGAAGATTTTCTTTCGGTTTCAATTGAAAAGTTCAGAAAATTCAATTGTTGCCCAAGGGGTTGGTAGTTTTCTATACTAGTAGTAGAGTTTTGTTACAAATTGTACATTATAAATCTACCTGTAGGATTCTTTTTAGAACAGACAAAATTATGTAAAGCCACATGAGAGTCAGTGAAAATTCTTTCTTTTGAAGAACAAAATTTGATGAAACTAAGGGACTGTGTGGTAAACTCAAATTCGGTGAACATGTTTTAAGAAGTAAGAAGCTCTTTTGGACTAAATGTGGCCCTAAATGCACCACCCGACTTCTTATAAATATCAGTAGTGAAAACTACGATGTGTCACGGTACAATAATAAATTCAACATGTACAACGTTATTTTGGAGGAAAGATAAGGAAAAAGATCTGTTTTATGATAGAAAAATTATCAAATTTTATAACTGTCTATATCATTTCTTTATTTTTTGGGGTGTTATAGAAGAAATCTTTCGTAGAACAAGCCCTTTACGCAATGCAATTACAGTGGGCGTTTGTCACGTGACTATTTGTTTACACGCAAAACAAGACGGCTGTGAAACCGTGTTTGTGTGTATAGGTGGAGGAAGTTCACCGAATTCAGATTTTCAGATATAAGGTAAAAAATATCCATTTAAAGCCAATTGTTGATACAGATATTTTGAATGAACTTGAAGTTACATACCATCAAATGATGGCATCAATTGCCGTTAAACAAATTACGACATTCATTGGTCACACTGGTAGTGAACGATATACTTTTGGAGTAAGGGGTTCATTTCTATTCTGTTCTGCCAAAGAAATTGTTTTGCAGTTTTAAAACATTTCATTGAACTACTGGGTAACTAAATGATATCTGGTAGTATTAGCGTGATAAAAGAGCCCCATTTCTTACATAGATTTATCATTTAGTAAGACAAGAAGAAAATAGTCATCCAGTGTTAATCAAACTGTTCTTACAGAGTAAATATGTGGAATACGGTCAAATTATTTCTATTAAATGATTAGAAAAAGATTAATTTACAACTTCGAAACATGATCATTTGATATTTGACTGTAAGGGTGACCGTCGGTTCGGTAAATGACTAGTTCGGTATAAAGGTAAATTAGAGTAAAAGGTCTGGCTGGTTCGGTAAAAACCTTTACTAGATTAAAATTAATTGTACATAGTTTATGGCATGTATTTGTTTTGGCACTTAAATTATGAAATTCCTCCTTTAAACAACTAGCTTGATTGTTTTAATACTTAGGGTGAGAAATTCCTACTTTAAATGATTAATTTGAGTGTTTGATTTATAAAACCAACTGCACAGATTTTACTTTAATCAAATCAGAGACATAGATAACATCCATGTCTCTGATCAAATCATTGATTGTATTTTGTGTGTATTGAAATGAAATGCCTAAACTAATTGTGTAAGTATGGAAATTACCGTGTGTATTAAAATAGAAATAAACTATTTTGCATGTATGTAAATAATAGTAAGTGTTAATTAATTAACAATTAATATGGGATTTAACTGCTTTTCACACCCAATAAAACTGTTGTTCTCTCTAGTATAGGTTTTTACCGAACCAGCCAGACCCTTTACTATAGTTTACCTTTTTACCGAACTGGTCATTTACCGAACTGACCTGTAATTGGCTGTAATAACGGGAATATTGGTGTATGAATGAAAATCTCATTAGACAACTCTCCCATTAAAAGGAATTATTCAAAAGTATGACATGACAGGAGATATTGCCAAATACAAAAATATCCTTGCAATTAGAAATGAATTGAAGTTGGATTCTGACTGGCTTGTGTTGGGAGTTGAGTCCAACAAGTCTATCTCTGAATGCCTATCAGGCCTTTGGGAGTCAAAGACGTATAGTAAGCTGGTCTTAACTTCTTACTCAATGAAACATATGATGTATCTACTGCTGAAGACTTTCATTTGATTTTGAGGGTTCAGTGTATGACTATAGTAAGTGCTCGATAAACATGACACACTTACTATATTATTGCACTGAACCCTTGAATTGTGAAACAAGAAGAAATTGATAGATGAAAATGGGTTAAAATGACTATCTTGCGGATTGGGATTTTAACATTTTAAAATTACTTTTCATCTATAAACATAATGAAAATATAGGTTTCTATATTTTGACGTTTGTTACTCCCAGAGCACAAATCTCTGAGTAAGTCTCTTTAATGAAGTAATCCAGGGGAGAAGGTAGTTAGTGTCTGTTCAAAACTACTGCTTTGTCCACTACAAAACTACTGCTTTGTCCACTACAAAACTACTGCTTTATCCACTACAAAACTACTGCTTTGTCCACTACAAAACTACTGCTTTGTCCACTACAAAACTACTGCTTTGTCCACTACAAAACTACTGTTTTGTCCACTACATAACTACTGTTTTGTCCACTACAAAACTACTGCTTTGTCCACTACAAAACTACTGCTTTGTCCACTACAAAACTACTGCTTTGTCCACTACAAAACGACTGCTTTGTCCACTACAAAACTACTGCTTTGTCCACTACAAAACTACTGCTTTGTCCACTACAAAACTACTGCGTTGTCCACTACAAAACTACTGCTTTGTCCACTACAAAACTACTGCTTTGTCCACTACAAAACTACTGCTTTGTCCACTACAAAACTACTGCTTTGTCCACTACAAAACTACTGCTTTGTCCACTACAAAACTACTGCTTTGTCCACTACATAACTACTGCTTTGTCCACTACAAAACTACTGCTTTGTCCACTACAAAACTACTGTTTTGTCCACTACATAACTACTGCTTTGTCCACTACAAAACTACTGCTTTGTCCACTACAAAACTACTGCTTTGTCCACTACAAAACTACTGCTTTGTCCACTACAAAACTACTGCTTTGTCCACTACAAAACTACTGCTTTGTCCACTACAACACTACTGCTTTGTCCACTTTATCATCTGATCAAGAGTAGTAATGATGAATGTGATGATGTTTATTGTTGCAGGAATTTACACAATAGCATTAATATGTAACCTAAATTTACTCCAAAAAAAATAAAAGGGGCACAAATATAAGGTTTGATACCTTTCTTACCAGTAATGATCGAGACACACAATTTGAATAACATCTTTGGAAATTCATGATTAAAAGGATAGGAATGGCTTTTCTAAACAAATATTTTTTTAGCAACCAGGCACACTGATTAATGCATTCTATTGGTCAGGTATAAGAATAACTTGTTTTCAACACTTGTGACCCTTTAATTGCTTTGTTGAGTATATATACCGATAGTTTCTGACATTAATGTGTTTCAGGTTTTAGAAAACAGTGCAGTGATGAGCTACGGAAGAGGGACGTTCGATGGGTTTGCTTCCTATCAAGATTCTAGTTCTTCTGGTATTTATATTTCTTCAAAACACAAACAGAAATTTGTTTTAGAACAAAAGGCAGTAATAGTTCTGCAAGACTAAATCTGATTTTATCACTATGCTTTTCAACATGTTTGAAAGAAATTTCTCCTTCAAATAGCCCTCAATGATTAATTATTTAACAAAAGTTGAGTTGTAAAAGAAATACTGTTTGCTCAGTATTCATAAACAACTTGATTAAACAAAAGTAAAAAGTTAAAATGGAAAAAGCACTCCCTTTAAGTAAATATTTGATGGGAAAAGTTGCTGAGTTAGTGTCATGTATACATTTTTGTTAAGAATTGTAAAAATAATTTTTTTTTAGAGCCCCATAAATGGACAGGGTTGCCTTTTCCATACACTGAATATTTCTTTTTTACTGAGTAATCGTAAAAGATTTGTAAGTACTTTTGTTTAGATAAGAGTTTTGAACCAATCCCAAGCAAAGGAAAGTAGGTGAATATCCTGGTTTGAGTTGTCATGACTCATTGTTATCCAGACCTTGTTGTACATATCATTTTTAGTTAATTTCATATTTGATTGCTTTATTTTTTCAGGGAGCAAAGACCCATCAAAGCTCGCAACAAATATTGGAAATAGCTTACAGAAAATATCCCAAAATGGTAAGAAACAAAAGTGATTACAATATAACAATAGGGTAAAGCTGCTTGTTCACATATGAACACATTTTAAAGTCTGAATAGAATGGTGTTGAAACAATACAATTTCTGTTTTGTTGTACAATGTGAAATGATTAAAAGCTATTAAAATCAAAATGAAATCGGAAAGGATAAATGCTGCAATGTATGTTCAGTATGTGAAGAATCTCCTAACCATTGCAGCATTTTCTAATTTAAAAAGTGTATAAATTAACTGTTTGCATGCTCTTATATTTTAGATTCTTATAAATATCACTTCCAAATTGAAATTACTACATTACAGTCATAGCACAGTTTTAAGAAAATGAAATTTTCACTACCAAATCTCAACAGGCAGGCTTTCATGGTTTATATTATGATTGCTCAGGGGTGATCTAATTCAATATGCTTCAAATTCACTCAAAAAAGTAATTTCCCTTTTTCAACTTTGCAAGTATCACTCTAGTTTGTATAGGAAATTATTGTTGCCTAAATGTGCATCTGTATAATATTATAAGTTTTGCTTGCAACTTCATATCTCAGAAATAATTTATTTATCTCTGTCTTTAAGTCTTAATGTCGAGGGTTCAACGCAAGACTATAGCAAGTGCTTCACGAACGTGAAGCACTTACTATAGTATTGCGCTGAACCCTTGATGTCATGTTTTCTTGAATGATCGAGCAAGGAGTCTCTTGGATTATTTGTGTAAGGTGTTCCTTTATCTTGACCTGTGTTTTCAGTGAGCCAGCTAGAAAGGCTTGTCAAACAGATTGGTACCCCACAAGACTCAGAACAAGTACGGGAGAGAGTGTAAGTAAAGCGTCCAGACCTTTAAACAAATTAACACTTATAGTGCTGGAACCAACTTCATGCTTATGCAAACAGGTTAGATCAAGGCCTGGTTCTAATTTGTTTTCATAAGCATGAAGTAAAGTGGCAGCTGGCATGTGATCTAACCTGTTTGCTACTCTTAGTATCTTTCCTCATCCAAACTAGGTAGATATTTAAGGTTTTGAAAAGCAGATAACACAAAAATCTATTTTTAGAAAATTACCCAGCATTCTAAGGGTTTATTATCCATTCCCTCTCATGGAATGGTCTTGTATGTCCATAGTGAAAGCAATAGCACATGATGACATTTTATAAAGAATATGAAATTACATTCCCTCTGTGTTATTAAAAGAATATGCTGGGCTAAAAGGAAAAAAAGTTCATAAAGAGTAATTTCTTCTTTTTGACACAGAGGTTGTTATTTAATCTTCTTTTGGAGGCATATTGAATTCATTGTGTTTATCCATTTCCTGACTGTTTGATTGATGTGTGTTCAAGCCTCCACATAAAATCTTCCTCACAGGGTAATAACACAAGGACACTCCATTACACTCAGAAATAAAATGGATACTTGAAGTCATTTCTTTTATGGGAATTGAACCCATCTAAACCCGTCAATGTGTCTAGTTATACTTAGTAAAACATTCAAACTATTAGACCATGAAGACTTCGTATCAGCAAAGGCAGATAGCACTACCTGGCTTGGCCAGCCCTTATGGTCATAGGGTCTGTAGTTATCTTTAGGGCCAGTACTATGTAATATACTATAGTATACACAGTACTGACCCCAGGATAACAACAGACCCTAATGCTTATGTAATGGTCATATGATTTTGATGTCTTCCCCACTTTCATGAGTTGGGCATCACTACAACTGAATTAAAATTAATTGGGTGTAAAACCTGTATAAGTAAATAATGAACATTTGCTAATAATGGCTTGAAAAAAGAACTCTGATTTCATTTTAATGTTGGCACAATTAAACAAGAAACATGTAGTTAGTTGGAACATGTTTTCAATTTAAGATACTATGTTACCCATAACTGAAATAAAATTGATGGGGCGTAAAACATATATGAATAAATAATACACATTTGCTAATTATGGCATGAAAAAACCCACACTGACTTCATTATAATGTTGATAAAATGTAACAAGAAAGGTGTAGTTAGTTTGAACAGGTTTTCCATTTTAGATACAATGTTACCCATAACTGAAATAAAATTGATGGGACGTAAAACATATATGAATAAATAATACACATTTGCTAATGATGGCTTGGAAAAAGAACCGAGATTTCATTATAATGTTTTCAAAATGTAACAAGAAACATATAGTTAGTTTGAACATGTTTTCCATTACAAACGTAATGTTTTCAATAACTGAAATAAAATTGATAGGGCGTAAGACCTATATGAATAGATAATGCACATTTGTTTATCATGACATGACATAAGGACTCTGATTACATAATATTGGCAAAATGTAACAAGAAACATATAGTTAGTTGGAACATGTTTTCAATTTCATTATTGAAATAAAATTGATAGGGCGTAAAATGCATATAAATAAATAATGCACATTTGTTGCACAAGAAAGGTATAGTTAGTTTGAACATGTTTTCCATTTCAGACACAATGTTACCCATAACTGAAATAAAATTGATAGGGTGTAAAACCCATATGAATGAATAATGCATATTTATTGCACAAGAAAGGAAGAGTTAGTTTAAACATGTTTTCCATTTCAAACATTTCAGACACAATGTTACCAATAACTGAAATTAAATTAATGGAGCTTAAAACCCATATGAATAAATGATGCACATAGTAAAATGGAACATGTCATCTATTTCAGTCACAATGTTACCCATGATACCAATCAGCTTGCGAAGGAGGCCAACAAAGACATGCAGACGTTTGCCAAACTACCCTTACCTTCTGATCCATCACAACAGGTGGGACACATAGGGTTAACATATCACCTAACGCCACATCTTTACGTCTTGCAGCAGACGGCTTTCAAAAAGCATTGTGGCAAAAGAAGAAATTGCTTGTCACAGGCGATTTCTCCTTTTGCCACTATGCTTTTCAATCTATTCACATATCCCAACAGCAGGACTGAAAGGTTTTTCACATGTTTTCAAAGTTTTTCTGAAGTCGTCTGCTTCAAGTAAAAAAAATGTCGTTTGCGGGTAGAAAAGAGTTAAGCAAAAGGTTAATTATTCAATGTAAATAGTATAGAAAGTCCTCCCCTGTTGTGAAAGAGTTGCGGTTGTCTTACTTTGATCCAAAGACCTTTTGGCTTTACACTTGAAAAACAAGGTCGGGTTTTGTTCAATTTAAAGATCTATAACATCAAACAGTTATAAAGTAAGGTATGTTTCATTTGAACATTTTGAACTCAAAGGTAAACAACTAGTGTTGATAAAAAAAAAATTGAGCATCACTTGATAAGTTTAAAGTTAAGAATTTCATAGAAGAATAGTTTGTATGGTCAATACTAAATGACTCTGGTGGTTCTTATTAATAAAAGTATTCAATTGAATTAAATTTTGACCAAATTGAGGCAAAAATTGAACAGTTTGAGCACCCTATAATTTGGGGCCAGTTAAAGAAAATTGTGTTATAACTGCAAAATACTGATTTGGATTTAATCAATTTCATGATTGAGTTTAGATGAGAAAGAAACATTCCTCTATGTCAATTTGCTGAAGTAAGGAACCCTTTTATAGTTTGAAATTGTTGATCTTACAAATTAACTTGCCTTTTAATCTGGTAAAAACTGATTGCTTATTAACATTATTACATAGAACCTTTTTCTTATATGTTTGTTTGACTGGTTTTTCAAAAGTTCTCAAAAGTTGTGCAAGACATTCTTTTAATATCTGCACTAACAAAATGATGGTAGTCTGTTTTGCTTAAAAAAAGTTGAATCCATTATGATCGTCAAGACCGATGATAATTAATTTTTGTTTTTATAAAAAGATGGGTATGGCAGTTAATACATGCAGGCATACAGGCTAAGAACATTATTGTTCATTATTCCTCTGCTACTCTCCCTGACTCATTTACTTCATATTTCCTCACCTACAGCGGTCGATGAAGATACAGAAGGATCGCCTCACTGAACAGTTTAGTAACGTGTTGAAGAGTTTCCAGACCATCCAGAGAACGGCAGCTGAGAAAGAGAGAATAAGTCTATCTCGAGCCCGGGCCTCTTCTCTCTCCAGCCATGTAAGTGTGCTAGTCTTGTCTATAGACGGCTTCAAATTGTTGTTATAGTTCTATTCTAACATATGAGCTTAAATTTCATCATTTGACCTTTTAATTTGGACACCATTAATCAAAAACTTAAATAGTGATTCACAATGTATAAGGGGGGGGGGGAATCTTTTGCTTATCTCGCAAATCAAATAAAACATTGGTGCATTAATTCTAAATTAGAATTGTAGATTTGGAAAAATGAAACAAGTGGATCTCAAAGTGTGAAAGAAAATGTAAATTAGTTAATTGAGTGGCTCAGTCATTACAGATTGATGTCTGTTTCAATATGATTACAGAGCATTTTTTTTTAAAACATTTTAATGATGTTTTTTTGTCATCATAACTTAACAGTTAATCCACACATTGTTAGAAGAGACTTGAAGTTTCTTTTTGGGTTGAGTTGGAGTTTCGATTGGTTTCATTTGCTTACTATTTATTCATGATTTTTGGACATTTTTTAAATATTTCTGTAAGAATTTGGACCAAAAAATACTTGTGCTTGAATTATATTATAGAAATATTATGGTACAACTTTATTTTATTCCAAGACTAAAGTAACTGAAACACTATGGGTATATCCAAAGCTTGTACTTATATTTGAGTAATGAATTTGAAATTTCTAACATAGATTTTCTTAAGAATTTGGGCCAAAAAAAGTCATTGTGCTTGAACTATATAATAAAGTTATTATGGTATGCCTTTTTTTATTCAAAGCCTAATGTATCTGAAACACTATGGGTTTATACAAAACTAGTACTCATAATTGAGCAATGAATTTCTTAGGCACAGAATAAGGGTCCTTTGATTGATTTTGGGGTAAGTTAATTTTTACTTGATCTGTCATTAACTGGGTGTTTATGTTTGGGTACATTTCCCTCATGATCGCCTTTTTATGCTTTCATTGCTTCCCTGTGTATGATAAAGAAAATCCTCTGCATGTGTTTCTAATATTCATGGTATTTATAGTTCTCTTTTAATTCTGATGATTGACAAAGCCTTTGTAAGTTGTTAAATGAGCTGATGTGTTTGGGAGACATTCTTTTACATTTCTTCGTTATTAAGTTTGGTTATATTTTCTTTTGTTGAAAGGTATTTTTAACCGAACTTTTTCCTTCATATATAAGTTTTAAAATGATATTTAAAAGATGGCTCAGAGAAACAACTGGACCACAAGGAGAAATTGCTCATGATATCAAAAGTCTGCTTTTATCACAATTAATCCTTCCCCACAAGAAAATGCTATATTTTATAGTTGATAAAGGTTTTCTGTTCTTGCTTACATATTTATTTTTTTTTTATTTGTGGGGTTCATGAATGCCCATGTAATGGAATGGGTTAAGTCCTTACAGCAGATATTATACTTAGGGATTCATGATATCAGTGATAATTTTTGGCCCAAAAATCTTATTAAATTTCCCAAAAACTCATTACTTTCATTCATTTTAATCATTTTTCTATAGAAAAACCCATTGAGTTTTAAGTTTGGGTAAAAAAAACCTATTGATTTAATTTAGAAAAATATCACTGATGATATACTACAAACAATGTTTGAGAGAGCGTTTCTTTGAGTCACTCATTTGATCTTTCTTGAAAATCTTTGAAGCACTCTTCTCCAAATTTAGGCATTTTAGTGTAAGTTAACATAGAAATTGTATATCATTATGCCTTCATTTTGAAGTGATTGAATGCATGCTAAACACCCTTTTTAGTGTCCAACCAGCAGTAGAGTAATTTAAGAGATTTTTTATTGTCAAAAGAACATATTTTTTATGCTATTATTGTCATGCAAAATGTTATTGACCAACACCTTTAGCTCTCTTACTTGAGACTCAATCTTACAATCACAAATTGACCAAACAAAAGCCAAGATGACGAAGGTCATCTTTGAGGCAAGAATGAAGGTTAATGCTTAAGCTCTCTTAATTCTGAGGTAAACAGAATGTATGAACATTTTCAATGAGTTTTTGTTTTTACATGCAAAGTTTTGGTCTTGAGTCTTGAAAAGAGAGAATTATTTTTATTGTTGAACTAAATAATCATCAGGCAAACCAAATACTTGTAAACCTCAAAAATTTCAGATAGGTCAGTTTTTCATTAACCAAGTCCCATATACTAATAAATCTTAAAAATGTAAGATATCTCTCAATTAGATAGAAGGGAGTTCAAAGACCCTCATCGATGGATAATGAGGGAATTACCTGTAGTAGAAAGATTTGACATTTATGATTGCAAACTGTTTATTTTTTACTTAAACTATTGAAAATACCTTGACTCTTTTCTTTGAAAATCGCAGATCTATGAAAACAATCCGTTCAACCCCTACCTTATAATACTGACATGGTTCTTTCTAATTTTTTGAACCCCTTTTTATAAGATCCTAACTGTTCTCTTACCCAAATATAAACCTCTAGAGTTGAAAAAATCTTTATTATTCAGATATCTTTAACTCTTTACCACATGCAGATGACATTACCTTTTACTTGAAGCAGACGAATTTAGAAAAGCTTTGTAAACATGCAAAAACCTTTCAGTTCTGCTGTTGTGATATGTCAATAGATTGAAAAAACATTGTGGCAATATGGAGAAATTGCCTCTGGCAAGCAATTTCTCCTTTTTCCGCAATGCTTTTTGAAAGTTGTGTGCTGTAAGACCCAAAAATGTAGTGTTAGGTGTCAATGTGTTAAAAGAATTTGTAGTTGAAAGTCACTTGGAAACATTGTGACAGTAATGAGCATTTTTTCATGCTTTTTATGTTGTTTCTTTGAAAGAAGTACATTTTTAAAAAAGAAAGATTAACATCTAAGATAATGGAGCTAGAATGATACCTGCTGCAAGCAGTCCAACTTGTTTTGGAGTGTGATAAGTACTTGCCATACACAGGCTCACAGGCAATCATTTGACTAGATGAAATAATTCATTTTATTTTATTTACCTATTGTTTTACATTGATTGTGAAGGAAGCTTCAAGCATGTTCAAAATCATTCCTGATGACTGAGACCTGGATACTAAACCAGTACTTTGGGCAATTTGTGGGCTGTCCCGCCAATTTTCACCTCGCCTTACGGAGATTTGTACCTGGGACCCTTGATACAAGAGGCCGAAGCTCTTCCTCTGTACCACTGTGGCCTATTTAATTTTATTGTGACCTAAAAAAGATATTATCAGTATGAACTTTTAATGCCTCTATTGTCGCAACATATCTGCATGAAAAATTAACTGTTGCCACAAGATCAAAAGTGGTTTAAACCTGTGCTAACCAATGTCCCAAGATGAGAATATGCAAGAAAGTCCAAATTGAAATCATAAGCACATGATCAAGATAAGAATATAAAATACATTTTTGTGAATGAATTCTGGAAAAAAGAGAATTAGTTCATCTCAAGCTTTTCTTCTTTTGTCACAGTCGTTTCTAAAGCCTTTTGCAGCACATTCAGGAAAATGGTGTACTATGACGGCAATCAAACAAATTACCGTAGTAATTTTCTAGCTCAGCCTTTTTGACTCTGTCTGTTGCAATTATGTCTTTTTTCTAGTGGAGTCACATGTCAATATTCAACTCATTTTCTCACTTGTTTTATTGAAAACATGTTTAGCTTTAAACATATTAAGAGTAGGTGAATTTTTTTTTAGATAAAAAAAAGGTGTATACAGATTTAAAGGCTGATTTTCATAACATATTATTTCAATATCTTCTAGGACCTATGTGTTCTTTTTTTCAGACATACACAGATGAAAAACCATATGAACAATTCTCTGAGCCTGGGTAAGTGTTTGTAAAATAAAAATGATCAAACTGATTGTCTAATACTGGATTTTGCTAGTTGTCTAAATTGAAAGCAACAGCAGACAATATTGTTTAGCATAAAAATAATGCCAATTATAATGCATTTGGCATAAACCACTGTGCGAAAAAGGCTCACTCATCATTAGCGATCTCTACTTTTGTCACTGTGGTGTCGGATAATGTTTTTCTAATGTTTTTCTACGGGTGCATTTACAAAAGTTTATCAAGAAAGGGGTGAATATAGTTTTTTCAATAAAGGACTTTGTTATTTTGACCATTAAAATAATTTCTCTAAACCTGCACTACAGCTGTTATATGATACAAACCGGAGAATAGTGATAGGAAGTAAAATTACATTATGTTTCTCTCTTCCAAGTGTGACTTACTAACTTAAATCAATTGAAGCTTCCTGAGTTAATTATGATTTTATTAGCTACGTTTGAATGTTTTTCTTTTAGATAACAAATGAAAAACTATATTGTTTCAATGAAAATTTATTTTGACTTTTAAAGTGCCTTTGAATCTTTCAATTCAGGCAGTTCACATACATTGCTGAATGTTTATAATGTGATATTTTCAGGTTTTCACAAACGGCCCAGGTGTTACAGATGGAGAATGATGTTGATCTGGAAATGATTCGAGAGCGAGAGTCGCAAATTAAACAGTTAGAGGTAATTAATGTCATAATGAGCATTTACTCCTTTTGTTACCAAATGTCTTTACCTGTAAATGCAAATGCATAACAGGGGGGATGTTGTGCAATACTTTTCACAAGAATGTGAAGTTGGTTGTACCTATTCTACCCTTTTCATGAAGGCTTTCTACTGATAATTTGTCATACTTTTATGTTTGTCAGATGAAATTTATCTAGATCTTGAATTTAAGATGAATTTGTTGTCAATTTTACATCCCAAGTTAGTAACATAGAACAGTAAAAACTACTTCACAATTTTAAGATCGAAATTGGAATATTTTGATAATTTTTTTTATCAAAATTTGAACTTTCCCCAGTTTTTTTAAAGCTATCGGTTCCAAGGATTTATATTGATTTTCATATCTAAGAAAGGGGTAATCCATAAGTTGTTTATTTTCATTCTAGAGTGACATTATGGATGTGAACCAGATATTTAAAGACCTTGGCATGCTGGTCCATGAGCAAGGAGAAGTGCTAGGTAAGATGGTCATTCTGGACCAGGGGCCCGTTTTACTAAACAGTTTACGCTTAAGATTTGCGTAAGTCCATAACAACAAGTCCTTTTATTTCAATATTTGGCAAAGCAATATTGCAAAGTAACACATCATTGGAATCGTCTCTCCATGTTAATCAATTATGACTTACGCAAACATTTTCAGCAAGTTGTTTAGTAAAACGGGCCCCAGAACCATTGGACATTGTATGTTTTACATACTCACTTATCCCTTAGAATTCTGGGTAATTTTCTAAAAATGCATTTTTGCGTCTTCTGCTTTCCGAAACATAAATATATGCTTAATTTTGATGAGGAAAGATACTCAGACTAGCAAACAGTAAGATCAAAGGCGCGCGGCCAATTAACTTGGGGCTGGCCTGGATCCAACCTGTTTCCATTCGCGCAAAGTAGGTTTCAGCACTTTAAGAGGCCTCCTTGGCCTATTTGTTAGTGTACAGGATTTTTAAACACATTGCCGCTCCCCGTGTTGGTTCAAATTATTGTGTGATAGATTTGTATTTTCATGAGAGATAGTCTTCAGGCTGACTTTTGAGCAGGTAAGCTTTGGACCCACCTTTATTGATATTAAGCTGGACAAATCAATATAACTGATATAATGTTGACATGATGTTAAACACTAATAAAGAAACAATAACACATAATTAAGCATTAAATAACCAATATTTTATAAAGGATATGGTGCAAAACACCATATGAAGGAAAATATTATCAAAATTCCAAAAGTGTGCATTATAAATGAATGAATCGGTTTGGTTTCAGTATGAATATTATGTTTGTATTTACAGACAGTATAGAAGCCAATGTTGAGAATACGCAGATCCACGTAGAAGAGGGCACAAAACAGCTTGGTCAAGCTGTCAAGTATCAGGTATGCATATCATTTGAGAATAAGAAATAGATTTAATTGTGTTGTAGTTTCACCTAAAATGTGATTTGAGCACTCAGTTGTTTCTTTATAGATATATAGTGACCAAACATTTGTGTTTTTCTTTTTCATGAATGATTTAATAAATGTTTGAACTGTGCCTCAAGCAATTGAAGTATTGTTGTTGTATTGCTGTTGTATTGTTCTTCATTTGTCTTTATATTTTGAATTCATTTCATTCACAAACAGTATTTTTGGTTAATTATTTCCTTCAATCCAATGACATATTTTTGTAAATGCTTATTAACCCTTATAGTGCTGGAACTGACTTCTTGCTTATGCAAAAAGGTTAGATCTAGGCCAGTATCCAAGTAAGTCGCCTGCTGGACTGTGATCTAACCTGGTTGCTATTATGAGTATCTTTCCCCATCAAAATTGAGCAGATATTTTAGGTTTTGGGAAGAAGATGACACAAAAATATGCTATGAGAAAATTACCCAGCAATTTAAGCGTTAAAGATATTGAAAAGGAAATGTACATATGACATTATTTACAATATATACATTCATATATTTTTATTTAACCATTATGAGTATCATAATTTTTCTTTTGTGCACTGTTGTGTTTATTTTCCCCTTTTCTATTTCAGTCCAAAGCTAGACGGAAAAAATGTTGTTTAATCATTGTGTTGTTAGTTGTACTAGCTATTATTGGAATAATCATTGCCATCGTTGTTTCAAATCAAAACTGAATGGATTGAGTAAAAGGTAATAGTTTATTTAGTAGTTTTAGCCTTATAGTGCTGGACCCGACTTCATGTTTATGCAAACAGGTTGGACCTAGGCCAGCAATCAAGTAAATTGGTGGCTGGCCTGTTATCTTACCTATTTGCTACTTTGAGTATCTTTCCCAATCAAAATTAAGCAGATATATTTAAGGTTTTGGAAAGCAGACGACACAAAAATCAATTTTAGAAAATTACCCAGCATAAGAAGGGTAAAGAGATTTCCCCTATTACTAATGGGGACAAGGTAAACACATTCCTTTTAATTAGAGTTGTCTTATTAACAAACAACAGTAAATGATATTATTCATTTGGTTGTTAAATAGGTTTTAAAAACAAAATTTCTCCTCTTGTCACAATGGTTTCATAGATTTTCTGTAGCTGTGTGTAGGGCACACAGGTGTTAAACAAGAGAATTGTAATTCCTCTACTGGAGATGACATTATGACTAAAAGATTTTGCTTTTTATTCTGTAAAATTCTTAGTTTCTTTTTCTTTAAAAGGAAAACATTTAAATCATTTCAGCAATTTATGAGAAAATATTTGTTACCTTGCCTGAAAAATGTCACCTGATGCAAATTATGCTATACAGTAAAGTGTTAATCTATTCAGAATTGTGATTACTTCAGAAATGACTCATCATGCAACATCAGTGCACTCTTTTCAAAGTTTCATGAGCCAAACACGATTTTCTTTAATTAGGTGTATTTATGTTAATAGGTCACATGTCTGATTTTCATCATACTTGGTTTTGTGATCTGTCAAATCAAAAGCTGAAAGAGTAGACAGCTGTAAACTGGTGAAAGTAACAGTTTCTTTTTGGTATTGGGAAGAAATCATGGTGGCAAATGTAAACAGTGCTCATAGTCTGTGATCCTCCTCTTCATTAAGATGTTACATTATATTTCCTACAGTGTGTTCAGTGAATTTTGTATGGGTATTCATAAAGGAACTGATGAAAAGAATTAATTCCCTGCTCCTTTTTATCATGTCTTGTAAAGTCTTTTCATATGAGAATTTTATTTATCATTACTCAGGATACATTTAATTCAAAACAGGACCAGACATTGTCCATTAAACTATTTCCTTAGATGGGAATTTGGGACTTGTTCTAATTAACAACATTATACTGAGGACAATAGCAAATCAAGAAAACATGCATTTTCTTGAGACTGTGGTTACAAACCATTGTGTAACAAAAGGATGAATTGCTCAATTCTTGTTTGCATTGATTCCTACATAAGATGTGCAGGAGAGAGTGTATATGTAGTATAGGGTTAAACCCTCACTTAATAATGAAATTCTGCATTTGCTTCAAAATACTTGTGATGAAAGGGCCGAAATGCTTTTTTAAGAGCAATTACTGAAAAACAAATGGTTAAAAAACCAGCTTGTTTACTTTTACTGTAATGATTGCTTTTTTTTTTTTTTTTTCAGAAAAAGTCGAGAAAGAAGCGGTGCATTCTGGTTGTTATTCTGTTGGTCATCATCTTGGTCATCGCCCTGATTATATGGCTGGCCCACCAGTAACCAATCACACTCCAATCTTTATCATATGTAACCTTTAACCCTTTACCAAACACCAATCTTTCATCTGTCCCAAATTGAAAGGGTTTGCAGACGACATTTAAAATGTGATGAAATTGTAAAACAATCTTCTGATAGGGTAGAAAACATTGTGGGAAAAGGAGAAATTGCTCTTAACGAGCAACTTCTCCTCTTCCAACAATGTTTTCCAAAGTCGTCTGCAACAAACTGGTCAAGTGTTGTTATTGTTTGGTATTTGGTTAACAGGACTATCTCATGGATTGAGCATTTGAATTCTTTAAATTTACATTTCTACAAAGGATAAAACGACATCATAAATTTATATGGACTTACTTAAAACTGGACAATTTGTTAAATTTTTGTTAACTCCCTTTTATAACTGTGCAATGGAGATATAGCTAGCAGATACAGTAACCCGTTTAAACAGTTTATTTTGTTTAAAAAAGAAAGATAAAAAAATGCATAACGCATTTGTAAGCATGGTATTTGGTGATACCATCATCATAAGGGTCTCACAAATGTTGACTGTGCATGTATATACCTTACTTCTGTCATTCAAAAGCATCAAAATGGGTAAGAGTCTGCCATAAAATCACTGAAAAGCATGAAAACTTATTTGTCTTTTTTTTTTCATTTAATGAAAACACTGCTGTTTAGCAGCTTATAATATAGAAATTAAAAAAAAAAAGATCGTTTATTTAATGACAAGGATTCATTTAATCACCATTATAAGATTTGTTACCTACAGAGCACAATCCGTGAGATAGTCCCTTTAACCAAACAAAATCTGTAAATGTATGGGTAAATAGTTCTGTGACTTGGAGTAATATAATGTATGATTTATTTTTAAGTACAGACATAGCTATTTTTTTGGTTATCTAAAGAAACCATTGTAAGAAAAGGAGAAATTGCCTATTTAAGCAATTCATCCTTTTGTCGCAGTCATTTCTAAAGATGTACAGATGTGTCTCATTGATGTTTTATTGAATAAATGTTTATTTGTAATCTTGAATTTTCCGAAAAATTCTAAGACTATTGAAATACTTTATTGCTATAAGACACTGAATTATTTACTCATGCAATCTCCTTAAAGCAGAGAAAGCTTCAACATAGGTTATTGTTCCTCCCAAGTTTAAGAGTTTGCTGGAAGTGATTAAAATTAAAAGGTACAGTCAAACTTGTCTACAGCAGCCACTCTTAAACATAGAATACATATAACTGCATTGCAGCATTGAAGCTCAATACAGCAGGCAAAACATTAGGAAAGCTCCTACAGGAGCTTTCTTCATGTTTTGCCTGCTGTATTGAGCTGTCAACGGTCTCAAAAATCAGATCTGATGGCATTTTTGTTGGCTGCTTAAGACAGGTTTTACTGTATTGGGTAATGTCTTTCTTTCAGTGCAATATAACAGAGATATTGTTGACATCATGTAGAACCACATTATTAGATATAGGGAAACATCGGGAGATTTTTTATTGGTATTACTACCAGACAACTATTTAGCCTTTATAGTGCTGGAACCAGCTTCATGCTTATGCAAACAGGTTAGATCCAGGCCAGCTACCAAATAAATTTGCGGCTGGCCTGTAATCTAAACTGTTTGCTACTCTAAGTATCTTTCCTCCTCAAAACTAAGCAGATTTAAGGTTTTGGAAAGCAGAGAATTTTAAAATCTATTTTTTGGAAAATTACCCCACATTCTAAGGGTAAATATCTAATTCTTCTACCATATGGGAATTTGTTACTTGTCCAGAGTGAAAGCAACATTAGGCTACAAAAAAAAAAAAATAAGAAACAATAATTTCTATGAGGATGGTATTGGGTATAAACCATTCTAATGACAAGAGATATTAATTAATGAGCAATTTCTTCTTTTGTCACAGTGGTTTCTAATATCTGAAGATGCTTCAAATTGAGGTATTTTAGAATAAGGATTTATCCATAGCTTCACATAGTTTCTGATGTATTTAAACAAATCACAGGAATTTACACAAAAAATAGGAAAAATTTATTTCACTTTCATTAAAGGAGAAAATATAAAATATTGTATTTCTTGTTTGATTTTTTCTACTTCTTCTCAAAACCTTATTTTGTCATCAGAAAAGAGAATCTAAAAGTTTGTTTTTGTGCTAACCGGAATTTCTGTGACATTCATATTTATATAGTCAGTTGTGTGTATTCATCCTTAAAATTGATCAAAGTTTGTAAAGCTTACATGAATAGTTTAGTTAGTTGCTTAGATATCTTTCACTTATATTTTATGTTAAAACTGTTTGTGAAAACCCAGTGATTAATTACTCATGACTTATCAAAATTGAAACCGCTTTGCAATTTGCAATTTTTATAAATGTTTTTATAAGCATTCCATCAGAAAAGCATTAAGATATTTTGTTTTAAGGAAAGAAAAGAGTATTTGTTACTGAAGACCTATATCCTTATAAAACAAGTTTCCTTAAGCATTTTGGCAGGAAAAACTAATATTTATTAGAAATATTCATTGTTAAACACCATCTACACTAGATAAATGTTTTCATGAAGTCACTAATTGTACTGATTTTGCTCCAATTTATGTAAACCACAACTAGATTTTAGATTTGGGGAGACAACATTTGTAATTTGCTTATTAAAATCTTATTGCCATATATCATGTGAAATATGGGTGTCTAGTTTTGATAAATGCAACTGCATGAATGTTTATAAACATAAGTTGTTTTCAAATATGCACAGTATTTTGTTACATGTTCACAAGTGAGTATATTCCCTGTCCTTAAGTGCTATGGTTCTGAAGTTTTTTTGACGTACATTTATTTTTCTTCAAACTTTCTGAGTGATAATACGCCTGAAGTGCAGTTGAACCATTACCATGGCATTAACAGATTTAACATGGACAATGTTTTTATTCATTTCTTCATTTGGAATGTAGTGATGTGAAAGCAACAGCATATGCCAATTGAGAAATTTGTACAATTTCCACATAGTCTTTGGAAGAAATCATTGTGACAAAGGTGAATTTGCTCATGATGAACATCTTCCTCCTGTTGCAGTGATGTGTTGACCTTTAACCCATTACCAAACAATTATGAAGTTTTACCACTTCGTTGCAGACGAATTTAAAAAATACTGTGGGAAAAGGAGAAATAGCTTGATAGATACAATACAAAGATGTTTTCTTCTCTATCAAAAAATACTATCCAATTTCATCACTTTTTGGAAGATCCTCTGCGAACTCTTTCGATTTGGGACAGTCGAAAATTTGGTGTTTGGTAAAGGGTTAAGCTTACGGTATGTTTAGACAAGTGTAATTGAAGTATAGGGGTTTCTGACTCCTAAGCATTTAGATTTTAATTCACCCATTGCTCTCTTGAGAACCTTCTTTAGGATGGAGGAAGCCTTCAAAGTTGGGGCTTATGTATAAAGGTTGTTTAATAACTCTAGCACCAATTTCATTTCCAATGCTCTTTGACCAAATTACTCTTGTTTTAAATTGCTCTTAGAAAGACACAATTCATACCTTTTTCATAAAGATGTTTGTCACTTTGTTAAATGAATTTACAAGAGGTTCTTTTTTTTTGTGTGTGTGTGTGTGTGTGTGTATGTTTAATCATTACTTATGTAGAGCACTTAAGCTCTTAAGAGTAAAATTAAGATTGGAAGTTTGCATGACAGCTTATTGGACATCGTTTTGATCACAAGCTAGAAAATATTCCCAGTTTGAGAGCAACAATATGATACATGTATGTAACTTATCTATATAAGAATTGACTGAATTTCAAGATTGATAGAAATGAGAAAGTCTTTTCACATACAAATCGGTTTACAGTAATCAATTGATTTTATAAATGACATGTTCAAACCTTTATAACGATTTGATTTGGTAATTGATATAAATTGAGAGACACTCCAAGTAATAGAAAGGAAATATGAAAAATGTCATTTCTCTCATATAGGGTAAAAGCTTTGTGACAAAAGGCAATATTTCTGGCTATGAGAAAAATTAGCTTGCCATGAGAAATTTTCTTGTTTTCTCATTGTTGTTTTTTCCGATCATTTGCAGAAAGTGCTTTTACCCATTACCAGACAATAACGACATTTGACCACTTTGTTGCAGATGACTCTGGAAAATACTGTTGGAAAAAGAGGAATTGCTTGTGATGAGCAATTTTTCCTTTTCTACACTATCAAAGGATTATTTTCCAATTTCATCAAATTTGGAAATGTCGCCTGCAAACTCTTTCAATTTGGGACAGTCGAAAAAATTGGTGTTTGTTAAAGGGTTAAAACATAAATAGATGAAGGGGTTGATGACATAAAGATGAAATGTTCATAATTTTGTAAAGGTTGATACCAGAAGAGAGTTTTTATTTATTTATTTATTCAAAATATAAATCTCTGACTTGTAGCCCGTCAGTATGTTCCCTGTTTAGCTATTTACACAAGACAATTTTTACACCAATCACATTTGTAATCTGACAAATATAATTAGCAGAAATATTGATGACTTATTTTGAGAAGGGTAAGAGTCTGCTTTTGATGGAACAAATTCTTCTCTTGTCCAAATACTGTTCAGATGTCATGTTGTTAAAGTGATTAGAATTACCTGTACAATAAAGATACTTCACAAATAATGTCTTGTGATACGTGGTTCTTAGTTAAAACCACAAATAGAGTATGATACTGAAGGGTTATCATCAGTATATGCCTTTTGTGAGTATAGTTATTATGGATAAACAAATAGAATTATCCAGCTTGACTAGCCTGTATGGGCAGTTAAGTTTGGGGTCTTTCTCATTAAGTCTATAAATGATGGAACATTTTATGCGACTACAGCAGTTACAAGACTGAAACATTGTCACAGAAATAATCTTAACTTGAAGAGCAACTCGAGGGTTCAGTGCAATACTAAAGTAAGTGCTTCATGTTTATGAAGCACTTACTATAGTCTTGCATTGAACCCTCGAACTACTGTTATGAAGCACATCTCTTATTTTGAATTATTGTTTTCTGTTTTGTACCAAAATAAAGATATTTATATTATTTTTGATACTTTTTAAAAATGATTTTGAGGTAAGAAAAAAGTGTATTTGTTTCATGAAAAAGGTTCAACAAAATACTCCCAACATTTTATGTCTTCTGGTCAAACAACTTATATTTGTGTGTGAATAACCATACAGACCCATCGACACCTCTGATTTTATGGGAGTGACCTTTGGCAAGTCACTTCAGAGCCCTAGCCTAGTCCTGGTGTATCTAGTAAAGTGTTGATACGGCGTTAAACACCATACAAATAGATACCATAAGGAATGGCTTCTTCTCTCTATGATAAGTTAAACATTGTGAAAATTTGATACTGAAATACTGTTGGTACAATGTATAAACTTGTTTAATTAAACCTAAATGGAACAGTTTATACTTGAAGGTAATATTTTCAAATTCACGTCATATTCAGGGCATTGACCTTTTACATGTACTTTTAAATGTGACAATACACTGTTTGTGTAAAATTCTCTTAAATCATCCTAAACTTTACCTCTTTTCCTGTTGTATTTACAGTTGTCGCAATCTGTTGATATTTTTGAGATGTTTGTTTTCCATTATGTTTGACCTGTGTTTCTATAGATGTATGAATAACAAGGTATTTATCCCATTACCAAACAATAACAACATTTGAACATTGTGGGAAGAGGAAAAATTGCTTGTGACAAGCAATTTTTCCTTTTCCCACGATGTTTTCTGCCATATCAGAAGATTATTTTTCAATTTCATCACATTTTTGAGACATCGTCTGCAAACTCTCTCAATTTGGGACAGTCGAAAATTTGGCATTTGGTTAAGGGTTAAATTGGTTGAAAGCGCACATGTCTGTGTGAGATGAGGATGTGCTTACTCCAGTTTAGTGGTTTGAACCTTAGAAAATGTTTGCATGTATCTATGGAAACAAAGGTCAGAGGTTTATAGTGCAATTTTGTGTTATTCGCTAGATTTTCAACCCAATCCCTCAAATTGAGGTCTTTGATTGTTTCAAAATATAAAACAAAAGCAGAAATTAAAGATAAAGGCTAAAAAAAGGGATTCTTTGTGATATTTGATACAAATAAGTGTGACAAGCAAAGAATTGTGTTCATGAGAGGAAGTCTTCCGACTGAATTAAAGAATGGCGATGGTTCTACCGTGCTTGACCAGCCCTTATGGGGAGTTGGGTATGGGGTCTTCCTCCATCATTAAGAGTCGGGCATTGCAACATAACTGCAATAATGATGACACATTGTAAAACCATATGAATTAAAGGAATAATGATAAAGAGTTGTCTGAATCAATTACTTCTTTTATCACAACTGATTATTTCTATAGCCTTCTGATGGTGGTGTGTTTAATGTTCATTTGAGGGAATGGGTTGAAGCTGTTATTATGTATCTGTTATATGGCGCAGCTGTATATATTAAAAGCACTGTATATAAACTAAATGTATATTGTTATATGTGTACAAAATTATATGTAAATCATTAAGAGCTTTTGTTTTGGTTATGCTTGTACATCCCATTCCTTGACATGGCTCATTCACATGAGATGACAATAAACAATTACCAAAGTTACTAATTATTATTCAGTAAGAAACCTGTCAAATGCTTAAAGTTTACCCAGCAAAAAAGACATTTATTCTTTAAGAAAAAATCAACAAGCAACAAGTATTTGGAAAAAGGCAATAATAAATTGCCAATGGTGACTTCCAGAGTTATACCATTACAAGTATTACAACTTAAAAAATCATTTCCTTGTACAACAGATGACATAAATCTTTGTGAACAATTGACCTGACTCTAGTGATCATTTTCTCTCTTTAACTCTATGGCTTCCAGTTGAAACTTCTCACGTGTCAATGTGCCATGAAATTGATTTTTTCAGAAGGCATTTTACAAAGCTTATATGAAAAGGAACTGCCTTTTACAGACTTAACCTTAAAACTAATTATGAGACTGAAAGTGTCTCTCAAGAAAAGTAAAATCACCTGCATTTTGTTAGCAAGTCGGACGACTACCCAATCGGAACTACTCGGGTATTTCCGTGAGCGGTGTTTTCATTAGATAAACCCGATGTGTTCAGATTGACGACTACCTCTCATGATAATTCAAATCTACTGCCACCATGATTTGAGTAGCGTTTTTTTTTGTGACTTCAAGTTAAGTACTCCAAACATGATTTGAGTGAAATGCTTGAACCATTTATACAGTACAAAGACACTTTTACATCTCTTTTCAACAGCTTTTTTAACCTCCTAACTTTAACCTTCTGCTGCAGACAACTTAATAACCCCTTTGCATAGGCGTAGGAGCCGGGGGGGCCAGGGGGGCCCGGCCCCCCAATATCCAGACCGGGGGGGCCAGACTATACTTTGGCCCCCCCAATATTCACAATGGCAAATGAAGATATTTGAAAAGAAAAGAAACGAAATTTAACAGCAGAATAAAAATAGATGTGTATTTTTGTGCTTTATCTAATTCCAATTCGCCTTTTGTAAAGAACAATAACCAAAATCTTTTTGACGTCATCATCGCAAATGACAATCTGAACACATCGGGTTTATCCAATGAAAACTCATCTCACAAAAATACCCGGGAAGTCTTGATTGACAAAAACAATGGTGTAATAGAACTTGTTCTAAGGAGTCAGACTCAATATTGTCTTCAATTGTTAGCTAAAGCTTGAAAACTAATTTATTCTCGTGTATCAAGGAGATGAATCCGTGGCCGTGACAGTCTGATAGATGTTACATTTTGTTTAAATCAATACATTTGATTTCCGCGTGAGATCGAGACCTGGCATATCCCTTTTTTTTTTTTTTTTTTTTTTATTATTAAAGATATAAAGATACACATTCTCATACGCTTTCTTTTAATTCTCATAATGTTATTGAATTTGTAAATGCATGAAGAGTCATTAAAAAGTTTAGGAACATTTATTCTTAGACCGGTCTTCATCTGAAGTTGGCCCCCCCATGTTGAAAACGCTCCTACGCCTATGCTTTGTCTAAAGAAGAAACTGCTTTGAGCAAGCATGATTTCCAATCGGCGCAATGGTTTCTACCTTAAGTCGAAAAGAGAATGAATAAACTTAATAATTGTCGTCTTTTGATACTTTTAAATTGGCTTCGTCCCCAAGTCCCATTTCTAATGGTGTGCATCGAAGGCTTAAAATGCATGGTGTACTAGAGTTAGTTCCTATGAAAGATATGATTAAAATACAATTTCAAACAAGATTGTTGAGAATAACAAACACATATTAATAAGTTCTAAACGTTTATTTCCTAATCTGACAATTTCACACACAATTTCTATCTATTGAGATGATATATAACAAGTACCTTCCCAAATGTTTATAAACCAGCTACCGACTATTCACTAAATGACTTTACGGAAATAACAAACAAACACGGAGGTAGAACTGTTGGGTACTAAAGAGGGAAGTTTCGTCACAAAATACCAAACTACAAGCTAAATTCATGGCGAATAATTATCACACTTTACCTTTGATATATGGAATCGAAGTGGAATCCGAGACTCAAATCTCCACACAAGGTTACATATGCAGAGTAACGCTTAATGAGTACACTTAATGACTTATAATAATTTGTATGTTCACCAGCTACTGTTAGTCAGTGTTTGTAACTTTCTAAACAAATCGAAAAGGAAGCGATTGAAAACAAAAATCAAGACATTGAATTCCGACTGGACGACATTAAATAGAACAGTTCTGTGATGTCATCCTTGATATTTGCATATCATATGTAGAGTAGTCATTGAAAGTAACCTTACCATAATTTACCTCATTTCTTGGTTTACAATTAAAAGTCATGGTGAGACACGTACCTTAATATCTTAACAATTTCACAATAGGCAAATCGGCACATGGTCTAAGAATTTTGAAATCGAAAGAAAAAATGCCTATCATTACAAAATTGTATTTTTTTACTTTTCATGATTTCAAACACTTTGGATATGACATAAAACGTCTTGCTAACAAATGACAAGTCTACCATAGAAACCACTCGAGACTTATCGAATAATTTTTATTTTTCAAACGAATTGAGATCAATAGGATGAATTACGAACAGTCTATAATAAACCAATACTGGGGTCCTGGCCCGTTCGTATACCGCGAACTAGGGCCAGGTGTCAGATAGTCCGAATGATCCAGACGTAGATATTTCACTCTACGTCTGGATGCGTTCGATGTAAAAGCGCGTCAAGCGGATATCGATTATTAGCGGTAGTGCATGTCGGGTAATATGTAGAAAGGGGGCGGAGTTAAAATGATAGGTAAATTCTGGTGGGAATATAATATTGGCTCCTTTTTCGTTTGGTAGAATAGAGGATATCCATGAGATGTAACAATTTACCCCCAACACCGGGTGGAGGCACTCGACCGTTGCACCGCTTGTTATTTACTATAACAACCAGAGACATAGATAACAGAGATTGGCAACTCCTTCTTTACCTATAGCCGGTTTCTGCGATATCTCGCATGACGCGTTATTTAGCGAGACCTTTCGAGATCTGTCTATCGACGCTATTTTCAACTAAACGCGAAATAGGCAACACACATTTAAGCGTGTTTTAAGTCATAATTAAATTATTTTCGTACCGAATTTACTATATTGTTATTGTTAGAAAGTTTCTCCATCCAACAAGACCGATCAGCAAGCGATTATCAAAGGAATAAACATGGCAAACTACGACAAACTTGATTGAATTGTTCGCAATTTCGTGGTTTTGTGCGATAAACGTGGTAATTGAGTAGTTTTATATTCAAACTGTTCTAAAGGAGGGTTTTTCAAACATTTCCAATTCAAGTCCATTTTAAAGAAAGGGTTTGTTTTTCTACATTTCCAAATTTTCAGTTTGATATTCCTTGTCATTTAGAAGTTATTCCGTACTGAATATGTCCCTTTTACGACCCTAATGAGTTTAACCATCTTGATTTACAAGCAAAAATTAACAAAGTTGTGCACAGTAAAACTAAAAAACTATGCACTGGATCATATCATACTTGACATTTTCCTGAAGTGTTATTTTTGTTTTATGGTTGCCCGCATTTTTATAGTAATCTTCGCTTCCATAACGAAGTTATACCAGGTTTACTTAACCACACAAGCATGATCATGATTTCGGCCATTTTATTTTCAACCAAAATATTTTATACTTGTACAAAGTAAAATGTTTTAATGGAGGTTTATTCAAACATTTCTGATTTATGTCCATTTTAATGGGTTAATATGATTTTGTCGATTTCCAAATTTTCAGTCTGATATTCTTTGTCATTTAGAAGTTATTGCGTACTAAATATATCCCATTTACTACCTTAATGAGTTCAGCCATCTTGATTTCAAACCAAAAATTTACAAAGTTGTGCACAGTAAAACTAAAAAACCATGCACTGGATCATATCATACTTGACATTTTCCTGAAGTGTTATTCTTGTATTATGGTTGCCCGCATTTTTAAAGTAATCTTCGCTTCCATGACGAAGTTATACCAGGTTTACTTAACCACACAAGCATGATCGTGATTTCAGCCATTTTATTTTCACCCAAAATATTTCATACTTGTACAAAGTAAAATATTTTAACAGAGGATTATTAAAACATTTTTTATTTATGTCCACTTTAATGGGATAATATGATTTTGTTGATTTCCAAATTTTCAGTCTGATATTCTTTGTCATTTAGAAGTTATTGCGTACTAAATATGTCCTATTTACTACCTTAATGAGTTCAGCCATCTTGATTTCCAACCAAAATATAACAAAGTTGTAGCAAGTTAAACTAAAAAACTATGCACTGGATCATATCATACTTGACATTTTCCTGAAGTATTATTTTTGTTTTATGGTTACCCGCTTTTTATGGTGATTGTCGAGTTTATAACGAAGTTATACCAGGTTTGCTTTACCACACAAGCATAATCATGATTTCAGCCATTTTATTTTCAATCAATATCCTTCATTTTTGCACCAATTAAGCTTAAATTGTGTGACTTGGATTTTATCAAACGTTTTATTACTAAAAACGTCTGAATGAGTTTGAATTGATCCCGTATTAAATGCTGACTAAGTTCTATAGTTTCCCGTATTTTCAAAGTGATATTCCTATATAAGAAGAAGAGAATCCATTCAAATAATGGACAAAAGAGAATGGATAGATCTTCTTAATCAGAAACACCACGATATTTCCTTTTTCGTCATACTTCTTGTTAAATCCGATCGCTTGCAAAATATGTCAAGTGAAATGTGTCATTTGAAGAACGAAGGGTGATAGAGTCAATCACGGTTGTGGACAATACAGGCTATGATTGTAAATTGCCACCCCATAAAATATGTAGTTTGATGTCATAAAACCTTTTGATGCTAGGGCGATTACACAAGAAGTGTGTTGCGCTAACCCTGTGTCCACTCTCTGACACCTCATTCAAATTTGATGACCTAAAGATCCCGAAAACAAAATAGGGAGGATTTGTTCTGTTGAAAGCGTCTGTCTGGTTTTAAAAGTAGTGTGCTTTGACTTAATTTGTTGAGAAATGATAATAAAAAACAAGGTGCAAGACACACTATTTGCCTTAGCTTAACATTAAAAAAGCTCACATTTCTTTTTTCTAAAATCATTTCGGTCAGCAGCATACGTGTTTAAGAATAATTATGCACTTATTGATTTGCAATCAATATTAGGGGAATCTGCGGTAAAAGGTGTATTGAAAAACTTTGCACGTCAGTTTTTTCTTACGTGTCCTTTCGTTTACTAAAACCACTTTTACAAAAATTCTCATCACATGCATTTTAACATCATAAAATACTTTTAATTTTCTTAAATTGAAACATTTGGCTTGAAATAATGTCATGATGAAAAATGTGTTTTGTTTTGACAAAATGAGCACTGTAAACAGTTTTACGACACAGAATAAATGAAATAAAGTGAGAAAGCAATCTTTTGATATTGACGAAAACTATCATGTCTTAGTGGAAAGTTCATGCTTTGGTTATTAACTGCAACTAAATAGAGTCACTTGATTTATTACAAAATATTATTCAAACCTTTGCTTGAAAGACATTGTCGTTATAAGTACAATTCTGAATTGCATCGTAATCGAGCCTGTCCTTGAAAAAGAAGACCTACTGGAACTTTTTGTTTTGTTTTTAACATAAAATCAATTTATTAAAATGAAAATAAAACAAAATATCCAGAAGTTGTTTCAGATAACCAATCAGATAACCAAAACATAGCTATTTTACTGTAATAAAGAATTATCAATTTCGCTTGACATCTCCCGTGGCAACGGATAAACAGGTACGCACTTTCCTTATCTCGCAGAACCTCGCGACACGCGAGAGTTTGGCGACAATTCCGGAGTTGCCAATCTCTGTTATCTATGTCTCTGTAACAACCAAGCGATTCGCCAGTTTATAAAGATAGATATTTGTTGAACTAGTGCAAGAAAACATGTCCAAAAATCGTCTTTCTTATAAAGATGGACTAGATTTGGTCTCAAGAAAGCGCTATGGGGAAAATTTGTCGCTGATAGATGGGTTAGATCCATAGGAACATAAGGAAGGGTGGTGGACAGTGTGAATATATTTTCCCAGCTGTCACCCAAAGTGACATTTTTTGAATAGTTTCACTGGGGATGGGTGGGCATTGAAAATGAGCCCCAAGGAAAATGGTACTGTCCAGAATACAGGAATTTACTATCTTTAAAAAGTAGTCCATGACATAGGAACAATTCATGTGAATTTTGAAAAATATGCTGGTCATGGGTGCTGGGCATTTACTCTGATGATTACATATATCATAAATAACGAGTGATATTTTTTTGGACAAAAACTGACAACAAACTATATTGGCTTGTAATATCTATTGACATTGTAATTCATGAATTGATATTTAAGACTTCACATTTTAAATAAATCATATTGGAAAATTTAACGCAAATGCTGCATATAAAAAAGGCTTAATATAATTAACTTAATCATAATATAATGCACATTTTATGTCATACAAAACGCTTTAGCTTTATAGAAGCTTTCTGTATGACATATAATTTGCATTTGAAAGGCATCTATATTAAATTCGGTGAAAAGTGATTTATAAAAATGGTTACTAATTTGAAAACTGCATGTCCTGCAAAAAGCTTCTACTTGACCTTTCGGCATGAGCTTAAACTTGCAATAATGTAGCCGCATGTGTTAAGTTACTTAACCCATTACTAAATGATAACGGCATTTGACAAGTTTGTTGCAGACAACTTTGGAAAACATTGAGGGAAAAGTAGAAATTGCTCTTAACGAGCAATTTCTCCTTTCATCACAATGTTTACTACCCTATCAGATTATTGTCCAATGTCGTTACGTTTTGAAATGTCATCTTCAAACTCTTTCAATTTTGGACAGTCGAAAATTTTGCGTTTGGTAATGGGTTAAAGTTACTCTAAGATTCTAACTTGTCAGTATGTGTATTATATTCAGCCAAATAAAAGTATTAAATTTTCTTTATGATTTGTTTTCTTCTTTTACTTTGTTCAATTGAGCTATATTTATATAGCTATATATGAAGCAAAATAACTCTATAGACTGTGACACAGCAAACCTGGCCATAAGTAATTTCAATCAGGACTGATGACAGGATAATTCAAAATTATTAGTGCACAACAATCAACTCCTATTTTGTCATCATTGTCAGTTCATTTTCATTTTAACCCATGATAAGGTGAACAGGGACTGTTCCATTTAATATGGGTTATTTCTGTCGAACTGTCCAAATAATGCGCTCCACATGGATAAGTAAGGTCATCATTAAGCTCTGGGATTTTGTCAATCTATCTGGCACTGGTATGAACCCTTTCAGGTAGTTAAGAAAGAACCATCAGTGTTTCAAAGGAGGCTAGACCTGTGAAACAGTTGACGTTCACATCATTTCCCTGAAAGGCCTCCTCTGAGATCTTACTGCTCACTGAAACTGATTTCAGATACTCCATTTCAGTCCTGAGTGAAGTCAGTTCACTTAGCATGCCTAGCATGTGTCTACTGTCTCAGTCAGTTTGAGTGCCTTGTGTGGTTGTACTACAATCATTTTGTTGTATGTAGTAAATAGGGTCGTAAATTTCATCTGTGTCCAGATCTAGCTTCCTTTGGTCCTCTGCTGGATTCGGTTGTATCTGCCCAGTTGTGGGGAAACGAAATCAGGCCCTGGTGTCGTCACTGTCTGGATTCCAAGACTAGGTACCCAGTCTTGGTTGTCTCTGCCTTTTTACCGGAAAAGAAACAAATATAATTTAATTAATTAATTAATTAATTTCACTTTAAATATCATTTCTTGCAAATAATACCTATGTGCAAGGACGAACATAGACCGGAGTAGTGAAAAGGATTTATTAATATTAACATCCATAGTAATTAACTTGATGTACTGTGTAACTATCTTCTTAATGCCAAGTACGTCCTTTTAAAATAGAATATGTCGAAAGCAAACAGGATTTCTTGGTCACTTTGTGATGATTTTGTGTTAGTGACTAGTTAATTTTAATGTAAAAATGTAATTACATACCAGTTATGAAGTGTTCAGAGCAGATAATGGGGTTTCCCAGGTTTTAATCTGCTCAGTTTCGCTACTAATGGGCCTTGATTCTTAATGATTGCAGGTAATCTGAAGTATTGTTAGTCTTCCTCTCGGTCTGCTTTGTTGGAGCAGCCATAAACCCCCCCATTATAACATCAAAATTGACAGGTTAATTGGTTAAATACCGCGACTAGTCAATAGGCTTTGTGCGCTTTGTATAGTGCAACCGGTGCGAGGGTAAAATAACCTAGCCTCCAGCGGTTTGAGCGGCGGGTCGATTACGAAACATGAAATACCTCTATAGATCTAATTTCATTAAAAAACGAGATGCCCTTTACCTCATATGAATTTTGTCAATTGCCAAAGTATTGCAACAGTTGATTTCAATTGAATACGTATTCATTCATTTAGTAAAAATATTTGTGACTGACGTAAAACATATATATGTTCGAGGGGGCACTTCTCCGGGGGGCACTTCTCCGGGAGGGCACTTATCCGTGATCCAATATATACATATCAAGGGAAATAGGTATCTGTTTAAATCTATTGCGAAAATCTAGAAAATACTCAAACCATCAAAGAATTTTTTATGGAAACTTTTGCCAACAAAAACGACTTGGCTTATCATTTCTTAGTAGACGAATCTATGGGCAAATTGCTCCAGATATGATATTTTCTTGAATTATAGAAATCAGCAATATAGGTCTAATCTAAAATATAATTCTAGAAACTGTTTCAAAGTAAATTATTTGCAGGTTGGGCGAGCGCGAAGGGAAACAAACCAGAGACATCGTAACATCTATGTCTCTCAAACAAATTATTCAAAAAGCTATCGATATGATCAGCTTCGGGCAAGTTATAAAAGGGGAGTAAATCTTTCGGGTTGTTGGTCTAAATATCAAACGCCTAGTTTTATGACCCCAGACTTGACGACGCGCGTCACACGCAGACACTTATCCAGACACCGTCGTACATCACACAACACGTGCCATACCCTTTATCTTGGTAGCATCATCGTTTTGTCCTCAAAGAATACGCATTTAACATAGACTTTATTTCTAAAGTATATTGATATCAACAATTATTAGATTTAGGAGCAAGTTTCTTCTGAATATCTCTTATGTTTGCAGAGAAATGGTAGGCGTCAAAACCAAATCATTTTTGCCAATATAGATTACTTTCTCGATAAAGTGAATATTTATTTTGTATTTTACCTAAACGATTAGTTTGTGTGTTTAATTGCAGTTTGAATTTTAGAATGGTAACGTCCTTGTCTGGGAAACTGAAGGGTAACTAAATGTTGAAAGCTTACAAAACTGATGATGTTGGATCGGTCGTTATTGCAGCTTGATACCTTACCATTGGATATAAAAAAAAAATTAAAAATTAAAATGGTACGGGCAATGTATTGCCCAATGCTTTCATGCATGGAATGAGTCGGACAAACGGATTTTATTTTGATTATGAATAGATTGGTTAATGAACTATTTGTTTAATGGTGCATCAATATCCACGGTTATTTAGCGCATATATAACAATAGGTGACTTTTTTTTGTAAATAACTTCTTTATTTTTGATAACATACTTTTATAACTCGACCTGTAATGCTAATTTTTTTATTTATTTATTTTTTTATTTCTTTTATTGGTCAACAAACTGTTTGTTTAATTGGACAAGTAAACATTTAGAAAAAAAGGTAAAAAAAAATTCAAAATATGCACTACAACCATAACCATATGTATCATTTCATAAGTATAGATATGAACATAAGAATATACGCGTTCAAATTGAGACCGTTTTGGGTGCCATATCACAACTGATTCAAGTGTAGGTACTCACAAATGTTATGAATGTTTCGCCACTTTTAAACCTACTTAAATTTTCAATTTGCCACTTATGAATTGTGGTGATGAAGGAAAATTATTAGGACATTCGTATTGATCAATCCAAGAGAAAGTTTCCCTGTCCCTCTTCAAATCTTAAAATATGTGCTGAAAATTAATGAATTTTAATTGAATACGATTAAGTGGCTATCCAAGTTCAATAACATTAACAATGGAATTTCAGTGAACAATTCCGGTTTCAAGTAGCTAAGAATTAGATTCAAGGAAAGAGACTGGAGAAAGACTTCTTGACAATCGATGACCCAAACGGCCTAGTTTTGTCTACTTCTTTGTGGCCTTGATGAGTTATTCAAATGTATCACAATTTTCGGTTTGTTTCTCTCAGTATATAAAGAAATCTACGTGAACCAATGATACATTTACATTCAACACAATTAAAAATCTTAAGGTATCACACATTAAATGGTTCCGAAATACTTCGGACGTACCTGTATATCTTTCACCATAACCGTTAAGGTGGCCGAATTCTATTCGGATTCTATTCAGACACCTTTACAGTCATGGTGAAAGATTTACGTCCGAAATATTGTGTTTATTTTTGTTTTTGTTTTCCTTTGAATTGTCAACCCATTTATTCAAATTGAATTACAATAACATTTTCACATTATATAAATATATATACTGTATAGCGTTTTCTAAAATTGGCATTTGACATAATCAAATTTGTTCTTAAGTCTAAAATAGCACTAAGAAGGAGTTGAGTAGACGAAAAAGAAGAGAATGGGAAGGGAGGAAGAAAATGATGATGATCTTTTTATTAACACAAATATTCACAAAGGATTGTTTTCGAAATAAGTGTGGCGAAGCAAATCGATTCAAACCATAAATGCTGATATTATTTTAATCAATTTAATCAGGGAGGCGTTGATGTTCATTTTTAGCATCGTGATATGGAGTTGTCAAACAGTCCGAATGAATGTTGAGTTTACATATTTTATGTAAGAGATGTTTTATCAAAATTGAATCTAAAGTGTCTTTTCCTTCGACAATGGATTTCATCAAATGACTCTGCTTTGGTTTAAAAACGAATTCATATTTCCCGTCGATCAAATGTTAACAATCGTTCATGTTTTTGCCTTTTCTGTAAATCACCGGAAATGGAAGCAATAAGCAATCTTATTGGTCAATCCCATCTTCCTTTTGATTGGTGCCCATATTTTTTCTCGTTGCCGATTGGACCCCTCACACACAGAGGGGGAATGCTGACGCGTTTTTATCGCAGGGCGCCTCCAAGCTGTCACGCAGTAACAGCTTGGATCATCCGAGTTAGGTGTCAGAGAAAGTTTACCGAACACAATATAGTGTTCGGTTATGCCGAGGTATTCCGAATGAAACAACATCGACTGCGCATGCGCGTCGATTAAGAGTCTGCAAGCTTATTCATGGGAAACTGTACCTATTTAGACACCCTACTTAGCGTTGGATCCTTTTGAGATGAAATAGTGACTCCGGTTTTTATTGTATTTTAAAGCGTTGTGTTTTGTAATGGAACACAAATGCAGTACACCGCGCAAATCACCCAAACAGGGTTGTGTTTGTGACACAAGTATTGAAAAGTCAAGCTCTTCGCGTCGTGTTTTACCATATAACAAATCCGGAGTAGATCAAAGTAAACTTTATGGTGGAACGTCTGTAATAGATGGTGTCGTGTGCTTAAATTTGTTATAGAAAAGTACTAATATTGACAAGATAGTTACAGAATTAAGGAAGGCGTGTCAATCTTCCAAAGTTAGAGTTAAACGTGGTTTTAAAAGACGAGATATGACGAGACAAGAATATATCTGGAAAATCGTTTGATAAGCAATATATGTTAGAATAGTATTAATTCTGATATCAAATTCTTGAGATCTAAATGTGTCCAAATCAGTTTATTCTTAGTTCATGCGTTTCCCCCCTTTTTGATGACTTCGTCAACTACAGGTTCTTATGTTAAATCAGACTTTCAAACAACACTAAATAAGCCTATTGCGATAATGTTTAATACTAATTATAATTGATTTTGTAGGCTTCATATGATTTTGTCAAAACGAAAAATAAATGTGCTTAATTTGTCGAGAAGCTTGGCTTTTGATTATAATTTGGAAAAGAAAAATCACGTTCTTTTTTCCTTGTTTGTTATCTAACTTATAACTGCATAAAGGGAATAAATACAGATGCCGTTGATATACTAAAACTCTTGTCGGTGGGATTCTTATCTTTATTGCCTGTTAATTGAATTCGTGATTGTTTAACCAGAGATACGTGAAACCCTTTACCCCTTCCTTTTATTTGTCGTTGGATCTGATTAAAAAGAACATGTTATGGGAAAGATAGAAGAAAATCCCAATTTTTTCACATTTTATGTGGTCTTTCTTTCTTCAAAATCTCCTATTAACACTTCACAAGCCTCAAATTTAAGCATCGAAGGATTTAAGATGATATGTAATATTGATTGGTGGAAATATTTGTTTCCAATTTGTTTCCAATCAATATGTTTTGTGTGTGATTTAAAACTCATTTGAATATATAAACAATAGTTTTGGTAGAATTCATTCAGAGATAACTACTAAAGTAAAAAGTTTGATTCTTTTACAACAGATATCAATTTAATCTGATATTTTGAATCCAAATATTTAAATCAAACAATAAATTAATAGAAAAATAAAATGAAATGAACAAAATCCATTTAAGTGCAATTAATTTATAAAAAATGGAGTATTGTATGAAAATTGTAAAAGGTAAAGGCTACCCAGGCTGAATAAGGGTTGGAAAAGGGTAAAAATGATAAGGGTAAAAAAGGGTAAATGCACAATTCAAACGCCATCTTTTCATAATAAGGCGAGTGGCAATCTGTTAGCCAATCAGAAGAGACAATTCATTCTCTGACACCTGGCCCTAATGCGGGTTAGCATGGGCCAGGACCCCAGGCTAATACAAGGGGTCAGTGCCATTCGGAACACCTCGGCCATTTCTTAAAATAACCTCGGAGGTAATGGGGAGCCATCTTTGAAAGTAGGTCAGCAACGAAGGGCATGTCCGTTTGCAATCGTATCTACTCGGAAATCCCCGGTACAAGCCGGGGATTGCCGAAAAGAGCCGATTGACAAAATATGAAACAAAGATGTGTTGATATGATCATCTTTAATGAAAAGAGTAAAAAAAACATTCAATTGTGATATTTAACCAATTTGTGTGTATTCAAAAACATATTTAGTGCCTGTGTGCATTTTGCGTTATCCGCCGGAAAGAAAGGCGAATTACCCCAGGATTTCTGGTGTATTCATGTACTGCTTACGAGGTATATCTACCGACTTGTTACGGGGATTGCCGAGTAGATACGATTGGGTCAGTGCAAGACTAAAGCAACTACTAAACATAAGTGAAAGACGTGCTCCTCGAATAAAACATTAATGATTCAAACAAAGGACAGTGTCATGTCTTGCTTAGATCTATATACGTGACACCGACCTGCTAATGATGGAACAAAGTGAAATAATGCAGACTGTTACGAGCGTCAGTGTGTACATAGTAATACAGGATATTTCCTTTCTTTGTGGCGTTACATGCATTTGATAAAGAACAATTATGGAATACCTAATTTAGTGTTTATTTTGGATTGTGATTGAAATACAACGACGTTTGATCTGCCTAAGGACGTGACATCGACTGACTCAAAGACAACACCACGCGTAAAACGGACCATTCTTATTGCCAGCGATGTATACACGGTCCCTCGGGTTTTTAGGTACAACTGTATATTAAAAGGTCCATATATTTTATATTTTTCTAACGATTCTCTGACCAGTTCACAGAACAATGGAATCTGCTATTTCCAGAGTGTATCGACGAGTGTTTATGTAAAATTACCACAGTCAGACAACAAACAAGAACACATCTATACCCCTAATTTCCTATCCGTTTAATGAACTTCTAATAATGTCTAAAGTGAAACAGGGCGAATATCATGACAAACAGGACGGCAAACTTATGGATCCAGTGAGCGAAGAAATGAGTCAGACTTCTATGGTCGTGGACGAAGTGTGGCGCCTCAAGCGTGGCATAGATGGCGCTACAAAACAGGGCCAAGATGGCGGCGTCCTCCCAGTTAGAAACGGAAAAGTATTGCCTGTAAAGTAATGAAAACAATAACATGAGTATAACATAAAAAGTAACTTCCAAAATTGAAATTTCTTTAAAGTAATGCAGTTTTCCAAAAAATTAAAAGTCATACCAGCTTTTTGGTTACGCCAATTAAAGCGATATAACTTCCCAAATTCAACAGGCATGGGCCTCTTCCCAATTCAAGAAAAAAAAAACGAGTACATAATTAAAAGATATCTTATTGCCAATTTTAGCATACGATACACAGTACACAGCGTAGGTAAATAGTCATATTATAACTGTGGCAAAAGGATCTGGCCATAAGCTCTCACATATTAGACATGTACATATTTTTTTTTTTTTTTTTTTTTTTTTTTTTTTTTTTTTTTTTTTATTTATTTACATAATATCATAAGGCTTATAAGCCCATTAGGTATATTGTTAACATAATTCAATGAACACAAATACGAGAATGAAATACATGAAATTACATATATACATAGTGGTTATGATATGATTTTCCTTCTCGAACAAAACTAACAATACATTTACGGAACCTTTTCCGAATCTATCTTAGTTAATACTGATGTTTTGCAGCGATAGCCATCAACGTATGGACATGTGTCCGAATACCTTTTAGGACACCCCTGCAAACACTATAAGCATCACGCGGCCAAAATGTTGAGGACGGTTGAATAGACAGTACAGGTACTACGGTACATACAAAATAATACAGTGATACATTCGGATTTTTCGCAATGTAGGCCTATCAAAGACGTTTGTATATTACAAAATAGCATTATTAATTTCAGATAGTTACTATTTTACGATTCTAAGCAGTATTAAGTAATGAGAAACATACACATGTACGAGTCAAGCAGGTATGGTTATGAAGTTGCCAGTATGTCTAAGCTAATGCTCTGATAATACATTTGTGTACAAATCACATCGTTTTCCATCTGCCGATCGACGACAGGTCATCCTTACCCCATGATCCAGTGCAGGAGTATAACAAGGCCGGCCTGGCAAACGATTGCCGACAGCAGGTATCGCTCCCCGATCCTCCGGCCCCAGGCTGAGTGGTGATTGTAAAACAGGTAGCTCACCAGCTCCCCCAGCACAGCGGCTATCACCATGTTCATACTAAACTGTATATGGAGGTCAACCATCTTGATTTATTGGGCTGAAAATGTTTGTGGGAATACTGTTATTTATCTGCGGAAGCCAATTTGACGTTGTTCATATTGAAAGGTATCGATACAAATGGCGTTTTCCCTTCTTTCTTTTTTCTAGGATCTAATTTTTAAGTCCTAAGATGTAAGTTCTAAGTATGAATTGCTACCTTCTAAGTTCTAACTCAAAATGGCCCTAATGGGTTTCCGTAAAAACACACTATTTGAGTTCCAGAACAAAGTTCTAAGAACTAATGAAAAACACACTACAGACACTCTTTATAAACATTTTTCGCCTTTACGGACCATTTAATTTCTATGATCTAACTGCTAAGTCCTTAGATGTAAGCTCTAAGTTCTAATTACTGCATTCTAAGTTCTAACTCAAAATGGCCCTGATGGGCTTCCGTATTTATCTGACACATTTGATAGTTTCTTTTTGTAATATTATCAATCTTCTATACGAATTGGAAAGGGCTGATGGCTGACGATATTTTCATGTGTATCACAGGATTTTTTCTAAGCAGGTGACCGCCACACGTTTATCCAAGCACTCATCTTTTTTTTTTAATGTAAACCATGAAGTCAAATTGTGGGGAACACAATTTGTGAAAAAAAAGTACTTTGAAACATTGAAAATAAATAAATCCTCGTGAGATGTTTCGTTATATTTCATCATATTCGTTCATATTTCATTACTCATTTGACCTAAAAAAATTCAGCGTTATTATGCTTTTAAGGTAAATATATTTTATTGCAAAAAGAATATTTTACAAATGGATTGGGACAGAATCTTAAGCGTATCGACTCCTTCTCCCGAATAACGTAACACCATGACAAGCAATACAATACAAGAAATGTGTTTTTTGAGAAAGATAGAGTGAGAAAGATTGGAGAAAGCTCTAAACGAGTCGACTAGAAACGATAAACTATCAATTAAACCGTTGGCCCCCTTTTATACAACTGAGGACATGAGTAAATACTACCAGATTTTCATCCACGGTAAGGGAATAATTTCAAAAGAATCCTTGTAAACGAAGTTTTAGAAGATGTAACTTAACCCATTTGCTAACATTGATTTAACACAGTATAACATAAAGCGATATGTTTAAAGGAAGATCCCTTCTTGCAAACCAGGTGATATGTTTAAAGAAATGTCCCTTCATGTAAACAGGGGAATAACCATAACTCATGGTATGCTACTCCAGATTTCTGGTCTCGAAGGCTATTGCTTTATTGACTGACGCCTTCGAAGCGAAGCACAATAAAAGTGCAAATGTTGAAAAAAAACTTCGTTCACGGATCATTATTGTGTCTAATGGAATGCCTACACATAAAAGTGTCCAATTTAAATGGTCGTGCTCTTTTAATGTGAAGTGTATCAACAGAATATCGGTTTACGATAGTGATTCATTAAATGGTGTGTTCATGTCGACATAATTACCATTTTAATGTGTAGTATCCTTATTTTGACATGAAATAACGGTGTCGTTTTGTTTAGGTATTGGTCATAGCCCTTTCTAGAATGGGCCCAACTTTAAACCAGTAAACATTTGCCAGCCAACATTGGCTTATCATATATTTTCTCCCGTGTTAAATGATGTCAGAGACACGGTTCTTTCGTCTCTAAACACACACATGAGCTTTTTCATGGTTGGAAAGCAGTCATTGACTACGATAGGATAATCTTCAGTATTGGTAAGAAAGTAAAAGGAGCAATGATATCACATTGACTGTCGCGTTTTGAATGGATACTACTGAAACGGCATACATTAAACCTTATTTCGATTATTTTCCAACACTATCAGTTGAGAGATAAAATGATTGAAACCAAACGGGTAACTTTTTTAATTTGGATGAGGAAAGATACTCAGAGTAGCAAACAGGTAAGATCACAGGCCAGCCGCCAATTTACTTGCCTTAGCATTGCCTTCTCATTATCCCGCCGTCTCCCTGCACAATGACTTCATTGAGCATTCCCCTACTAGTCAATGAGCGTACCATATATGCATTCTTTATGCCACAGTATAAGAAGTTGCATTCCCAAAATACTGTGACAACGGGAGATTAGTATCTCATCTAAGCAAAATTAGATTTTACAAGGAAATATCACAGGAACCAATGTCGTTTGACATACATTTTGTACCTATACATGTATATGAATATGATGATAATATAGGTACATTGTATATGTCAAACGTCATTGGTCCCTGTGACAAATGTCAATCGATTCCCATGCATATTTTACATTGAACCATTGAAGCATTCCGGCAAAATGATTTCAAAAACAAAACAAAAATGTAAATCGGCCAATATTGAAATAAACATTATAACTACAATACTATTTACTCGGTCTCATTTGGCATATTCCATCCTTTATTACGGGCTGACATCAATTGCAGGGATTCGTATTTAGGGTACTCTTAGGTGTATAAATGGAGTCCAGTTTAGCCATTACCCCCTAAGAGTAACCTAACTATGAATCCCTGTGATCTCAATTGAAAGCAGCCAGTAGACGACGCTCTAAAGGGTCTTTGTGTTGCTGTGTAGAACCTATTGAAAAACAGCTCGCCACGAACAATTCCGCCCCGGACACATTTATTTCTTTAGGTGTTTGTGTATAATGATTAACAAGATTGATAACGAATGCATGTAAAAGGAGCACATCACAGCACAATATGTTACACAAATGTTTGCCCAAAATACATCTGTCGGATAAGAAATTCCGAAGAAAGGGTCACGTAAAATAGCAATTAAGTTTTAGGTTTGTGGTTTTGTTTCAAATACATTAAAGGAAAACGAAGTAGAAATCGTTCATGGTTAATAAACTGGTGTTGGGTCTTTGAACCGGCCACCATATACTAACTAGTAATGAATTGTGTTTCATCTTTTACAGATTCCTTGTAAAACGACTTTCAACAAACCTATTTTTTGTTGTAATTTCAGCGAAAAATGAAAACATTTGTACTTTTAAAGGATAAATTCCCATTGACTTCAAAGTGCCACGGTCTTGTTTCAAAAGCGCAAATACATGTAGGTCTATACATGATGTTATCAATAGAACAGTTATCAGATTGAATCGGGGTTATCTATTCACAACCGATTATCACTAACTAACGAGTTCACTTTTCATGGAGGCAATAACCATTTTACATGCATGTACATTTATTATACTAAATACTCTGTAAGTATTTGACTTTTAAAAGATATGAAAGGCACGTACCTTTATCCGTTCGACCTCTGTCCAATAGTAAACTTCAAAATTCAAATATCCGACCTTTTTGTTGACTGAAAGTATTATACGTTGCAAAGCGCAATAAACAAAGTAAACATACAGACGCCTTACAACTGGGTCACAAAGTGGTTTATAAATAGATTCTCGACACAGAGCTCTCTTTGTATCGATCCGTTGATTGGTGAAGTACATTGCCTCTGCATCACTTTACCCATTCACCTTTATGATTTATTTAGACTGGTCCAAATTCATAGCAACAGCAGACGACACAGATCAACCTGCAATAAATCCATTTTCTTTGATGTATTGGGTTAAAACATTTGACAAAAGGAAACATTGCTTATTGTGGACAATTTGTCGTTTTACTACTGGTATATTCTGTATGTTCCAACATGTATTCGTAAGTATGATTCTTTGGGGGGCAATGGCTATATAGTCCTTAACCAACCCCGCCCCCCTAAGATTCGAATCCATGTATATGCTCCGGCAGACTTAAACTACATCATGTGCTTTAGATCATCTCTTGAAGGCTTAAATATTTCACACAGTTGTGTTTATTACTACATGTAAGATGATATATTGTATTTCGAGTGTTTCAGAAAGCCTTACGGGAGATTACATAGAGTAACAGTTATAATGTAAAAGCTAAATGAAGTTTTATCCTCTATAAATAAAGTATATTGTTAATCAGTAGGAAATTGGGATATGAGGGAGTAGCGAGGGGTAAAAAGCTCTATATGAGTCATTTGTGCAATGAAAGCAAGAGCAGATTTCTGAGGTGTGGAAACTTACTTTTTTGACATGCATATCAGAAACGTTATGCACTTGTTTTATCATTTCAATAAATATTCATATAAAAATGAGGGGGAAATACATTGACAGTACGATTACTAATTTTACACATTTCTCGAACCACACTTGTTTTTGTCTGCTATGAAAAAGGAAATGCTAGTCTTGTATACATGTATTCTGTCATTTACAGGTCTCCCACCTTCTTTGGACCAGTCTTAAAACCTTTATGAGGAAAAAGGGTTAACTGAGAGGATATACACAAGAGACTAAATCGTGGGCCATTGAACAATGAATGACTTTCAATTGGGAAAGAATCAGGTGCAATGAAATGACATTCTACAGTACCAAAATCATTACAAAGAAGTATTCAGCCACAGCTGTTATGAATTATTTACGACCAAATGCATGAACGCTTCCATCGATCAGAGACATTGATGTCTCTCCATACATTTAGGCTAAGACAAAGACCTAATAAACACAGATAAGCAACTCCCCATAGGTAAAGACCGAACTCCCTTATCATCTCGTGGAGGATGAGATTTCGGGAGACTATGCGAGACTTCCTAATCTCGTCTGCACTGAAGTGTGTCTGCTAGCTAGACGATGTAAACGAAGGTTGAATAAAGTGTGAAAACTAACGTTTATTTTATTAATTTTTCGATAGTTTTAACATTCCTTTATTAGTGTGTTGTTTTTATTAATAATCGCATATGAGACAATTGATTTCCTTTTACCACTGGTGAAACACGTGTATCATCAATAGAACCGAAAGTGCTATATGTCTAGAATTGAATGGGATGGTAGAGTATTTGTATAACTCCTCAGAAACAAAAACAAAATATGGGTTGATTAAGACAAACTTCGATTCATTACACATATTTTTATCGACCAATTGAAGATCAAGGACTTTTATACATTTTTGTGATGTTGAAAGGCATTTAAATTCTCTTATCTGGTCTTGGTTTTTTGAAATCATATCGTTGCATGTTTTAGTAGTAGAGCAATAGTTTTTGTCTAACTCCTCGGAAACAAAAACAAAATATGGGTTGCTTTAGACAAACTTTGATTCATTACACATATTTTTATCGACCAATTGAAGATCAAGGACTTTTATCCATTTTTATGATGTTGAGAGGCATTTAGATTCTCTTATCTGGTCTTGGTTTTTTGAAATCATATGGTTGAATGTTTTAGTAGTAGAGCAATAGTTTTTGTCTAACTCTTCGAAAACAAAAACAAAATATGGGTTGATTAAGACAAACTTCGATTCATTACACATATTTTTATCGACCAATTGAAGATCAAGGACTTTTATACATTTTTGTGATGTTGAGAGGCATTTAAATTCTCTTATCTGGTCTTGGTTTTTTGAAATCATATGGTTGCATGTTTTAGAAGTAGAGCAATAGTTTTTGTCTAACTCCTCGGAAACCAAAACAAAATATGGGTTGATTTAGACAAACTTTGATTCATTACACATATTTTTATCGACCAATCGAAGATCAAGGACTTTTATACATTTTTGTGATGTTGAGAGGCATTTAAATTCTCTTATCTGGTCTTGGTTTTTTGAAATCATATGGGTGCATGTTTTAGTAGTAGAGCAATAGTTTTTGTCTAACTCCTCGGAAACAAAAACAAAATATGGGTTGATTTAGACAAACTTTGATTCATCACACATAGTTTTATCGACCAATTGAAGATCAAGGACTTTTATACATTTTTGTGATGTTGAGAGGCATTTTAATTCTCTTATCTGGTCTTGGTTTTTTGAAATCATATGGTTGCATGTTTTAGTAGTAGAGCAATAGTTTTTGTCTAACTCCTCGGAAACAAAAACAAAATATGGGTTGATTTAGACAAACTTTGATTCATTACACATATTTATATCGAACAAGGGAAGATCAAGAACATTTTTTCAATATTTTTGTGATGTTAAGAGGCATTTAAATTCTCTTAACTGGTCTTGTTTGGTTTTTTTAATTTGAATTTATTCTTAGTACTCTCTTATTATATATAAACTGTATACGTGGAAGATGTAACGATATGTTCTGTTTGGTTCAGCTGGAAATAATTTTCATGCAAAGAAAGTGTAAAATTTGCCGCTAATGACAGCATGTTTGTGTGTGCTGGAAGTGTATGACATCAACATGCTGCAAATCAAGAGATAAAAAGCAGACTCGGTGCATATTTGTGCAAAGAAGTATATGGCTCTAGCTGAGAAGACACTCTAAAAAGATCTTATACAAAATGTAATTCTAAAGTTAGCCTAGTCTTTGGAATGTCTGTTATTTTAACCCCCACGGGGATAATTCAAATTCTAAGTTGACAATAAAGTACAATAGTATGATGCAAGCTTCCTGTATATCACTTGATAAACAATGGGCACGTTAACCCTTCTTTTTCGAATTATCTAGAATTTTGATTAGGGAAAAAATGAAGTTTTCATTTATTGAAAACAATGGTTTATATGCTAAATATTTTCTTTCTACAAATTCGTACATTATTTCCATTTATATCACATGTAAGGTTGCTTTTTGAGGTTAGGTAGCCAAGTCTGTATCTCTTTAAAAAAAGGTCAGGCATACGTTCTTTCTTGTGACAAGTTGTTTTAGAAATCTGACGACCGTTCACTGGAATGAGAATGTTTCACATGACCATGATCTACTTACAGAAAATTTCTTATTGAAACAGAAATGATGAACTTTCTTCCTGAACGTTTATCTTTATTTGAAAATTTATCCGAACGATCATTTTTCATTTACAAATATAAATACACACGTATTTATTTTTTTATATCTAGATTTTATTAGAATGGATAAAACCTTTAGCTAGTTGATGTTTGATAATATAATTCTAACATTGTTGATGATGATGATGATGATGATGATGCAGATGGTGATGATGATGGTATTGAGTACATTTTCAAAGAAAATAGAATGTTCCCCATTACGAATTATTAATTCATAGAATATTGTACATGATATGCCGCAAAAAAAGATAATTCCCATTTAGAGACCCATTCCACAAAAGTATAGATTTAAGCTAATATTTTAACAGAAAAATTTTGCTGCTGAAATTTTCCTCCGTCATAAAATTTAGCTAAACATTTCAGTTTGACACAGTGCAATATTACAATAAGTTATAATCCCCGGTAATTATCACAGCAGGGCACCACAGCTGGTGGCCATCTGTTTATTGGTTTTGGGGGTCGGGAGGGTCAATAAAAGGGCTACCATAGCTGCAATCTGAGCACATCGGGTTTATCCAATAGAAAACACCTCTGAAATAATAGGGATGACGCCATATTGTTTCCCGCGAGAATGACGTCACTTTCTTTCGTTTCTAAAAATAGATCTTGACTGTAAAATCCAAAAAGTCGTTAAATTTGATAAGGGAATTAAGTATACATGTCACAACAACAAGTTCGCCATTTGGTATGAGTTACTGATCAAAAGTGATTAAAAAGGATGTCCAACACTTCCATACACATTGAACTACTTAACATGCACGCTTAGAAAAGGTGTTCATCGGCGGATGCCGATTTACCCGAAAAATTGTAACCCTACACTTATATCCGAGGTGTATTTCACAGCTCACGGAAATACCCGAAGAGTTCCGATTGCCATAGCTGATCAGCGACGGCAGACGCTTTGATTAACAAAATAAAGCGTCTGTATTTACAGGAAGACAAAATCTCGCGAACGAGATGTCAACGCGAGAAAGAACGGTATTTTGCAGAGTTGCTTATCTGTGTTTATTAGGTCTTTGGCTAAGATGAGAGCTCAGGATACACGGATATATGCAATCGGAACTACTCGGGTATTTCCGTGAGCTGTGAAATACACCTCGGATATCAATCGGAACTACTCGGGTATTTCCGTGAGCTGTGAAATACACCTCGGATATAAGTGTAGGGTTACAATTTTTCGGGTAAATCGGCATCCGCCGATGAACACCTTTTCTAAGCGTGCATGTTAAGCAGTTCAATGTGTATGGAAGTGTTGGACATCCTTTTTAATCACTTTTGATCAGGAACTCATACCAAATGGCGAACTTGTTGTTTTGACATGTATACTTGTTTCCTCAATCAATTTTAACGACTTTTTTTATTTTACATTCAAGATCTATTTTTAGAAACGAAAGAAAGTGACGTCATTCTCGCGGGAAACAATATGGCGTCATCCCTATTATTTCAGAGGTGTTTTCTATTGGATAAACCCGATGTCTTCAGATTGCTCGGATATAAGTGTAGGGTTACAATTTTTGGGGTAAATCGGCCTTCGGCGATTAACATCTTTTCTAAGCGTGCAAGTTAAGTAGTTCAATGTCTATGGAAGTGTTGGATATCCTTTTTAATCATTTTTTATCGGTAACTCATACGAAATGGCGAAATTAAAAGTTGTGACATATATAGTTGTTTCATTAATCAAATTAAACGACTTTTACGATTTCACATTTAAGATCTATTTTCAACAACGAAAGTGAAGTGACGTCATTTCCGCGGGAACCAATATGACGTCATCCCTATTATTTCAGAGGTGTTATCATTGGATAAACCCGATGTGTTCAGATTGGGATATATGTAGCACTGATAGGCAAAAAATCAATATGTGATAACATAACATAAATTCTATTGTACGTAAAGGCCTCCGGCCAAGAATACACACAATGAATACCATAGCCGTTATGTTAAATGAATTGATTAAACAGTCAACATAAATACAAACTAATACAAGTGCATTGATTTAGCAGATACAGAAATAGATAGAAACTAATAAAAGTAAGCCACTATACTTGACGCAACACATCGTCATTCGTCAAGGTCACGTTTCACTACATTAACGTAATGTAGCTGAAGTAGCCGTTGTGAGGCGTTTGATTCAGGCGGTGTATCAACTCGAATTATACAAGCTCCATCAACAAACAATAACGACATTTGGCCGGTTTGTTGCAAGTGACTCTGAAAGATATTGTGTGGAAAGGAGAAATTGCTCTTAAAGAGCAATTTCCCCTTTTCTGACAATGTTTTCTGCCCGATCAAAAGATTATTTTCAATTTCATCACATTTTAAAATGTCGTCTGAAAGCTCTTTCAATTTGGGACGGTCGATAAATTGGCGTTTGGTAAAGGGTTAATATTGTGTTGCAAGGATGAAATATCTGGATCATTCAAACTTAATTGCTGTGTAGCCCACCTGTTAAGTTCAGTCTCTAACGAGGCAACAGCTAAACAAATTGTTCAAAAGTATGTGTTTAACAGACGTTAACTCATATCCCATTGGGAATTTATTTTCTAGTATGGAGGGATCAAACCATTGGGGAATAAGGAGCATTTGTACAAATGGACAGTTTTCCTAGAATAATCTCAAAACTTCCTCTCACAACAACCATTTAACCCATAGGCATTTTTTGTTAAAAATATTTAACTTTGGGCGTTGGCAGGTATTTAATGTAAACATATACAGCAGGTACCAACTTGACGATTCATCGCCATAGCAACCGTTATCCAAGTGTCAAGGGAATGATCTTTCATTCTCGCTACTCAAATTACACTTTGGAGGTCAATTATAAGTCATCGTGTGACTCGGATGATTCAAGCTGTTATTACTGTGTAGATTAAAATAACTACGTCTGGATCTTTCGGGCTAGTCATCGTGTGTCTTTTTTGTGATCGGTTGATATCACCCAGGTGCGTTCTGGCATGTATTTGAGAGCACACAAAAGTATATTGTTGAAGCAGGAAATGGGGGCCCTTTCTGTAGTTTTGACTTGTTTTTTTTCTTCCTAAAATAAAATTGTAGGCACTGCCTAGGAAGCTACGCCAATGGTTGCCAATGATATACATGAACTATAAGAAGTACCTCTTTCTTAGGGAACATGTTCTCCTTTTATCAAAATCGTTTCTAAAGTCAGCTGCTTGCAAAGACACAATTTTGTGACAGAAACAGCTTAACCCTTAAAGTGCTGGAACCGACTTCATGCTTTATGCTTATACAGGTTGGACCCAGGGCAGCCACCCCTTATGCTACTCCGAGTATCTTTTTCATGAATATTTAGCAGATATTCAAGGTTTTCGAAAGCAGACGACATTAACATATATTTTTAAAAAATTACCCAGCATTCTAAGGGTTAAATAGTCCAGTCACTAACCCAGACCGCTTCCATGTCGGAAGTATTATGAAGTCAGGTCTGGAAACCAGCACTCAAAGAGGACTGGGTACATGACAAATGACGCTTTCCTTTTGTACACTAACAAAATGGACAACACTTTAGAGATTCTTATAACCTCTTAGAATGCAGGGTATTTTCCATAAAACGGATCTTTGCTTTCCTTTTGTACACTTCCATCATAGACAACATGTACACTTTACAGAGGTCTCTATTAACCCTTAGAATGCTGGGTAATTTCCATAAAACATATGTTTGTTCTCTGCTTCCCAAAACATTAAATATCTGGTTAATTAATCTTGATGCGAACAGATACACATAGTAGCAAACATGTTAGACCACAGGCCAGTCGCCAATTTACTTGGCTTGGCGGCTGGCCTAAGATCTAACCTGGTTGCATATTATATAACTCGGTTCCAGCACTATAGAGGTTAACACTTTCCAGATATGTGCATGTTTTAAGTATTTCAACAACTTTGATGCAGACAACTACAGTAGTGTGACAAAAAAGTAGGTGAAACAAAAACAATTATCCTGTTGTCACAAAAAAAAATTCAATAGTATTATAAAAGTGATATTCATCACATTATATAATAATTGTCTACTATTGTGAGGGAATCGACCTCTCATAATAAGCCATATATACTGGAGTATGTTAATGGAGGGGCGTCAGAAAAGAGCTAACAGCAATGAAACTTCAAAAGTTACTTTATCAATATGGACAATGAACTTAAAGGCTTTCGTAATGTTAGTTTGCTGGAGGAGCTATCTAAGAACTTTCAGTCATATTTGTACGAGTCCTTACTCTACTATACCCCACTTTACTGCACCTGCAACAGATGACTTAAGAACAAAAGTGTGAAAAAAGGAGGATAAGCCCATAAGAATTTTTTTATCCTTTCATCACAATATGGCTTCTACATTAAAAGAAATCAGATCAGATATTCTAAATACAGTACATAGTATTTTGTGTCTGCAGTAGTTTCAATTTTGATCATACACAAATGGGCCACGTCACGGGAAAAGGGGCACTCGGACTTAGCAAACAGTGTAGCCCCAGACCAGCCGCCACGTCACTGACGTGGTGGCTGGTCTGGGGTAACACTGTTTGGCATCTTAGAGGACATCAAGTTCTACCTTTAAATAAATACAAATGATAACTGTCGTGACTAGATGCTGGAATAATAGCGCTAAGATAGAGCTGAGTCAGTGGTTTTTATTTATGTCCGAGTGCCCCTTTTCGCGTGACGCGGCCCAAATATCCGCATGGGTAAATGAGTTAAACACAATAGGAAACGATGACCCAAGTGACAATAGTTTTTTTTTCGTAGTTTTTTTCCATATCTTCTAATTGACATTTGTGTGTCGACTGCTTTTAATTCTATTTAACTTGTATGGAGAGCTGGGTTTATAAAAAACTTCAATAATTTACAACATGTACATTAACACATTTTCCCATAAAGGTACATGTGAATTGTCCAAATTAAAAGCAACAGGGAATTACAGTAACATGTAAGCATGGTGTTTAAAAGCCTCATCAACAATTTTTCAGTTATGTGACAGATTCCTCAATTAACAATTACTCAGCTAGGGCTCTAAAATGACATGTAAAAATGCTAAATAAAATGATTTCATATAAGTAAACTCAATTGTTGAGTACCCTCAATTTTTCTTTTCTTGTTTCAAATTGATTCTGGTCTGGATATATTTACAAACCATTTCCCAGTACACCTAGTTCTTAAAACTCTTCAGCAGATGAAAATATTTTGACAAAATGAGTTTTGTTTAACATCCACAAAATCTCCTTTGACAGAACTTAATCAAATAATCACGCATGTTAATTAATAGAAAATGAAGTTTTCTTGACAACCATTTCAATTGTATAATGACAGTTTATACAACTTCTCAAGAAAGTTAATCAGTTGCTAGTCATGCATAGAAGTTTCCCTTTTCCCCCATATTTCTGAGCAACACCAACTGCGAAGTCCTTATAACAGGTTGAGGGTTAAGAAATTCAACAACCCATCAACACAAATGGGAATAGAACTTAGTTTTTCCTTCTTTAAATGTCATGCAAATAGGTTTATCCTGTCAATAGTTTCATTTTGGGACTGATAACTAGGTGCTGTATAACATTTGTGATATCTGGCACTAACCATATAACGCATCCATGTGACAAATCATGACGTCATAAGAACGCCATGACACATGACGTCATGTTTACATCTTTCTCTGCTTTTTTTTTCACGTGTTTTATTTTCATTTTGTTTGTTTAAAAGCATACATAAAGGTAAAAGTATAAATAGAATAGATGATTGGTGTCTTTGAATAGGAAAAGTTATCACGCTCGGCATCGGAATATTATCCGTTTCGCCTTCGGCTCACCGGATAATATTCCTACGCCTTGCCCGATAACATTTCCTATTCACGACACCAACCATCTATTCTCTATGTTCAGAGTTTCTTTCGTCTTTCTGGGGATTCACCTGTATGTCGTCTCTGAAGTGTCAAACCAAAGGTCACACAAACAAACAGTGGAACTGATGTAGATCAAACGTTGGACCTCACAGTTACATATTTACTATCCCAACCACTGAGTCATGTAGGAACCCAAACAATTAAGAATAGTGAAATCAGGCAATGAACAACAGCAACTAGTGACACAAACTGTTCATTTCTTGCCTTTCTTCTTGGCTTTAGTGGCACTAATTGAACTTGCTTTAGCTTTTTTGGGTTTGGCATATTTTGCCTCCAGTTCATCAAAGAAGCTTGACATCTGGGCACCCCGACTTTCTTGCTTTTTTTGTATAAGGGCTTTCAAAGAGTCGTTGACGTTAAGTCCTAGCTCTTGTTTTATTTCTTCCGCTTCTTCTGCCTCTTGCTTGGCCTGTAAGTAATAAGAGTTGATGGGTTTATTGATATACATGTGTCATTGAAACTATGGAATGATAAAGGATTTATCTCCTTTCTCCTTGTATGTTTTTAATGCACCTCCTGTTAATTTGATGACAAAAGGAGAAATTGCACAAAACAACCAATTTCATCTTTTGTTGCAAAGGTTTTGGTTCATAGCTTATCAGGAATGTCTCTTTTTAAATCAATAAATACATGTTTAAACATCCTGCATTTGACAACTAATAATTTACATCTATTTTGTGCTCAATACACAAATAGGATGGTAGACTTTATCATCATTTTATAGATGCATGAAAAAACAAAACCGGGTGTTTACCAATCAAGTGAAAACTCTAAGACCTGCTGGGTACTACAAGTGCATAGGTTTTTTTTATGGACTAGACAAATATTTCACTTTACACTATTCATACCCCAACTCCTTTAACACTTTACCAAAACACCAAATTTTCGACTGTCCCAAATCAAAAGACGACAATTCAAAATGCGATAAAATTGGAAAATGATCTTCTGATAGGGTAGAAAACATTGTGGGCAAAGGAGAAATTGCTTGTTATGAGCAACTTCTTCCTTTCCCTAAATGTATTCCACAGTTGTCTGCAACAAACTGGTAAAATATCATTACTGTTTGGTAATGGGTTAACTCTTTACTCCAAACTATTCAAGAATAATTACTTCAATAAAGAACAGAGAAAGCAATTTTTCCTTTTGTTACATTTTTTTTCTATTCAATTATCTAGTTCTGTTGTCTGTTAGTATCTTTAGTTTGAACAATTCATTAAAACGAAAACAATGCAGGTAACCTTGTAAATGTATTTCCAAATCCTATATCACAGAGCTATAGAGCCAAAACCAAATGGAGCCCTACCCAATACAATATTGGCCATTAGAGGTGTGAAAAACTTTATATAATCATTGTCATTTTAAAAAGTCAGCAGGGAAAGAACCAAACCATTGACAAAAACCATTGCTTTACCTTCCGTTTCCTACTTTCCTTTGCTTTTTTATTCTCTTTACTAAAGGCTGGGAAGTCGGGAACCTCTTTTATCTTGATCCAATTTTTTATGATTTTTGCAAATCTTCCTTCATCCTCTATCTCTGCACACACAACTTCTGACAAGATCTCTTCCATGCTTCCTTCGTGTTTCAGATATGCTTTCTTAAGGTCTTCCAGTTCCTCATCGGATCCTGAAAAAATGCATTAAAAACTTTTCATTTATTTATCCTGTGTAACCCATTCCACCATATGAGAAGAGGACATAAATAAAAAGAAAAGAAATCTATGATATTTAGTGGAAATCATTGTGAAAATGAATAACATGCTTTCTATGAGAATGTTTTCCTTCTGTAACTGAGAAATCGAGAAATAATTGTGACAAAAGGAGAAGTTGTTTGCCATGAGCAATTTCTCATTTTCTAACAATTATTTCTATCCAATAATACAAAAAAGAAAGGTCACTTTAGTCCTGTATCTAATTCATTCCCTCGACATAAGATTGTGTAACTGGTAGAGACTGAATCAAGAAGCAAACAGGATCATCATAAAATATCAAAGAATAAATTCAGGAGCAGATACAGCTATCATAAAGTATCATGGTTTAGAGAAGGGAGTTCTTTGACAAAAAGACAAATTACCCTTTGTGAGAAAATAGCAGATGTGTCTGAGACTAATAGAAAATAGAGCTTCACAAACCTTTATATTTTTTCTCATATTCCTGTATGTCCTTCAAGGTTACTGGTGGAAACAGGATTCTCCAGTATGCAGACCAGTCTCTGTCCGGTGGTATAGCACTATCATCATCATCTGGCACTTCTCCTAGTAGGAAAGAAATTAAGAAATCATATATTAACCAACAGGTCAAATATTTTGTGACTAATCAAAATCAAATCCAATACCCATCTCCTAAGAACAGATGTGTTTTGACTCCTTGCTGAAAGTTGCAATGACCTTTTCTTTATGTAGATTCCAACATAACATAGGAAACAATTGCTCATCACACCTTCTATAGCCTTTTTCCTTCTGTCTCCTGTCAGTTAAAATGTCACAGTGTATGTGTATATATATATAGGAAAAAGCATGATAAATACAGAAAACCACTTCTCTGGTGGAATGGCCCCTATGGTTATGAGAAAAACGAAAAACTTGTGTGAGCAATTTCTTCGTTTCCCATATAAATTTCATAAGTCGTCTGCAGTAGACTATTTAAACACAGGGTTATTCATCTTGGATTTTCTGACTGGTCAAACTATCTATCTATCTATCTCCCTATGATGTCAAACCCCTTACGGGGACTTAGACATTTTCCCTGGTGGCCTACCAATACTAAGCTAGGCTGTGTTTTGCCCAAGAACACTCGACGATGAAATACATGAGCGCCTTCGAGGATCGAACCCGTCCCGCCCGGTCTCTAGTCCCGGACGCCATCCACCACACCACTGCAGATCTTGAGATGAAAAGCAAATCATTTTAACAAATTGTGAAAAAGTGGTTCTTGCTTCATGATATTAGGTTAAAAATGTGACTACAGGAGACATTGCTCACTACAAGTAACAGTAAATCTATGTGATTTCCAAATTGTTATGTTGTAGGGAGATAGAGGTTTGCTTAAACTTATTTACTATAAAAGAATTGTCAAACAAGTTCTTACAACTAAGATTAATCACTCACAATTCTGTTCCATGGATATATAACCCGCATTTGCTTTGATTTGCGGCTTAATCCCAACATTTTTACATCACCACTATAGGAAACCGAACCAAGAATAAATGGATACATAATTTATAATTCAAGTACAAATGACTGGTTAACTCATTTCCAAACCGTAAAGGCTTTTGACCAGTTTGTTTCAGACAACTCTGGAAAACATTGTGGGAAAAGGAGAAATTGCTCTTAACGAGCAATTTCTTCTTTTCCCACAATGTTTTCACCCTAGCAGAAGATTATTTTTCAATTTCATCACCATTTGAAATGTTGTCTGTCAACTCTTTGAATTCTGGACAGTCTAAAAATTTGGCGTTTGGTAAAGGGTTAAGGTTACCTGTCTCATCATAAACACTTCTGTTGTCCTTGTCTGACAGCACACAGTACACCTTTCCAAGCGTCTGAAACTTTTTGGTTGCAACCTCTTTCTCATTATCGTTAACTCGATCTGGGTGGAACTTCAATGAGGCCTTGTGGTATCCCTTCTTAACTGTAAATCAGAAATATCAATAGCATAATAAAATAACCACATGAATGATGATTAACTTGGCAGTAGTCTCAATAATGATCCATGAACAAAGCTTTTTTCAACATTTTGACATTTAATGTGCTTCACTAGTCAATATAGCAATAGCCTTCGAGACTTGAAATCTGGACTAACTAGGCAGGTGCAGCAGTGTCACGGAAATAGGTAATCAGACTATTTTGCTTGCGAGGTTTTGGGTACGATATCTCTTAGGTACGAATCAACATAACGGAAAAAGAAAGAAGTTTTACCTTCTGACTGAGAAGCAGTTTTGGAAACTCCAAGTATGTCATATAAGTCTTTGGTGCCGAAATATTCCTCACACTCATCCAAAAACGCCATCATAAACTGTGTGTAAGAGTTAAAAGGAACAAAGTCTCGAAGTTGCAATTTTGTTTTGCAAAAATTGTGCCTAACTGAAAACGTACTCAGTTGGAAAAACCCGGGTAGAGGTTGTCCGATTGATCCAGACGACCTTTGCAGACATTTCGCAGTAACAGCTTGGATCATCCAAGTTTGGCAGAGGTAGAAGCGAATACGTTTTAAAGAAGGAATAATCTGGTTTGCCCGCCTGCCTGCACTCCTCGTAGGTATAACGTGTGTTTTAAAAATATATCATTGTGAAAAAACCAGAGACATAGATAACAGAGATTGGCAACTCCGGAATTATCGCCAAACTTTAGCGTGCTGCAAGGTTTTGCGAGATAAGGAAAGTGCTTACCTGTTTATCCGTTGCCACGGGAGATGTCAGGCGAAATTGATACTTCTTTATTACAGTAAAATAGCTTTGTTTTGGTTATCTGATTGGTTATCTGAAACAACTTCTGGACATTTTGTTTTATTTTCATTTTATTAAATTGATTTTATGTCAAAAACAAAACAAAAAGTTCCAGTAGGCCTTCTTTTTCAATGACAGGCTTGATTACCATACAATTCAGAATTTAACTTATAACGCCAATGTCTTTCAAGCAAAGGTTTGAATAATATTTTGTGATAAATCAAGTGACTCTATTTAGTTGCAGTTAATAACCAAAGCATGAACTTTCCACTAAGACATGATAGTTTTCGTCAATATTAAAAGATTGCTTTCTCACTTCATTTCATTTATTCTGTGTCGTAAAACTGTTTACATTGCTCATTTTGTCAAAACAAAACACATTTTTCATCATGACATTATTTCAAGCCAGATGTTTCAATGAAAGAAAATTAAAAGTATTTTATGATGTTAAAATGCATGTGATGAGAATTTTTGTAAAAGTGGTTTTAGTAAACGAAAGGACACTTAAGAAAAAAATGACGTGAAAAGTTTTTCAATACACCTTTTACCGCAGATTCCTCTAATATTGATTGCAAATCAATAAGTAATTAATTATTCTTAAACACGTAAGGGTGGGGTACAGACAATTCCCCACTAGGACAATAACCCACTAGGACAATAACCCACAGGACAATTACCCACTGGACAATTCCCCACCGGACAATACCCCACATTTGTGTCAAATAGGACAATTCCCCACTGGTAAAATGAAATGGTCATAAAACAATATTTTTTTTCAAGAATCTGAATTAACAAAGTATAAAAATATATTTTCAAACCATTATTTTCAATTTACACATTAAAGTTTATTTATATTACAATAGCCAAACAAATAACACATGGTTGAAAAAAGGTAAAAAAAATGGACCATTCACAAATCTTTTTGTAATGAGAATGAGGACAATTCCCTACTTTTAATATATAATAGTAATAAAATATTTGTTTTGATATGTTCATGAATCTTTACTATTGAGGCATTAAATTAAAACTTATTCCATATTACCATTTTCGGTATGCAAATGGACACACTGTTTTCTTAACTCTTTCCCAAACAACAGATTTTCGACTGTCCCTAATTGAAAGAGTTTGCAGACGACATTTCAAAATGAGATGCAATTGAAAAATAATCTTCTGATAGGACAGAAAACATTGTGGGCAAAGGAAAAATTGCTCGTCACGAGCAATTTCTCCTTTTCCAACAATGTTTTCTTAAGTCGTCTGCACCAAAGAGGTCAAATGTCGTAATTGTTTGGGAAAGGGTTAATCTAAACTTTTCAACGATGGACACACAAAATTAGAATTTGCAAAACATCCCTTAAATCTATTTGCTGTGTTAGACTGACCCTCAGAAAATGGCCGAATAGACAAATAGTCTTTATGTTCCGATCAAATGTTTCTGACCTTATGCAAAGACACTCAACAAACATGTTATTGTTTGACCATCCATTTACCCATTTCTTCATAAGTGATTTTGGTAACTTTCAAATTCTGTCTACTTCCATTTGGTCTACTTTCATTGCGTCCACGATTTTGACATTATTTCTTATTTTGTGTTCTTTTGTTTTGGCTCTGTATTCCCATATCTTCTTCGTTTTAATTTTAAACGCTGAATGATAAGAAAGTCCATTTTTCACATCTACTTTGTATTTCAGTGTTGAAAATTCAATTAATCGTCTAACACACATTTTATTACTCACACTCACCCACTCACTATCCGGTTTATTTGTTGGATCAGGCCATCAAATAATCCTCTGCTGAAGGTGGGGTCTGACTGTCCAGAATAGATCTAAGTCTTCCTCGCCATACACATCTAAGTTGAGGTGTATGGAGCGGAAGAAACATGTAAGATGTAAAACCGCCTTTTGTCGACATGTTCCGTCATAAGAAGACAACACCTTTTGAAATTCAAGAACAGTTTTTTTTTAAAATTGTGATATCCGGAAGGAAGAATGTGTTAAAAAAAAAAAAGAAATGACGTCCCATACCACATTAAACCCAAAGGTGAGTGTATTTATAAAGAAAAGGGCAAATCCCATGTGTAGATCGAATATTTAACTAAATAATTCAATGCATTAAACATTGTCGGACATGTACAACACCTTAACCCTTCCCCAACCAATAACGACATTTGTCGACCTTGTTGCAGACGACTTCGGAAAAGATTGTGGGAAAAGGAGAAATTGCTCGTAAACGAGCAATTCTTCCCTTTTCCCACAATGTTTTCTGCCCTATCAGAAGATTATTTTTCAAATTAATCACATTTTGAAATGTCGTCTGCAAACTTTTTCAATTTGGGACATTCGAACATTTGTTGTTTGGGAAAGGGTTAAAGCTGCTTGTTCACATATGTGAGGAAATTCTGAGGTTATAATCAAATTTCTTTAAATCTATACAAAATCTGAATTGCTGTATGATACGCCCTGGAGAACAGCTGCCTTGAGCAAATTATTTCGCATTCAAGTTTTTAGAACCTGTACAAAATGAATTGATGTGTTTTAAAATCCAAAGGCGTTGCAACGGTTTTGTGATCTGACACATGTAGACTGTGCAAACCTAGATGAACTGACGATTCCAGTATGCTTTCAATGACTACTTTTAATTGTAAATCATACAACAATACAAAAAATGTTTTGTTTCCACAACATCTTATTTTGACTTTCAAATTTTGTCATCTTTTAACAAGCACATAAAGAGAATCGTAACTCTTGAACCGTACTAATTCTGGTTTCTGTTAAAAGAGACATAGTGAATAAAGAATTCTGAGACTTCGATATACACAGTTTCAATTGATCATGTGATATGGTCATTACATCGTAATAATCAGAGATGCAATCCTGTGGGTTCAATTCAAGACTATAACAACTCCCTCAATATACAATGCTATAGTCTCGCATTGAAGCTTCAACCTTTTTGGGTGTGCGCACCAAAATACCAAAGAAGTATTGTGGCGTCGCGCCTAACATAGAAAACTGTAATCTGTATTTCGTTTTGATAAACATCTAACCAAACACATTATATATGCTTAATGCTAAGGCCCAAATCCAATCTTTGTTTGCCTATGTAAACCGAAAGTATAATACCTCTGCAAATATGATTATAACATAAAGGCAACACATACACGCGTATGATATAGTTTAAGATTTTAATAAGAGGAAGCGTTTACAGAAAATATCGACATCAGTATGAAAAAACACGTTTAACAGAATGTTTCTTCGCGTTACATATTCGTATTAAGTAGTGAAGCTGCTTTGTTTCTGCAACATTTGGACACTCAGCCGTTCGCAAAGTTTTTCAATCTGTCTGACAAAGTCGGTAACCTCTCTAAACCTTTACGTGAGGGGTATAAGTATTTGTGTGTTATATTCTAAAAAAAGTTACACATCTTCTCCTGTCAAAAACGAAGCTACCATACGCTCAAGCTCGTGCATCTTTTTTTTAAAATATGGTCTAACGCTGTGTAAATAGTCCATTAGTTATGCAAACCCTTTACAAAACGCAAACATTTCGACTGTCCCAAATCAAAAATAATTGCTGACGACATTTCAAAATGTGATAAAATTGAAACATAACCTTCTGATAGGGCAGAAAACATTGTGGAAAAAGGAGAAATTGCTCGTCACGAGCAATTTCTCATTTTCCCCCAATGCTTCCAAAGTTGTCTGCTGCAAACTGGTCAAATGCCGTTATCATTTGGTAATGGGTTAAAGCTTTCCTGGCATTCATCATTACTTTGGCTAGGACTCTGAAGTGTCAACTGTTAAGTGAGAAGAGCACTCCCACGAACCAAGTCGAAACAGTGTATAATGATGAAGGTGGCTCCAGGAACAGAACTGTCAATGTGCCGTTAATATTTCTCGAAGTAGAAGAGAGACAGCGTCATCACCGTCATCAGGAGGATCTTGTGTATCACGTTGTACAGGAACGCCGCCACGCTAGAGTCGCTGGAGATGTGGACCTCGTGTGGCGCTTGTAGACAGGCAAACACAAGCGACAACCACATACTCAAAATGGCCGCGTCCTGCCATTTTCGGACAGACCAGAAATTTCTGAAATAGAACGCGGATCATGGGTTTAATATACATGTATGTGTATCTATGTACCGCATGCGTGAAAAACAACAATATGAGAGTCTCTCCGAAACGTGTTATAATGCAAAATTATACTTTCATTTGAGATACTATCCATTTTTATCAGTTCTGCCTTTGACAAATAGTTTTCCTTAAATATTTTAGTAACTCTAACAACTAGGCTGAGGCCAATGGTCACTACGTTGATGCTTTACCCATGTGAAGGTTCTAAAGTAATAGAGAATAGAAGGTTGGTGTCGTGAATCGGAAATGTTATCGGGCAAGGCGTAGGAAAATTATCCGGTGAGCCGAAGGCGAAACGGATAATATTCCGATGCCGAGCCCGGTAACTTTTCCCATTCAAAGACACCAACCATCTATTCTATTTATCCAGTTACCTTTATGTATTTCAAACAAACAAGATGTAATAATAAAACACGAGAAAATATTGAAAAAAAAGTAGAGAATGATGTAAATATGACGTCATTTCGTTCTTATGACGTCATGATTCGTCACGTGCATGTGTTACATGGTTAGTGCCGTATATCACAAATGTTATACGGTACCTAGTTATCGGTCCCAAAATGGCACTAGTGACAGGATAATATAGAATACTAAAGTATGCTCACTGAAAGAGATTGCACTTGCTCACGCAGTGTGCAATGGTGTCCGAAAAGCACACGTCGCAAGTGACTGCACACGCGAAATACTTTTGAACCATTACAAATCACAGGGGTTTGAAGTAAAGGCACTCCTACGGCTATGTATTTGGATTTCCACTTATACATAACCGTAAGGGTACCTTAACTTCGAACCCCTGTGTTACAAATTGGATACTTTGATCCCTTTCTATCTGTGTGAGAGATGTGAGAGAGTGAATACGGTCTTAGATTTAGATTATATTTGTATGTGAACATGACTTTGTACCATGTACTTGTCAAATAAAAGTATGTACTGTTCTGTTCTATAATACAGCGAATTGCTACATCTGGTGCATTATATTTTTTAAACTGCTCTCACACAAAAGTTAACATCGGTACTTATGTTTAATCTATCTTTTTGTCACACTGGTTTCTTTACATTATCACGTAAAAAAAATATTCTTTGTGTCACCTTTTGTTCTTTCTTGTTTGTGTGGTATTTGACTCCATATCAACAGGTTTTCGGTATTGTAATGCTTTCATGGATCAACCAGTACTAGGCTAAGGCTCTAAAGTGACTGTCCACAGGTCACTCCCACGAAACCAGAGATGTCGATGGGGCTCGAACCCGAGGCCACCTTAACAACTAGGCCACGCAAGACCCTTTCCTTTTGTCGGTTGCTTTGGCTCTCAATTGCGAGGGAATGAGTTAACCCATTATCAAACAATGACGACTCTTAACCACTATGTTGCAGACGACTCTGAAAAACATTGTGGGAAAAGGAGAAATTACTTGTTACAAGCATTTTCTCATTTTCCCACAATTTTTCCTATCCTATCAGAAGATCATTTTCCAATTTCGTCACATTTTGAAATTTTGTCTGAAAACTCTTTTAATTTGGGACAGTCGAAAATATGGCGTTTGGTAAAGGGTTAAGTCACACGATGTACTCACTCTATGATCCACTTGACCAACACCACAAGTATAGCGTCCGATATAATGGCTGTCAGGATGTATCGGTGACCATGACGATAGGACCAGGGCGTGGCCGAGTACCACACAATACTGACCACCTCGGCCAGCACCACCGCTAGTACCATGGCAACGTTAAACCTAACTTTGAACTCCATCGTCGTCCGGGATCGTTGCTAGGAAACACCGAATGATGTTTTGTCGTAAATCTGATTAAAAAATGAGAGAATTATTTTTATGAATAGAAGGGATTTGATTTTACTAGTTAAAAATGTTCCCAACAAAGCGAGTTATCTTTGTATTAACCTGTAAAAGACTGGTTCGATGTTAGTTATGCATACAGATGTGTTGAAATTGGTAAGTCTAGACAGCTTTCACAATCGAGAAAAAATGCCATATTACAATACTTGCGTAAATGAGTTTACCGCCGTTTTGGTGTGACTGTTCCTTAACACAACTTTCAACAATTCTTCAGTTTTAATTCGTATTTAAAAAAGGTCTAAACACAAAACAAAAACTACATGCAGTTGCTGGCAGCCATATTGAATAAAAACGAGAGCACATGGCTCATCTAGGACGAATCCTGTGTACTTTTTGTCTAAAATATTTCCAAAATAAATCGTGGGCGGCAAGTGATCGATGAAGAAGACTCTTCAAGTGAGTAAAATAGAGAAATGTTTCGAACATTTCCTCCCTTTCCCACGATGATTCTCTTAATATTCTATTAAACGGATATTTTCTTTTCATTTCCTTTAACTTATCCTTTGATAAGCAAATCACTTGACGTCACTTTAAATCGAGAGTTTCACTTAAGAAGAAAGGCAAATATTGGGGTATATTGGCATAACTAAGCTGTGTCAATTGAAACAACCGAAAAATCCCAACACTTAGTTGTAAAGAAAGAATTTTGTCAAGGGTGGGGCACAATATAGCAAAATGAATTGGGGACGGTTGGGTAATATTTGTCAATAGGCCTGAGAATAAAACGACAAGACGCAATTATACTTGAGGCTAGGACTGTTTGTAAAATGAGAGTCGTTTCATTCACTTGGACATTTCATATTACGGTAACAAACCATTTCCCAATGTGAAAACAGTTGAGTGGTCCAATTTTAAAGGAACGGCAGACGATAAGATACCCCGTGGACACACGTTCCGTTAAACCCATTACCAAACAATGACAAATTTTGACCACTTTGTTGAAGACGACTCTGGAAAACATTGTGGGAAAAGGAAAAATTGCTCGTGACGAGCATCTCTCCTATTCTCACAATGTTTTTAGCCCTATCAGACGATTTTTGTTCAATTTCATCACACTTTAAAATGTCGTCTGCAAACTCAATTTGGGACAGTCAGAAAATTGGCATTTGGTAAAGGGTTATGGCATAAGGAGATCACCAAGGTGACAAAAGGATCAATTTGTCATCAGGAGCAATTTGTCCTTTTGCCACGATGGTTTTTGCAGCAGATACACCAAAGTCAGGTAGCATGTAGTAAGTATTATAAGGAAACCCATTTCCTCTATAGCTTATCCCATTACCTTCAATAAGATGCTGAAAATATTGACAGACGTATAGATCTCAAATATCGATATATTGGAAAAATCTTGCATACTGTTTTGAAATAAATGAATTTGACCACGATTGAACGTATAAAAAAATCACCAAAGAAAGATGTGCTCAATAACACATTACTGTCGTCAACAAAGGCATACATCATAGAAGGTCATACGAGGCAAAAGATTAACAAAGTTTTCAAGCTAGACTAAATCCATAATGCGAAGTTCTAAGAATGATATGCCATTTTCTTGAATCCCTTAGTTCTTATAACCTAACATGCACTCATCCACCACCGAATACTTGCGAAACCACTGTAACAAACGAATAAATTGCTCCAAATGATCAAAATCCCATTTCTCCAAATGGCTTCTATTAAAATAAAAAATACATTTAAACTGTTTTGTAAAATATAAGGTTTTGTCGTCTAATGTAGCTTTCAATTTTGACCAACAATGCATTATCACAAGTAGTGAAATGTCTTCACAAAGTAAAGTGTATAGATGTACTCACGCTTTTCACTTCGAGTATCTTATCCTAAGATGGGTCTCAAATGCTTAGATCATTCGACTGTGAGCCTCGATTTACAAAACTGGACGTTTGAAAAGCCAATAAGATCAGAAAAATAAGGTAAACAGACGCTCTATAACTGGGTCATGAAGTGGTTTATAAATAGAAAAATAACCCAACTCCGCTTTGTTTATAATCGATCCGAGGGAAAGTCCGCTGGCTGACCCCACTACTCTGACCTCTCTTCCATGAACTCATTTCCCCAATAATTGAATTTGTGACTGGCCCAAATTGGAAGAAAGAGCAGACGACAAACATTATCATCGATACGATACATTTATTTCAATATATCTGGTATAAATCATTGTTACAACGAAATAAATTGCTCATAGGGAGCCTATCCTTCCTTTGCCACAAAGTTTCTATGGTTTTTTGCTGAAACATCTGTGGACAATTGATGCTTTATGAAGTAAGGTACTAAGTTTTTCCATTGCATATGTAGGCGTGTTAACGCATATTCCCCACTGTATGGTGCCCTATGCCATTTTCAACAGTTCTCAGTTATCTTGAGTCTTCATTTCATCCATCTATTTTCGTTGTACCTTTCCAATGTCGGGTTTCGATATGATGGTCAAACGCACCATACAAGTATATAGCCTGTCGGGAGTAATACGCATGTGTCATTGCAGACTTCACGAAACTCCGTAGGCCCTAGGCCCTTGAATGACTGAAACCCCTGAGGTCTGACAAACTTTTACATAGACAAAGAAGAAAGTGTTCAGTTCGGTCCTTCTGGGTTTCTCAGAGTATCGGGAAGTCTGTCATTGAAATCTCGTTGAACCACCGTGACAAAAGCGATAATTTGCTCACCGCGAGCAATTCATTCTTTTGTCACGATGGCAACAATTACACGGAACTAATTGTTCGTCAATGTTCTCAAATGTCTACTGATGTGACTTTCAATTTAGGCTAGTTACAAATATGTAACGTGTTGTGTAATAACAAAAATGAAGTTTAGTCGAAGCAATATTTAGTAATAAATCCACCCAGTTTGGCCGGTCTCTATTCCCGGACGCTAACCACCGCAGAACCTTTTCAGTTGAGTGTGTTCATGTGTGTATTATTTTTCAATGTGAAGATTGGTAGGCCTATTAATCTAGTTCACGTGCTGTTAGAAACATGAAACGGAGAGATTGTCCGCCCATTTCTTATTTTCTAAACATAAATTTTTAAATGCTTTTCTATCCATAGTAGCTAGGTATTTGGGAAAAGGTAAAACTATTTGTAATGCAAACCTAGGTCCTGGTCAAAACTAGTGCTGGGTGCATCAGTGATAATTAAGCTTTGATATAAACGTACATTTGTTGAAAGCGGTGTTATATCATGAAATAATAAAAAATGATCATTCAAACTTAACAACTCCTTTCAAATTTATTATTCATAATTTATAAAAAATCACATTTATAGCCATTACCAATAACAATTCTTATACATAACAATCCTAACTGATGCATAGACAGCAACAGTTCGACAATACTGTTTCAGAGAAGTAGAAGAAAAAAGTTATTACAGCTATCAATTCCACATAAAATGAAAATTTATTAGATGAATAGAGACGAATAGTCATGACACAAATATAAACACAATTGTATCACATCGTCGTTAGCGACCTGTGTACCGTTTTACTAAACAATTTAAGGAAGATATTTGCATAAGTCATCAGATAAACATGAAAAGTATCTTCAACGAAGAACGCAATATTGAAATGTGACACGTCTTTGGAAGCGTCTCGGAGAGACGATTCCAATGATGTGTTACTTTGCAATATTGCTTGTTGTTTTAGACTTACGCAAATCTTGAGCGTATTTACTGTTTAGTAAAACGGTACCCTGTAATATAAGTTCACGCTTGGTCATCGATGTAGCTTTCAAGTATCAAGGGAAGTCATACAGGCGATGTGCCCTAAATGTCAAGGAAGAGTTGATCATCTTTGAATCAACGGTTTCAAATGTCTTGCAACTTGCTTACCAGAATGAAAGGGTCTGTACTTATCTTTGTGCCATTCAATACTGTGAAGCATTATACAGAGCCCTTAACCAAGAATCATTGATTTTGTAAATACCGAATATTTTTAATGACCATTAACCAGAACAGAACAGAACATCATAGGCGTAGGAGCCGGGGCGGCTCCCCAATATCCAGACCGCGGGGACAGAGTATACTTTGCCCCCCTCCCATATTCACAACTGAAAATGAAGATATTTGAAAAGAAAAAAAAAGAAACGAAATTTATAGCAGAATAAATATAAAGATGTGTGTATTTTTTGTGCTTTATCTAATACCAATTCGCCTTTAGTTACGAACAATAACCAAAGCATTTTTGACGCCATCGTCGCAAATGGCAATCTGAACACATCGGGTTTATTCAATGAAAACTCAGCTCACGAAAATAACCGAGTAGTTTCGATTGACAAAAACAGTGATGTATAATGTGTCCTATAAGAAGTTAGACCGAATATATTGTATTCAGTTGTTAGCTAAAGCTGAAAAATGTAATAATTCTGTATTATTAACAATAGTTAAATCAGTGGTTGTGACAGTCTGATAGCATTCCTCCAGACATCGTGCATTTACATTTAATCTTCGCGTGAGTTCGAGACCTGGTCTATCCTTTTTTCTTTCACTTTTTTTTTGTATTAGGATACACATTTACATACGTTTTCCATTAATTCATTAAATGATATTGACTTTGTAGATGCATGAATAGTCATGACAAAAGTTTGGAAAAAAATATTCTTAGACCGGTCCTCATCTGAAGTTGACCCCCTCCCCCCCACCTATTGAAAACGCTCTTATGCCAATGAATATATCTTTAATTACACCCAGGTATTTACAGAATACATCATGGGAAATGACAAGAAAAACTAACATACAATTATAAACTTCATTCAATCACATTTCCAGGTACAACACTGTTTGGGCCCTAGACAGCAAATGTAGTAAACATCACACATGAGAGAGATATTTCCCTGCAGCGTGATATTTGATGCAATGCTGTTAAGTATAACCAGAGAGAAAAGCATGCCATGTCAAAGTTTAAAACTACGATGTTGCAGATTCACTTTAAGCGCGTTTACCTGATGGTAATTATTAGAGAATTTATCTACAATACAGAACATTAAGTAAAGGTGATGAAAGTTTTCCTCGAAGTATAATTCAATGTTATAAATGCGCATTATGAAATATCAATGTATTAAGGAGCGTATATATATAACAATAATTCTGATAATAAAAGCGCAATACTTAAAACATTTTACAGATAGGGGAAAGAAAATGAGGAAAGAAAAGAAAGACAGCTTAAATCTTTCCCTCACATAATGTTCTACACACTAACATGGAATTTATAAAGCACATGAGTGACATCTGTCAAAATTGCAGGTGGTCGCAGTAAGACCACTGTAAGTTTAAAATGTCAGAAGCCAATATGGGAACATAAAAGAACATACTTCTCATTTGACGGATATATGATTTTATTCACATACGAATAAAATAATTTTAACTCTGGCCCATTTCCCCCGTTTTAATTTCATTCTTTCTATAAACCCTATATTAAGAAAGTTAAGGTGCTTGTAAGAGTCTCCTCCACAAGACGGGGGACTACGAAGAGTATCCACAAAGTGTGATGTACTTTGGTTTATTTTCTTTAGAACTACAGTGAAGCCTCGTTTATCCGGACCCCATTAATCCGGATGTCTCGCAATCCGAACGAAATTGTAAGGGAACGGAATATTGTGCAGTAATTTGCTTAACCAATTAACATACACTAACGACATTTGACCAGTTTTTGCAGACGACCCTCAAAAACATTGTGGGTAAAGGAGAAATTGCTCGTGACGAGCAATTCGTCCTTGACCCACAATGTTTTTCTGTCATATCAGAAGATTAATTTTGAATTTTACTTGAGGAAAACGTTCGTGAACGGAGGGAATATTTGATGATCCTCATATAGACCGTTAATGTCTAAATATATTTAAGACCAGGCCCTGCTTCATTAGTCCGGATTATTCGTCAATCCGTAAATTGTGTTGGGAACGGACGTGTTCGAATCAACGAGATATTAATGTATTGCGCGTAAAAGACCGTACCAAATCTCCTTACCTAAACTAATGGAGTACGGAATAATGAGAGCGAGTTAGAATTGAATAATAGTTCGATACCCGTGTCTTCTCGGTTGTTTCATTCTTGGAAGAAAAAAGATTGAAAAATAAATGAAGCCTTTTATTTGGCCGAGAGAGTAGGGCAAATTGAGATGCGTGATTGAAATAAGTTGTAAGGTGTAAGAAGTAACACTTTGAAATTCAAGATATTTCATAGATACCAGTGTGACTAAAGGAGAAAATACTTCTATGTGTTGTTTTATAATTGTTATACCTCTTATCACATTATTTTTGTGCTGAGAGTAATAATAAACTGTAAACTGTCGTAAGCATATTGCGCCTTTAGTCACGATGGTTTCTTAATTCTTTTGCTGTGTCAAATCCTGGTATTATGGAATAGAAGACTAAAATGCAAATCCTAACTGTTGAATATTTTGGGTTAATCATTCTCATTTGTTCCGGTTTTGAAAAATCAGTATTTCCTTAACGTGATTGCGATGGTACTGATGGGGTTAGTATGCGATTATAGTCAGTCTGAAAGGGTGCCATTCTCCCAAATATAAACACACATACAGTAAGGGTGAATGCCTTAACAACTGGCCAAGTGTTGTGTACATTTTGAAATAATGACAATTTTATAAACAAATGACTATAGTTTGAAGGTATAATGACCCTTACAGTGCAATTATGAGTTTGCCGTCTAATAGAACATCTCAAAGACAACATTATACAATAAAGAGCCACAACAAATATGAAATAATACATAATGTTACATTTTCATTCGGTTAAATATTGTTTGATTCGAAACAAGAATGCATTTGCAAGTACAGGTACATACAAGGACATACAAAAACAACAGAAATAATGACCATTAATGACCATTACAGTGCAATTATGAGTTTGCCGTCTAATAGAACATCTCAAAGTCAGTTTGATACAATAAAGAGCCACAACAAATATGAAATAATACATAATGTTAACATTTTCATTCGGTTAAATACTGTCTGATTCGAAACAAGAAGGCCTTTGCAAGTACATGTACATACAAGGACATACAAAAACAACAGAAATGGAACATGGATCATTCGGTTCAATGCTGGCTGATTCCAGCATATGGTTCCAGTTTGCTTGTGAAATGAAAGCGGTCACTTTTAACTTTCTAACCAATCAAATATTTTTACCGTATTTCAATCATCTATTCAAGCGTGTAGCTTATACGTTTCTTTTTAACATTATTTGTCTCTTCCTTTCATAATTCCAAACAATTAAATGCATCTCTGCCTTTCTTTCTGTCTATGTCTCCTATGAACTTTCACACTCCTCACTTTACTTCAATCATTTGAATGTATGCTTTGTACTCCTGTATTGCATAATCAGTACACTTGAGAAGATTATACGATTTGTTCTGTTCTGTTCTGTTTCTAAACAGGATGGCCTACCAAATCCGTTTAAATTTAAAGAACTTATGTTTTTTCGTGACTACATAGTATCTGCTGATGCTTTCTATCACCAATCATGAAAGCTGTCATAGCTAAATGTTAATTCATATAATGTTGTCCAATATTTAGATATTCAGTTAAAAATTACATGATTTTTTTCGTGACTACATAGTATCTGCTGATGCTTTCTATCACCAATCATGAAAGCTGTCATAGCTAAATGTTAATTCATATAATGTTGTCCAATATTTAGATATTCAGTTAAAAATTACATGATTAATGGCCCACAACCGACGGTTGATACGTCTTATAGTCTCATGTCCTCCAAGAATCAGTCTTAATTAATAAAATTATCAACATATGTTAAAGAAGCTATGAATGTAAGAAAACATGTAGAATGTAAAAAACATTTTTGCCGATGCTAATGAAATGTATGATATTGCTTTGTACTTCTCATGACTGTCCTTGAAACGAAAGGCATGTCTACACTCAACCATTTACGTTTTATCTGCATCCGCAGTGTAGACATACACAAACACACATACGTGTACTTTATTGTTGAATTCTATGTATTTATCTAAATATTTATAATTATTGATACGTTCTGATGAACTTTGCCATGTTCAATTCCCTTTTTCGAAAGGTTCTTATGTTCTGATTATTAATAAGAATAGTAAAATGTCACGGTTCATTTGCTGTCTATCAATTTTACGTACACGTTTGTATTTCCTGTCAATTCGGATCTCGAATATTTCCTAATTCGTTTTCCAGACAAAATCAAAACTTCTAATAATTGATAAATAACGGAATGAAGAAGCCACTTTTACCCGTTGATATGTTTTCCAAACACATTGATTACCATCCGGCCCGGATAATCCATGCGTTTATCGGATTAACGAGGCAAACAATGTTCAAACAATGCCCGGATTAGGTCGGCCCGTATCTACTATCCTTTGAGACTGACCGCTCGCTTGCCACATCCATTGTTTGACCGGAGAAAGTTTGACCCCACTGTAACTACTCTAATTGATTGAGACCAATTACTAACCCGCCAAAATACAATGCCCTCAACACGTAACGCAGCGAACCATGCGGCTTCACGATTCGCACGTGCATCTTATGCGATATTAGACACGTGTCTAAAGAAACACATATATTATCGCAGTTCGAGTTTTCTTTGTCAGTGTGTGTACGTGAGCTAACTAAGAACACATCCACTTTTTGCGAATTTATGCTATGTAAACTATTTCTAAGAAAACTTAAATCTTTTGTTATTAGTTTAGAGTGTTATTTTTGAATAAACTGTTTTCATAGTTTCTAACCGTGTGTTATTGTAAGGCAAAATAAACTGTGATTCCTGTAGGACCATGGAAGCGTTGATGCCTCAACATAGATTACCACCGGTTGTGGAGGGTATAACAGTCCCTTTGACGAATTTGAACAAGTGTCCAGGACTTACTTCTGTGTATAATTCTATGCTTGCTGATCAAGTACTCTCGGCAGAGGATTGCAAACTACAGCTTTGGCACCAAAGTAAGTAAACATAAATGTTTGCAATATTCCAATAACAGTCAGATCTTTTTGAAGAGCGGGTTGTATTCTGGAATAGAGCCCTATGTTGTACTCACCCATTGATTATAACGTGTTGTGGTGAACAGTTGAATATCGGCGTCGTCGTTTCCCTTCGATGAATATCCAGCTCCATTATAGGCAGGTGGTGCTTGTTATTTGGTGAGAAATAACAAACATTACAAGTAACTTGTAATAAACCTGTATAATGCCTATTCCATTTGTGTAACAATTCAGTATTCATTCCCCTAACAATACATAACTTTATTGGAATATTGTTAAAAATTATTGATGCCTCATACTTTCTTCTTTTGTGGTACAGGAATTGAGTATGCGAAACAAAATATCGAACAAAACCTCTCTGATTTCGGATCAACCGGTGCCTTCCCCGTAAAACGTTGCACATACCATTCATTTAGAGCTTGTAATTTTGTGTAATGCACCCTTATTGTATATATATATATAGTTCTTTATTTCAGTCTCATCATGGTTACAAACATAAACATCGTATCATACATCAAAATAATCAACCATGCCATTCAAAATTGAATTATAAGAGACTCTTCTACACAAATATATATACAGTATATGTACATTGCATTTTATGGTCATTAAGATTATATTTGCATATCACTTTGTACCTTTACTAAAATAAATCTTCTTTTCTAAAATATTCATATTGATACAATTAAAATGCACATGTTCAACATGTAAAGGAAAGACATGAATTCATTATCAAAAAGGAAAACTAGATTTCTTACAAACTAAAATAGAATAAGCCAATAAAATGTTTAAATCTTAACATAAAATACTGATGATATAGATAAAAACAAATAATTAACTATAAACAAATTGTCAATTATTTGAACATATAAAAAGCATAGTACATTTAAAATATACTTTGTACATAAAGTTAACTATACAGAGCATTATTTCTGATTCTTAAAATTAAAAAGCAGGTTTTGGCAACAATACGGACTATGGAATCGGTGGAGAATAAAAATATCAGCTTATCACAGTCGTGGAGATTTGCAAAATTACTATCACAATCATTAGCTTTGTCAAACAATGTCTGTCTTTCGTTTTGGTACATTACTCATTTCAAAATTACATGTTCCTCATTTTCGACATCATTTTCACAAAAGGGACACACCCTGTTTATATATGTTATACTTGGGTTAAAATTATGCTCTGTTCTTTCCAGTTATTTTAACGCCATTATATTTATATATATTAGAGGAAGATGACTATCCACATAATAAGTGACTTATAGGCATATGAGGCCGGGTGTCAGTAGAATTACTTATTTCCAACTGTATACTAAACAATTCGCTTATTTACTTCGCTTATCGTGTTGATTATCACCTTTTTTCCACTAACGAACATGTAGAAAAATTGATCAAATATTTACGTTTTTAATGATCAGTAACTCAAATATTCAAATGTGGAATCAACAGTTGCAAAAACCGTTCTATACGGTGGATAGTTAAAGCTTATGAACGAACGCGACAATTTGCAAGCTCGGCATGTTATCCCTATTTAAGATGATTTCATTATAGAATATTTGAGAAGCGGTTTTAACCCATTACCAAACAATAACAACATTTGACCAGTTTGGTGCAGACGACTTTGGAAAGATTGTGGGAAAAGGAGAAATTGCTCTCAAAGAGTAATTTCTCATTTTCCCACTATGCTTTCCGCCCTATCAGAAGATCATTTTTCAATTTCATCACATTTTGAAATGGTTTCTGCAAACTCTTTCAGTTTGGGAAAGCCGAAAGTTATGCGTTTGGTAAAGGGTCAAAATACAACTCAAAGGTAAATAGGCAAACAAACCGTTCCTATATTCGTTTTCTCATAGATGTGACGGTCTGCTTTAACAAAAGCTATAACCTTCATGGATGCTTCAGTGCATAACTAAAATAATTCTTTGACTCATTTAAGTCTTCAACTTTCCGCTTGTACATCTATGGTAAGTGAATTACTGTCTTACTTGAGAAAAAAGTGCATGGAATGTTAAAAGAAATGGTATTGCATGGCAACAAATAATCGTTACTTGCGACTGTCCCATATTAACAGTTTCGAACAGCATAGACCACTTAACCCTTTCCCAAACGCCAAGATTTCTCTTCTTCCCAGAATGTTTTCCAAGTCATCTGGAACAAAGTGGTTAAATGTCGTAATGTTTGGTAATGGGTTAAGGCGACTACAGTGAAAAGTATTTTAGTATGTGGATATCTTCATACAGGAGGCAAGTTACATCAAGGGAGCACCTACTTGAGCTTTTTGAATAAGTGACAACCATAGTTAGCCGGTATACACCAACATTCTCATTTCTTTCTCCGTTTATTAGGATCGTTTAAAACAATATTCGCTGTATGGTTTTAAGCATTCTATTGCAAGAGGAAAAAAAGTAATTCCGACTTTTAAAAGTGATATATGGAGCCAATTGATTATATCTGATTCTTGTTCTATAACCCACTAATACCAAATCCGATGTTAAACCCGATTGGATCCAACAGGGGTCAAGGGGTAGAGCGTTGGCCTCGGGAAACGAGGGTCATGGGTACGAAACATGTAAAAGCAGGATCCGCATTGCAACCTTTTATTGATCCACATCCGGCGCAAGTACTGCCTGTGTATCCAGGTAACAGAATCGAGTGTGATTAATCGAAGTTGTAAGAAATTGTTTCACAATCGATGTGAAATAAATAAGTTAAAACTAATTGGATCCAGCGATCAACACATAAAAACAAAATGGTTGTTACAAACGGCATTAATATTCAAACAACATGATAAGGCAACTTGTTATATTAATGAACGAACTGTTATGAAGCTCTTAATAAATGACACATCTGTAGCTACAGAAAGTAATGAACTAACCCTTTCCCAAACAACACATTTTCGACTGTCCCAAACTCAAAGTGTTTGCAGACGACATTTCAAAATTTGATGAAATTGTAAAATACTCTTCTCATAGGGCAGAAAACATTATGGGAAAAGGAAGAACTGCTCGTTACGAGTAATTTCTCGTTTTCCCACAATGTTTTCTAAAGTCGTCTGCAACAAAGTGGTCAAATGTCGTTATGGTTTGGGAAAGGGCTAAGACTCGCATTATTCATGAACTAAACCTTATGATAAGCATTGTTAATATGATGATATATACGGAGTTCGTTTATTTTGATCGCCGTCAACATTAGCTTCCGTGCCCCTTAAAGACCCATGAAAGGTTATGAGTACAAAATAATAACTAAACACAACATGGATTTCTTCTCCTGTGTTCAAAACGGTCATGGAAATTTATTTAAACAATGTTGTGAGACCATTTTTGATAAACTCCTTTAATGTAAGTTTTCATGCATCTAACATAGTCGTCTCCAAGTCAACCATGTTTATCAACACTTAGTTTGTTTACAAACCTTTTCTGGCATATTACAATTCCCTTATATAATCGCATAACTGAAGATCACACAGAATAAACTGAGAATTCATGCACAATAACAAGAAGCGGCTTATGCGTGTACCCACCACTGGTCGCTTTCACACACATGGACATCTGACAAAATGAATCAAATGAATACACCTACGTTGTGTATAGGTTTTAACCCTTTCCCAAACAACACATTTTCGACTGTCCCAAATTGAAAGAGTTTGCAGACGACATTTCAAAATGTGATGAAATTGAACAATATTCTTCAAAAAGAGCAGAAAACCTTGTGGGAAAACGAGAAATTGCTCGTTACTAGCAATTTCTCCTTTCCCCACAAGGTTTTCTTAAGTTGTCTGCAACAAAGTTGTCAAATGTCGTTATTGTTTGGAAAAGGGTTAAAGAAGTTACACTGGATATTCGCTCGCTTGGCTCTCGTTCACACAATATTTCATTTACTTCAGATACACAGCATTATCCCACCAACGACCACCAGTCACCATTGTCGCCCGTATCTCCAGCGTCGCCGAGTGATGTAAACAACAACAGCAACAACAATAATATCGGTAGTAGCCCGGATGTGGAGGAGGATCCCGATCATACCGTCAAATCCAGCGGTCAATACCGGAAGCGGAAACGACCAATCCCGAGCGGAAAACCCCCCTACAGTTACATTGCCCTGATCAGCATGGCGATCGCTAATTCCCCAACACGAAGGTTGACTCTTCACGACATCTACAAGTTTATTACAGGTGGGTTTTAGCACACAGTTTCATAATATTTTCTGCCAGCTTTAATGTGATTTCGTGTTCACATTCCGTATTATAAACGATTGAAAAACTTACAAATGGTAAGAGCGGGCGAACCAGACAATAATCATCTGTGGATGGTTTAAACACATTTGCTGCAAGGTGAAACTGTTGTAAGTACATTTTTTTTATAAGAAGTGACAGTACTTTTTAAATACAATATTGCAATGGTTTGTCGTACTATTCGAGTAGGTCTCTACTGAAACTTGAATTGGACCAATCAAATGAGTAGATAAAGTGTCGACCTTGACCAGTATGAGCACTCTTTACAAGTATGCAGCGGACAAATCGAAAACTAGTTTTGGATACAGATGATGTTCTCAACAATTCATTTTTGTCATTCTATTTTTCTAAATTTAAATAACACAAAGAACTGAGGTTGTCGTGTTTTTCTTATTCATATTCAAACAATGCATTGAATTGTTTACAGTGGATACATTTACTGCAATCAACCAATGAATCAATCGATCAATCAACCAGTTAATAAATCAATGATACATCTCTCCTTTTACATTACAGAGCGTTTCCCGTTCTACGCCAACCACACCAACCAAAAGGGCTGGAAGGGTTCTATCCGCCACAACTTGGCCCTGAACGAATGTTTCATGAAGCTGGACCGTAAACCCGGTATGAAGGGGCACGAATGGGCCATCGACCCCGAATATGAGGACATGTTTGATCATGGTAGCTTCCTGCGACGACGATACCGGTACAAGAACGGCAAGAAGAAGGAGAAGGAGCCCAGACCCACGAGTCCCGTAAATATCGCCATGGGTGATGCCCAGTTTGGTGGTTACGGAACCCAACTCGATAATAGGCTGCTGGATATGAACAAGGAGAACGACGTATACGTACAGAACGCTCTTCAGCAGGCCGGGTATCCAACCACACCCGGAAACAGCTCCTCGCAGTACCCCCACCACGGCATACCAGGCCAGTATGACAGCAGGATGTGGAACCCATACATGAACTCGTACTACCAACAGCAACAACAGCAGCAACAACATCAGCAGGCACATTATGAACCTCAAACATTGCAGCAGCAACAACATCAACAGCATTTTGTCAAGGCGGAGGAATCCCCTTCCCCTTCCTCACCGCTGTCTGCTCACGACCTCTCACTCTCGAGTCGATCCAGCAACGAGTCTTCAAGCTCACCGGAAGTCATGCGAAAGTCTGCGTATGAATACTTAGGACCTATGACGTCACCTCCTCCGGGTTTGACCAATCAAACACAGCCTTACAACGTCTCCGATAAAGATGCTATTCAGGGTATTTACAACCCGTCTGCAACGGCTTACCCCATGTTTGCCCTGAGTAACATGTTTAATGCCAACAACAGTTCCAGTTACGGAAACGCCTATCCCTACACGGAGATGAAGCCCCAGCAGGCATATCCCAACTATAGCTACCAGCGTTCGAGTGACACAGATCGACTTCCGGCGGGTTACTCATGGCCGCAAGAATAAACAAACAATAAAGTGCCCTCGTCGCTATGGTGCTACCGATGACAATGGTGTGTAAGGAATATAAAAAAAGACAAGATTGTCGAACCGAATTGTTAAGAAATGCAAAAATCTATTGAGATACACATACATCGAATTCGAGTCTTGAACCAATTTATAAAGTAAATGTAAGAATGAAAGCAAATGCAATCAAAGTATTTCCTCATTCTTCTTAGTTTCTATTTGATTCAGGTACATTAGAATACGTTCAATTTGTTTTAGAAATATTCAAAGTGTCAAACAAAATTCACTCTGCTTGGTTTTCTTTATGAACTCTATTAAGATGATGTTTTGTTGGCTATGGGAAAAGGTGCGAAATAATGTTTGGATAGGCAAGGATTCTTGACGTATTACTAGAGAACCATGTACAATACACCATGTCGTTACGATTTATTGAATATTTTGGCGAAACGTTTATCAGGTGATGAGTGAGATATACATTGGAAACCTATTGGCTACATGTGCTTTTGTATGAAATATACCAGAGAAAGTCTATTTCAAGTTACATTAACAACGAGATCTGAGCAAACCTTACTGACTGTTAATATGTATAGTGCAGTCTTCGTATGTTACGTTTTCTGTCAGACTCGATATTTCATTTCACATTAAACACGTCTCTTTTTGAAACAAATAATACATATTTCCCGCTCATCTACAAGGGTTCCTACCAATAACAACCTGCAAAAAGGGCAGTAACTTATCATGGAATCAGATTGTTTCCAATTTTGGTTATCTCCCTTGCAACACAGATATGAAAGTACCTTGCAAACATATTTAATTTGCAAATTTTGTTTATAGTTTACATTAAATTGAATTATTCTAGTTGATGCTTTTGAACAAAATGTTATCCTATTTGAATTTGGTGGTGTTCAAGAAAAATTGAGAATATCTGTAGGGTAACACATCATTCACAAATGTCAAAGACTAGTCATAGTTTTGTTTTTAAGTGTTCGGTCTAAGATATTGCGTTGTAAGTTTATTTTGCTCATTTGTGTAATTTCTGAATTGATTTCTTCAGCAATCCCTTTTACTAAGTTTATTCGGCTACAAGTGGCTAAAGTATTGTTGGAGTATTGTTTTCATTCTGTATTTTCGTTTCGCCAGAATGTCAGACTCCTCTTTACACTGTTCATCTATATATATATACAGTCTAACTTGTGTTAAACAGCCACCCTTTTAAGCAGCCAACCTGCCTTAAACAGCCACTACAGAAAGTCCCATTGTTATATTTATAGTGTTAATCAATTTGTGTTAAGCAGCCAACCTGTCTTAAACAGCCAATTTACTCTGTCCCATAGGCTGGCCTCTTAACACAAGTTTGATTGTATATATATGCCTCTAACCTTCAACTTAAAATATTTAGTTACTTATGAGACTCTATAAACTGTCTTAATTGAAAGCTGTATGCAAAAAGACACGAACCAAATATTTTTGTTTCATGATGTTAGCTAGAAACCATTTTGGTAAAATATTGGATCTTTCATTAAGAACAAGTCATCATTTTGTGACAGTGGTTTATAAAAGCATATACAGCATTTCGAGGGTTCAGTGCAATACTGTAGCAAGTGCTTCACAAACGTGAAGCACTTGCTACAGTCTTGCGCTAAACCCTCGATTTATGCGTTGAAGTGTTGACGTAGGGTATTATTAGTTATGGAGCTAAACGATTCCACTCCGATTTTCTTCTATAACATTGGTGTCTCGATGAAAGAAGGAAAACATTAAAAGTGGAAGTCGGGAACACATCCCTATGATTTTGTTAGCAATAATAAACGTTGTATAGGAAAATACTTGTTTATGAATAATACAACATACCGTATGTATTTGAAATTGTTATATAACTTTTGTTTTTCAAAATTGATTATGCTATAATATAAGTTGTAAAGTTCTTTTTGTCTATTGTGTTATTGTGTTATGCTACAAGCTTTGTCCAACAATATGGAAGAGGTAGAGGGGTGAGATGTTGTTAATCATGAATTGCATCTCTCGAATACATACTTAACACGTTGTAGTATTGAAGGCGATTTTTCTGTTTATTTCATCTGGGTTTTAACATCGTATCAACAATTTTTAAGGCGTATTGCACTACCCTACCCGTTATTGGCTGCATTCCTGGCTGCTCGTAAGGAACTGTGAATAGGGTAAAACATTCGTCAATTTGTTACTCTGCCGGGAAACTACCTTGCATGGAATTTAAAACCTTATAGTGCTGGAACCGACTTCAATCCTATGCAAACAGGTTGGATCCAGACCAGCCTCCAAGCGGCTGGCCTGCCATCTTACCTGTTTGCTAGTCAGACTATCTCCCTCATCAAGATTGAGCAGACATTTAACATTTTGGAAAGCAGACGACACAATAATCTATTTTTAGAAAATTACCCAGTATTCAAAGGGTTAAATTGATCCACATGGAGAGGGGCCGTTTGAAGTTCTCTGTCCATTAGGTAACGGATGAACCGCTTTATAAAGTGTTAACCAGCTGTGACACAATAGCTCAGTAAGTTTTGGAATTCAGGGGTCCTGAGTTCGTAACCCGACCCTGTCATTTTTTTCCGACGTTTAATGGGAAAAATTGGGATTTGACATATTTTCCTCTCGTCGGTGATCTTTATAAAGTGGGAAAGAAGCTAGATGCTTGGAAAGAAGATTGTGTAGAGAGGGAATTATTTGAACATGAATAGGTGCGTAGCCCTCCGTAATACGACCATGATATGACTGAAAAATTGCTCAAAACGGCTTTAAAAACCTATCCCACGACAACTTAGCATCGAATGGATATAAAACTTTTATACGGTTACTTCACGTTTTGCTAGACGACTCCTGGAAATGTCCGTAAGTCAAAGCTGATATACGTAGGCATCAATAGTAGGCTATAATCATATAACAGAACGACATTGCCGTGTGGCACTCCATTCGAAGCATCTACGAGAGACGGTTCTAATGATGGGTTACTTTACAATATCGATAATCACAATATAAGATTAGAAGGAATATAATTTTGACTGTCCCTTTCAAATACGCCATACATCTCGAAAAGGTTTCTCCTGCTGGATAAACGATGGTTTGAGATAAAGTGGTCAATGATAAGCATGTGCCAAGTTAAATCTGTCTCGACATTTTTAGCCTGTTGCAGTGGTATTTTATCCCTCTAACTCATCCCATACGATTCAAATTCGAATTGATATCAGACGGGAAAAAATGAAGTGAATTAAGTAGATTTATAATTAACAAAATGATCTTTGATGAACCATTTTGATAAAATGAACGATTGCTCATCTTGAGCAGTTCATCCTTTTGTCACAGTATATTTTAAATTCTACTGCATCTACAGTGTAAAGTACAGTGATGTCTCGTTAATCCGAACACTTCCGTTCCCAACAAAATGTCCGGTTTACCGAATAATCCAGACTAATGAAGCAGAGCATGTTTCTTATACACATAAAGACATTACGGTCTGTATGCACGTGTATACTTATAACCCTTTAGCAAACGCCAAACTGTCGACCGTCCCAAATTGAAAGAGTTTGCAGACGACATATCAAAACGTGATGAAATTCAAAGATAATCTTCTGATATGGCAGAAAACATTGTGGGAAAAGGAGAAATTGCTCGTCACGAGCAATTTTTCCTTTACCCACAATGTTTTCAAAAGTCGTCTGCAACAAACAGGTCAAATGATCCCGTTCCCTTACAATTTCGTTCGGATTGCGAGACATCCGGATAATCGGGGTCCGGATAAACGAGGCTTCACTGTAGATGTAATATAATAACAGAGCCATAGATTGTAAATTGTAATAGTTGAGCCTGTCCCATGTAAATACCGTATAGTCATACTTACGCGTATATATCAGACAAATGAAAAAAGAAAATTCTTAGACAGAATTAGACGTTGCTCGTATAGATTTACGTGGCTTAAAACCCAAGAGAGTAAAGTGAAAATCGTACAACAAAGTTAGTTCGGAAAGAAGCAATATGGCGGTTTCCTTATACAGGGATATCAGCGATACTATAATTGGATACACCTTATAAACGGAATTCAGATTGAAAAAAGGCGTTTTAAAAATGTAAATTGATTACAACACACCAATAACTAAAACTATTTGTTAAAAAGTATGTTAGAATTTCATCAGTATCATCGGCTTATCGGCGACCATGACATTAGTAGGCCTATCTCAATCGGGGACATAAGTTGTCCGGATAATAGGACATCTTAGTGCCTTTTACATGCAGCAATTCTATAACTCTATTAGAAAACGCCAATCTGTGGGCCCTCAATACATAATTGTCTCGGCGAGACGACTTTAAAAAGTACCCACGACATACGGTTTAAAGGAGGAATTGTGTAAATCGGGAAACATGCTTCGTATGAGGATCTTTGGGTCAATGTCATAATGCAAGTCCTTTTGTCATATATAACCAATTCCCACTTAAAAACAGTTTTGCTGATAAAAAAATTAGCGCTGTCAGACAGATGAAAAATATGAAATGTGACCTTTTCAGAATGGATATTATAAAAAAACAACTTTTTGACGAATTTGTCAATTTAAAATGGTAAGCATTTTCTCATTTTGTCTCTATGTTTAAATTTATCTTGCCCAGGAAGTTTTTATGATAATAAACAAAATAATTAATAAGCATCAACCTGAATTCAAAATATCACAGCGTTTTGTACACTTAGAATTTGAGACATTTTTTTTAAAAAAAAATCGGTTTGTCGAGATATTTCTTATGGCCATCTATAATAAAGTCTTATGAGGCAGAAAAAGACGGTTGTGATGCAACTCCATCCCAAATCTGCACCCATGGATATAATAAAGATTATTTTTTTGTACTTTTCTGTATCGAGTTGAGACGATGTCTTTCATTATTTCAATTATTTGTCCATTCTTTGAACCAATTTGTCGCTCTGCTATATTTTCGAAGTATGATCGCTACCAAACTATGCAGACGTGAAATACGACGGGGTCACAACTATTCATGTTAAATCAATTTGACTTTTTTTATGAATGAAAATTCGAAAAACCTTAAATACCGACCAGCATTGACCTTATCAGTGTCAAAATCTTCTATGGTCCCATATCTTAACGAATTTGAAGCCATTTACCACGATTTATACACGTTACGGCACTCAAAGTGTTAATTTAAAAGCCACATCAAATTTTTATTTGCTTACGGACTTACGTCAATAGACAAATTATCAATCTAAATTGAGGAAAATTGACCCACTACGAGAAACTCGACACTTATATAGGCACATAAATGGCAAGAAAATGGAAACATATTGCTCCATGGCCTCGGGATATTGACTTCTCCTTTTCGTCATTTGTAACCATTTGTGCTCATTTAGCAGTCCTTTTCGTCAATTAAATGAGATAATTCGATAATTTAACACCGGCTTTGAATAAGTTTTGACAGCGGTTTTATGCTTGGTTAAAAAGTCGATTAATTTTAGACAATTTGTAAAATAATTGATATAAAGCATGAGAAAGCTCATCGTAATGTACATAGTTGACAATCTAATAAGTAATTAGATTTCTATTTAATACAATAGGTCCAAGTACGTTTAGTCTATGCAAGAAAACGTGAATTCCGTTCTATGAGTAGGGTTGTTTGAGCAAAGGCATGCTATGGATTTGACAGGAAAGAAAAGAACATATATTGTATTTGATGAATAAACGGTACACAGCCATGTACACTTCCAAACATGATTTGGTTTGATAAAGACATTGCCACAATAGCACAGGCGGCCTCTTATGCTTTTGTCAGCCAGTTTCTCTTGAACTCAGAAAAGCCTTTACCAATCTGTCTTTATCAGTTTCTGGCAAATACTTCTATTAGACACCACCAGGTTCATTTGCGATAACCTTAACATGGGATCAGCATTATTTCAGTTTATTCATGTAATGGAATTTCACTGGCTTGTTGAATTATTTTGTCCCGCAAATACAAACCTATGAATCAAGCGGATAAGGCACAAATATAGATGGACCTTGGGAGCGATTTACTAAACATTTCTAAAAAACGCCTTATCTTATTTCAATAACGAGAGAAACACGTCATTTGAAGAGTCTTTCCGCTCTCTCAATGTGTGACATAGTTCAGAAATGCGACCTACCCGTTATATCACAAACACTCATTTGCTATGAGATCGATCGATAGATATTCGGGCCTTGGATATATCATACTCTTGACAACCAGTTAGGTTCCCGGCTTGGACCATGCTATCTACAACGTTAACTCAGGTCATCGTGATATGTGTGGAAACAATCCATGGAAACTGGTAAGGTCGATTTGACAGCCGCAATTAAACTTGGACACTGTTGAAAACGGCTTTAACCCTTTACCAAACGCCACATTTTCGATTGTCCCAAATTAAAAGAGTTTGCAGACAGCATTTCAAAATGTGATGAAATTGAAAAATAATCTTCTCATAGGGCAGAAAACATTGTGGGAAAAAGAGAAATAGCTCGTTAAGAGTAATTTCCTCTTTTCCCTCAATGATTTCAGAAGTCGTTTGCAACAAACTGGTCAAATGTCGTTATTATTTGGTTATGGATTAAATAAAAACAAAACTTTAACCCAAAACATATCAGCTTTTACAACACTCTGACATGATGGACATTTCTTTATGTTTTAAAATTAAATCAGTGGTGTTTATTTAAATCGGAATTCTCTTATCGGCGCAACAACGTCTTCTGTCCCAGCCACTAGGTGCTTCCCCGTATGCACAACATTGTCACATAGATAAGAAAAATACATCTTTCTTAACACTCGAGTAAAATGACCACACACGCCAAAAGAAAGGAACATTAATTGCCACAAGTATTTATACTCATGCGACTCTGCACCATGGAACGTAGAAATACCACGTGTCGATGCGATAAATGATCATCTGTAAAATTGATGAATAAACTTTCATATCTTCAGAATCCTCAAAGGCGGTCATTTCCACTGAAGTCGGGCATTTATAAAGCCGAATGGCTTACTCTAGCTGTGGGCCGATCCTCCGGGTTATGTCACTCAGGCCTTACTTACTATTTAGACATGCTATAACACCAACAAATCCTATGACTGATGACGCCTTTTGTCCAGCTTTCAGACGTAGCCGTTCTCCTGTCTCGTATAACGGCCCTGTACTTACCATGTCAATGACAGGTACCATTGCACTGTTAGTTCCGTGATCTAAAACCGTTCTTCTCCCTACGTACTCATTAATTAAGCTGTATTGAATAGAATTGGATTTGTGATGACATGACGTTTGAATGTAGCAGCCGGTTATTTGGTTTGGATGACATAACTTAATGACACGAGTCATGCTAAAATGGTGATCAAAGCTTGCCTAAAAGCGACCTAAGTCATGACAGGGGTCTAGCAAATTGATACAATCTCATGACTAATGTAAATCTGCACACTACATATAACCTTTTTTAAATATAGTCCATTGTTGATAACTAATGGTGTTTCTTATGAGCAGCCTGAGCGGTAATAAAGTTTAATTTTAAGCTACGCTGTTGAAGTAATCGAAAGTTACCCGTTTTAGAGTCGAGCTCTCGTTCTTGTAATTATTCTTGTAAACATGCCAGTGTAACCGACCATAGACGAAGGCAGTTTGGAATTGTATAAAAATAAAATAGAAACACAAATAGAATTAATTTTGACATCTGTTTATTTAATTAAGAAATTGTATTCAATGGATTTAAATATCTTTCTCCTAAAAAGGCATCTTTTTCCAAAAAGGCATTCTTCTTCTTCTTCTTCTTCCTCCTCCTCCTCCTCCTCCTCCTCCTCCTCCTCCTCCTCCTCCTCCTCCTCCTCCTCCTCCTCCTCCTCCTCCTCCTCCTCCTCCTCCTCCTCCTCCTCCTCCTCCTCCTCCTCCTCCTCCTCCTCCTCCTCCTCCTCCTCCTCCTCCTCCTCCTTCTTCTCCTCCTCCTCCTCCTTCTTCCCCCTCTTCTCCTCTTCCTTCTTCTTCTTCTCCTCCTCCTCCCAATCTTTATGAATTTATTGCTGTTTTTGTTTTCGATTGATATATTTCTATTCATTATGCTTTGTCATTGTTATTGTTTTTATTCTCACCCTTCATATCCTCCCTTTCTGTTTTCTTTTCATGTTGAGATACAAAATAAAAGAACGTTGCGATTTAAACGTTCATTCAATCTATCTTCCAATGGGAATCATTGAAATATAACGTAGGGAAGTCTCATAATGCAATGCATTATAAAGTTGAATTCTGAACTATCATTAGCTTATGACCGACTTTATACACCAGGGTACCGTTTTACTAAACAGTTTACGCTTAAGATTAAGTCTAAAACAACAATTCCTCTTATTTCAATATTGGGCAAAGCAATATAGCAAAGTAACACATCATTGGAATCGTCTCTCCGAGACGCTTCCAATGACGTGTCACATTACAATATTGTTCTTTCTTTGAAGATACTATCCATGTTTATCAATTATGACTTACGCAAATATTTTCCGTAACTTGATTAGTAAAACGGGCCCCAGCTTACTATAGTCTTAATGATGAGACTAAACGTCCTACATCAGACGTGTCCATCAACTAGATTAATAAAGTCGTTTTTGAGCATCGCTTTAGAAGCTTTTAGAAAAACTTGAGACAAAGAGAGAAATTGATCGATTGCACTGTTTTTCTTTTGCTCATAATCATAATAACTATAACTAGTATCATCAACGTTATAAAAAAAAAGACAGGGGGCTCCGTGGCCTAGTGGTTAGAGAACATGAAATCACATGGCCCCTCTCCGCGAGGGTTCAAATCCTGAAAGGGATATGGATTTTTATGAGAGGCAGTCTCCCGACTGACCTACGGAATGCCGATGGTTCTACCCGCCTTGACCAGCCCTTATGGGCGGTTGAGTATGGGGTCTTCCTCCATCATTAAGAGTAGGGCATTGCTACATAACTGAAATAATGTTGATGTGATGTAAAACCCATATAAAAAAATAAATAAAAAGACAGTTTATACTAAAAAACTTTTCAACTATATCTGCTTCCGTAATTGTTTCTCTTAGCAGGGGGATACATAAGCAATGTCCAACTACCTAAAAGCATCTAGTAATGAGTTAACAAACGTACTTTTATCAGCAATGTTTTTGTTTGCTAAAGCCGTCGGCAGTAGTGTGCATTTTCGTCTGCATCTGCGAAAGTGTCATCAAGTAAACAAATGCAGGATTTTTGTACGCCCCCAAAATCACCCAATATGAAATCCGGCTGACTTATTATATTTCACCGCCCCCCGTTAGCGAAAAGTAAATAAAATGTCGTCTGCAAAAATAACAACTTTAATAAAAATTAATCAGCTAGAAAAGGCAATGATTAAATTCGAGAAATGCTGCGCCACGTGAAAGAGTGGTTTTTCAAAACCGGCTGAATTCTTCTACTGCATGGTCCGCATGGTGCTATGTTCTACTCGTACAAAATCGAGACGTTCGGTTAACCCTTTACCTCACGCAAAACTTTCGGCTGTCCCAAAATTGAAAATGTTTGCAGACGACATTTCAAAATGTGATGAGATGGAAAATAATCTTCTGATAGGGCAGAAAGCATTGTGGGAAAGGAAGAAATTGCTCGTTAAGAGCAATTTCTTCATTTCGCACAATGTTTTCCAGAGTTGTCTGCAACAGAGTGGTAAAATGGCGTTTTTGTTTGGTAATGGGTTAAACAGACGAATTATGCTTATGCCTAGCGAAGGCAACAGATGACATTACTACATATGAATTCAGATACTTCCAGCAGTCACTAAGCCACTAAAAGGACACAAATGATCGTTTAAGACAGTTTCTTCTTTAGACTGATCAGAGCTTCACTATATATTCATGAGACCAGACTAGTAATAGCCATCTTTAGAACTAATGACTGCAGTACTTCAGGGTACCGTTTTACTAAACAACTTAGTATTAATAATTAATTGATATTAATTAGTAACTTTATATTTGCGTAAGTCATAACTGATACACATGGATAGTATCTTCAATGAAAGTACAATATTGCAATGTGACACGTCATTGGAAGCGTCTCGGAGTGACGATTCCAATGATGCGTTTCTTTGTAATATTGCTTCGTCTAATATTGAACTAAGAGGAATTGTTGTTTTAGAATTACGCAAATCTTAAACGTAAACTGTTTAATAAAACGGTTCCCAGGCCCGCAGTTCTGCAGTTCCAACCCATTGATGCTTCCAACAAGGCAGGCTGAGTTACAAAAGAAACAAAACTGATCGTTTAAGACAGAATTTATCAACAGACTGATCAAGGAGGTATATGCTAAAGATCAGAGTTATAATTTGTAGTCTATGGTACTAACCCCAGTTCTGCAGTTCCCACTCATTTGATCTTTCAACAAGGCCAGTTGCAGTATTTGCTAGCTTTCTAGAATATATTACCTAAAACAATTTAGCAGGTTGAAATTTACACCAACGTTTTCGTGTGCCGCGAGAATTGAGGCAAACGGAATAGCGTATGAAAGCTGGTTCATTCATTTGGGTAAATAGAAAAATCGCAACTGTAGCGTACTGTTTGAAATCGTGTTATACCGTGAAACTGTAATCCAAGTTCAACGTTCGATTCCGTACCTCAATGAACTGTCAAACCACGCAACTTAAAACTCACGTTGAATGCTCATCCGCCAGTGAGTTTTTTTAAACTATGTATAAACTGTATTTAATCATTTAACAAGACTGTTTGAGAAGAAACTATTATTCATACAAGGAATGCCTTCTTCCAAAACAAATCCATTATTTGCAAGTCAAATTACAATACGAATTTTGAAGTTAAGTGAGAGATAATCTGATGATCTGTGCCGATTTTAGTCGTAATACGCTAATGGCAAGAATTTTACGGAAACTTATAGATTCACCTTACGCTGAAATCGGTTAAATCTGGTATAACTACGTGAATCCATGGCAAGTAAATTGGCGGTTGGCCTGTGATCCAACCAGTTTGCTACTCTGAGTACCGTTCCTTCAAAATTAAACAGATATTTACGGTTTTGGAAAGCAGACGACACACAATTGTTTGTTTAGAAATTACCCATCATTCTAAGGGTTACATGGAAATGATGATCACCTTCTCGTCTATAGAATCAGTCAACCTTACAATGCGTTTCGTTTAATCCTCCATGTTTTAATGGAATGACCTTGGTACAGCTGACCTATATGCAAACCGAATCTCGTGTTTACTCAAACGATCTGAACATGTTTCTTTCATAATCATTGACGACGAACCTAAATTTTCATGTTTTCACATTGAATTAAAATGATCAAAATTTGAATGGGCAAAAAAATTCTGTTTGCAAGACTGTTTTTTTATTGCGAAGCTGGACTTTGTTACACTCACGGTTGTATCTTTGCACTTTTTAAAGGAATTGTTTCTTGTAATTGTCGCAACGAATAGAACTGGATCTTGTGATCTTCCCTTGATGATAGGCTCTATTTGGAAGGAATAAGACAATATGGATAATCTACGCAAAACATGCTCAAACACTGTTTATATTCCTAAAGCTCTTTTTAATTTTTGTTTCCTTATAAGACAATTTATTATTTCAAGATCTTCTACCTACCTTAGAAATCACACGAACTCATACTCATACATGGAAATTATTATGATTTCTTACGATGTACCTTTTTATTTAACGTTATCTTACAACATGAATATATGAAAGAGCTGTCGGGTTCGACCCATTTGCTGCAAACTACTTTTAGAAACCAAAGTGACGAAAAGATGAGTTCCGCAAACTGGAAAATTAATCTTTTTATTACAATGGTTTCTACTCCGCATTATATATAGCATTTATTTTTTTCTTGGAATTATTTTGCTTTCCTTAATGTCTTGTTTTGCTTACAATTTGAAGAAGTCACAAACCCTCATGTGGGGGAATAGTTTGATAAAGTCACCGAGTATACATGTACTGCTTGAGGGAGCTGTAAACCTAAACCATTTGTATTACCCAGTGTGTGCGTTTGAAATATTGAAAAACAAATTCCGTTAATTCCATTGACCAGTAAGATGCACCTCCTCGACACACTACAGGGACAAAGCTATCGCGTACAGTATCAAAGGACCGAGAAGTCAAATAAACTAAATTAAATTTTAACCTTTATTGCTACACGTTAATTTGCCGACCCGTCGAAGTTCAAGCCTCGAGGTACCCCCAGCTGGTTTCTCCATTCACGTTATAAAGGCGGTCTGTATAGTCAGGTCACATCGGGGCGCCATGAATATAGTTTATTTTATCTGATGCTAATTACGGTTTCTCAAAACCCCCTAATCCTTTTAGTGTGGACCGTGACGAGGTTTATCCCATTGATGGGTCAAATGGACCAGCGCAAGACCGTGAAGAGGGAAAATAAACATTTACATGTATATATACTGATTTTTGAGTACGATTCATAGTGAAATAGTGGTTGTGTGGGAATGTGTATGGCCAGACCACTGCTTGTTTGTTCCAGTGGTCTTGGTTTCGGTTTTTAGCTTATGAGCCCATCTCTTTTCAGTAGCAAAGCGTTTCAGAACCATGGCCTGACGAATAAAAGGAAAGATAACGCAGTCGTTCAAGCAACCGAACGTTCAACTCTTTGAACGAAACGGAGTGAAAGAAAGCGATATTTCTTTTATGTTTCAAGTGATTGTATCTCTTGAATTGTTGAACCTTAATCACCAGGGTTTGTGAAGTACATGTAAACGAAATCATGAAATCAAAACAATTCCATATTTTTGCGGGGATGGGGATACATCAATCAGCTATCAAATACATGTACATGGAAACATACACCCCCGATTTAGTAAGGGCTAAGACAGAAACGCATATGATTACGACCAGATTTGGTCACCTCTAGATACATTAATACCGTGGCCTCCGCTGTCCTTCTTGGACCAAATTTTCGTTTCGGATACCAAAAGCTTACATAAACAAAGTTTCTTCAAATGCATTCCTTCAAATGCATTCACTCACACTTTCTAGGATGTACTTCCCGGTTGAAGTACACAGTATTAGTATTAGAAATTTTGAGTTGCGACCATTGGTGCATAGCGTTACCTGTAAAAGATGAGCTGGTAGAAAAGTAATGTCTTTCCTATATAGATGATAGTCCTGGTATGCTCTCAAAGTTAGTTTTGATTGCCTTTAGCAAGACAATATGTTTTGAATGTATGAACGCAAATGCCGGTGCCTCAGCCTGATTTGAGTACTGATTTTTGGACGGTGCTTGTAGACTTGTAAATCCCCCAAGACGGTTGAGGTGTCAATTTTGTTACAGCTTTTGAGAGTATAATGAACCAAACTAATGTTTTAGTATATAACTAAGCGGAGAACTCACAATCCTTAGTTCAACAGAGTATTTGAAATGCACGATTTAACATTGGAGTCAATTGAAATTTAAGATCTCACAGGTAGTACGCGTATGACCATTCTCTGCCCTTCTACGAACACTTTTTGGACACCAAATGCTAATATAAAGTTTCTCCAGATGTATTTACTCATCCTCTACAAAGTGAAATCGGACCTGAGACCAGTGCCAGATTTAATCATTCAAGGAATTTAACTGTTATCTGATTGGCTAGATTTGTGTCACGTGTCAACTAATTAAATTGCAATTTTTCATCGCGGATTAAAATCACTTCGTCTTTTTTCTTAACAGGATACCACTGACTATTGGTGGATGGCAGCCGTCAAAACAGGACGGTTTAAAATTGGAGCAATGCCCATCTCTTATGGCATTTCTACTATAGGAACGATTTGAAGAAAATTGACAAGATATTCAAGATGATATATTGCCCGTAATATACGTCTTAAACTGTTGGACGATAAAAGAAATTGCTCCTCTGGAGCAATTCAATATTGCCGTCATGTAATTGTTAAATATCTTAATTGCAAGTAAATTTTTAATGACATTTTGCTGCAAGTCGGAATCGAAAACATAAGCAGTCTATTAGCAGTATTATGGTATCTGATGTGATATTTAAGTTGATACATTCTTCTTAAAATTAGGTAGAAACCATTGTACCAAATGAAGAAATTGCTCGCCACGAGCAATTTCTTCTTTTGGTTCAATGTTTTCTTTATTCTTCTGTTGCCGGTATGTTCTCATTTTAGACCATGAGGGAACGTGTCAAGTGTAGATAAGTTGTATAGACGTTAATGAAACAGTGACATCTCCCAGTCTTCATGGGAAATATGATATTCTTTTTTGAGATATGTCGGAATGAAATAAATGAAACAAACCCGGGCCGTGTCAAGGAAAGACATGGAATCTGTCTGCTTTTCTTGTATTCTATGAACATTGACTGGCGATATGATTTTTTCTCTCTCTCTCGTCTATAAATAATTATGCACATGTGGAAAAGCATTATGTGACAAAAAAAATATTGTTAAGTACCGGTAATGAAATACAAGGAACATCGACAGACCGTGGACTGAGTTACAATAAATGGCTGAAATTAAATAAAAGATAGAAATGATCCTGTAAAAAGCTAAATATTTGAACGTTTACCTTACTCATTTCATAGGGACATTAATTTTGTTTCTCTCAGAATTTTACAATCAGTATAGTCTTACTTGTGTTAAGCAACCACCCTTTTAAGCAGCCAACCTGCCTTAATTAAACAACCATTACAGAAAGACACATCGTTAGATTTATAGTGTACATCAATTTATGATAAGCAGCAAACCTATCTTAAACAGCCAATTTACTCTGTCCAATAGGCTGGCCTCTTAACACAAGTTTCACTGTAGATGGATATAGGTCAGAACTGCTGCAGGATCATTGTATGAATCATCTTGAAAGCCGTTCGAGGCGTGTGTGCGAATTATGGCTCGTTTGATATTGTAACATGTAGACCATGCTATACGTATAGCCAACATTACGTGTGTTCATTTGTAAGTTTTCATGTGAGAGTTCTTAAAAACTTGCCATGTTTCTAAACAAAGGTTATCGATAGAAATGTGATTTTAAGCTTTAGTTCATTGCCATCTATCCATTAACTTAAAACCTGTATCCCCAGTTGGATTCATAGATTTCCTACTCATTGGTATTTGTATATGTAAAATGACCTATGCCTTATTAATGACTCAGTGTTATATTATTTTTTTTGTAATGCATTATTCTATTTGTAGGTCACACATGTAGCTGTAATAAAAAGTCCGTTCGATTTTTTCAAATAAGAGGCAGACAACTAAAGAAACCATCGAAACCATAGATATATAAAAGATAATAGATAGATATAATTGATCGTAGTGAGAAATATACCCATGGCTTCAACATTATTTTGGAAATAATTGAACATTATTGAATGTTTCTCGTGGGACCTGTTCCAAAATGGCCGGTTCGTGAGTCGCGAGCTAGTTAAGTTTAATGGTTACCGACTAATATCCGCTAGGCGCCTGGCATAGTCATACAAGTTGGGAGGTACTTGGTATAATCAGTGAAAAGTGTCTTATAAGCCAAAACTGGCTGGCCCTTTCAATAGGGGTAACACTGTAATGAAATAACCTTTACCTTTTTTTTTTACCTTTTATTGAGTTAAAAAAATGTCGAATCAAATTTAACCAAAAAGGGATACATTCTACCACTTGAGAGGCCTTTGTGATAAAGGAAGATTTGTAAAATAAGCAAAGTTTCGGTCTGAGATAAAAACCCTTACTCTGTCGACGTCATTCTTAAATGGTACCTATTGGAAAAATATCCCTAACCTGCATTCGTATTCATGCTCGCGTCTAAGTAGTAACGGGTTTCAAAGAACACTTCGAACTATCTTTTTAAAACTTCAGTTTTAATTACGAATGTACAAATGAAAAAATGATATTTAATTGAATACAATTATTTGAAATACGAATTGCACCTTTAATATCAGTCCTTACACGAGAAACTGTCTCGTCAGTTCTGATGTTAGGACTTCTGCATGAGAAAAGGGGAACTACTTTTTTTGCCGGGTACTCTTTAAACCTTTATCACCTATAACACTATATAGATTGATATGATACGCCATTTTGTAGTGTTTGTTCCATAAGACTTTAGAAACCACGGTGAAAAAATGATGAATTGCTCATGATGAGCAATTCATCATATTGTCACGATAGTTTCTACCTAATGTAAAAGAGAAAAATGTTTTGTTTTACAATCTATGTCACCTGCTTTTGCTTCAAATTTGGACTAACTATTAAATTTATATCGGCAAATGGCTTAAGTGATTAGCAGACTCGTATTTAAAACCCGAAAACGCCAAAGATGGCACCACGTCGTCCCCGATTGTTTAGGCTAATCTAAGACAACAGCTTACACACATGTATTGCAATACATCTATTGGTAAGTGATATATTATGTTATATTATATTCCTATCAGTGAAGTACTGGGATTTCTCAGTGTATTAATTTTCAATTTTGTCACAGTCAATATCGTCATTAGTGATGATATCAAAAAGTCATATCATCACTAGTGACGATATCAGTTTTGACGGAACTACTTTTGTACCATTCCTTTGCATTAAAGTCATTGCTGCACTTTTGCACACGACACGAAAATGATTGTATTTTAAAATGTATCCATACGCGTGGAGGACGTCATAGGATGCAAAAATGACGTCATGGGCGTTGTTTACTGCTTTGCTCCTCCCACTTTATATTCCATTTGGCGTTTATGGAGGTATTTTCGCAAATATATTTTATATAGTGGAAGAAAATAAATAGAATAATCAACTCCATTCGATTGATATAAAAAATATGTCACTTGAATGTGTTGTTATCATATAGAAAAAACTCGTTCTTCGAACTCGTTTTTTCAACCTGATAACAGCCCATTCTCGTGACATATATTTCATATCAATCGAAAGGAGTTGATTATCCTCTATATAATTTATCATGCAAACAGCGTAAACTATTTGATGTTTCATTTAAAAAAATAATGTCTATTATTACAGAGGATACGAAAATTATGTTTGTGTATTTCTTGCAATTACTTACGAGGTATATCTTCCCTAATAAAGATCGTTAAATCTCGACATTCGATTGGAAGCCGATAGTTATCGAAGGATCTACAGACGCCATTTCCGCGCATGTCCTCGTCTTTCGCAAAAATCGTCGAGTGACGTCTGTAAACTCTAGATTATTCGTCTGTTTCTTCCTTTGGCGTATCTCCTGAAGAAGATTTTAAAAACCAATTTGAAAAAAATAGTTATTGTCTCAGATGGGTTTCTTTGCGAACCAATAACAGAAATATGCATTGACTAAGAATTTTACAATTCATCTTCTGAGTTGACGGTTGTGGATTCGAACTCGGGTAAATTTAAAGGAGATTTGTGGGACACCACCCGAACAATAAATTTCGCGCCAGAATTTATTATGTGAAATATAATCTGTAGCCTCATGCTGTATATAAGAGTAACACTAATAAAAAACATTTTCCGAAGCATGCTTTTAACTCTGATAAAAAATAGTATATGTTGTTAAATGGCGATTATTCCATCAATACAAAATGAGATTACTTAGTTAAGCATTATTTTGATTTTGAGGATTACAATATGATAATGTCGGGACTCACCACTGATCAGTTCCGTTCATGTGGGGAAGCATTCGGGGGCTGGGAAGTTTTAATGATCAATACTTATTGGGTAGAAGACAGGACAGTTGATGGACACTCGTATATAACTGGGATTTATTTTGAAATAACAATTTGTCTAACCGAGTTTTCTTTTTGTCTCAATAATACTTAATGTGTCTGATGACAGGATGTTAAATAGATGCACATGGGAAAATGGGCTATGGGTTAAGGGTAAAGAAAGGGAAAGACTGACGTTCGTAGTTGGGGACATGTAGCTCGAAAAACATGCTTCAAAATACGATACATTTTAACTATCAAAAATAATTACAATCGATTGTTATCGAGCAATTTTCTATTTAACCGCCCTTTCTGATGGACACGGAGTTGTAAAAACACAATTAAGAATTAGAAAATTATCAAACGCGGTCCTCAAAGACAATTTTGTACGGCATAATTTCTCGAGTATCGGGTTTCAATAATTGCATTTTCAAGTACCCCATATTAGCGTGCTGGTAGCGAAACATTTTGTGACGCATGTTTTGTAAAGTGATCTTCACATCTAACCGAAAGTGTCGTTTAAGATCATCCTGTGCGGACCGCACAGGATGATTTTAAACGCCACCTTACGGCTTTAATGGTGTTACACATAGACAAAATATTCGAAGGACGAACGATATTCAGTTATCTGATCTTATTTGACACCAATTTGTCCATGTGGCTTCCTCAACAAGTTTCACTAGTGGTACTCGTGGAAACAGGTACCACGTAACTCTTTCGCATAGGGCGACTCTCATTTAAACATTTGTGACAAAGCTAGACAGGATGTTCCCGTCTAAAAGCAATAAATCCACTTAATCTAGAGGGTCATCTCAGGGGTGGGGGATAAAAAAGTATTTTTTTGGGGGGAAGAATTAATTGTCACGGCGTTTCGTACATTTTCGTACGTGCGACTATGCCATTCCGAAATTATCTTCATTTGCGCCTGCAATGGAGATATATCACGCGATACCGATTTGAAGCCACCTGCTTATCACATTGCATCATTCAATTTCAATTTCCTTATATAATTTCCTCAATATCAGTTCCTGATAGAGAAAAACAAAAGTTAATTTAATGTAATAGACAAATACCCATATTTAACGAGCCAGTATGTAAATGTATGTTGTCGGATGAGATTCAAGAGCTCGAGATTCGGAATGTTTGGTATCCGTATCAGTATCAAAAAGCACAGCCCGACATAAAATGCTAAAAAACTAAACTCGACTCTTTCTGTATACATGTATATGTATTACTGTTAAAAGCAAATAATAATTGAAGCAAACAAAAGGTCGGTCGAAATTTCGTTGGAATTGGAATGATTGTTCCACCCGTGTGTTCTCCCAAACTGTTGCTTGGTTATTGAATATATTAATAACCAACGCTTTTTTACCTTTTCATAATTGTATCTTTTACAAAGCCGATGTGAGTTGCTTGAGAAATAAAAATAAAAGAGAAAAGGAGGATAAAACTTAAGATTTTCAATATTTGAATGTGATAGACGTGTCGTTTTTATTTTTCTTAACAAGAAAATTAATCGAATGAGGTTTAATGCGTCACTTATATTTCTAGAAGACAATGCTCAAATTCTTACTAATGATCTTATCGCAGTTGTAGCATTTTTCTTTTATTTCAGAAAAAAATAGGAGAAACATAGATGACAATAATTCCAATTCATTTTAAATGACCAACAAAATCATAAAGTGAATAGCAGTAGAATATGTTAGTATGAGACATCATGGTTTTCGAATCAAATCTGTGTAACGAAAACTTAGATTCTGTTGAAAACTGCACGTGATTAAAACCAGGCAACCAGCCATTCCATATTTTATTGTAACTGTGATATTAGTTTTCAGTTTGCAAAGGGTTCCTGTTCTACAGGGTCTGTCTTTTGAATACTTGTTGTTATTCTTTCTCTTTGTCTGTGATAAGATCTTGATATTCTAAAACTGTTTTCTATGCTATTCAATCGGGGGTCATTTTCGACAATAGGGAAATTTTAGAAAGGGAAATTTCAAATGAGACTTAAGTGATTACGTATAATTAAACAGCCATTCGTCGGTTATGAAATGTATAGCGTTTTGATTGAGATTTCCCACACGGGCGTTTGTGCGGCTTTGAATGAAGTAACTTTAATTTCTGAGTACATACAGTGCTAAATGCTGATTAGTTGACAAAATTGATAAAACAAGTCTGACCTGTATTTGTAGAAAATTTTATATACGTTTGTTGATTTGGCAAGATTTGTAACAAATCATAAAGCACAATGACTGCTTTCTTTCTTTCTTTAGTGGCGATAGGCAGACATTGTTTCCAAGGCTATTATAAACTAGAATGACCTTTATATGAATTAAAGATAGTCGGATGATTCTAAAATGAACCTATGAGAACCACAAACTGCCTTTTTGATTGATGACGATTTATTAGAGATAAAAGGCATGTTAAAGAAATTGATTTTGGTGTTTGTTGCGTAATTGTTGTTGGTACAAATTCCTCACAGTTGTTACTTTCGCTAAGTTACACTAACGTAATAGAGTGAAGCGTGACATTGACCAGTGAGTAGGATTTCGTTATTGGTCATCAACAGGTTATAAGGGTATGGGGCACTGACCTCTGCCTTTTTGCAGGTGTTCTATCGGAAGGGAAATGATATCATTGTCTTACAGAGCATTACTCTTCATCACAGACCGATTGTTTCATTGTGGTTCGACAGCTTTATGTGAAATGCAGAAAGGCGAAGATATATGTATTATGCAGGATCGTTTTCCGAAAGTTTTGCTATAGAATAGCCAATCTGCTTATTCAATAAAGAATAAAGTGGGATCGAAACAAAACACGCACACCATTTACATTGAGATATGTTCATAGATTCAAAATGACGTTCCGAAAAAGTACCTTACTCAAGTCGTTATTTTAATGTCTATCTAACCTGGTGAGATTTCCATCTTTTGAAAAAATGTCTCATACGGTGAAATAACAGTACACATTTTTTAAGAAACATTAAACTAGATTATGGATACGCTTTTGAATATTTTTGATAATCGTTTAGTTAATCTATAGTTTGTTAATCTATAGCACATTTGTCTTGTCAATATAGTACACTTGCTTTGTAAGCAATGTTCTATTTTTCCACCCTGGAACATCTTTTTGAGAGGTTTCATTAAAACACTCAAATGCGTAAATGATTCATTGTTACCGGTTTTAAGCATCTTTAGAATAACGAAATAAGAATGGTCATTCGTTTAATAACGATGATTGTTTATATGACTTTGATAACGGTTGCTACTCATAGAACTTAATTGATGACATAGCTCCTTTAAACCTACATTCTTGTTTTTCTTTTTTCATTGTAGATTTAAATCGAATACAAAGTATATGTGTGAAATATAAATCCCCACCAAACACATTTAAATCCATGTGCGTTTTAATAAACCTCGGTACCCCGATATTTGGTTCCCTTTAAGTGAATTCATAATTAGAAGGTGATTAGATAAAGAGACAACTCGTCGTTGTTTATTGAAAGGGTTACATCTCCTACATGTAAACAAAGAACATACGGCATTTTGGCAGATAGCGAATAATAATTATGCTCAATAACATTTGATTTGTAAGCCAATACAGGTTATTGCCCTAGACAAATCGCTTAGTCACTTATCATGTAAATCGATTTCTTATAAAGACAGATCGAAGAAATTAACGGAACGGACTTTTACGTTAATACATTCTGACCATCTACGGTATTTCAAACCAAAACTGCATTTTCCTGTCTAAGTGGTGCTTGTTCACAGATATAAGGAACTTTGGAAGTTATTGACTAATTCATTTCAAACTGCACACCAGGGGCCCGTTTTACTAAACAGTTTACGCTTAAGATTTGCGTAAGTCTAAAACAACAAGTCCTTTTATTTCAATATTTGGCAAAGCAATATTGCAAAGTAACACATCATTGGAATCGTCTCTCCGAGACGCTTCCAATGACGTGTCACATTGCAATATTGTACGTTCATTGAAGATATTATCCATGTTAATCAATTATGACTTACGCAAACATTTTCCGTAAGTTGTTTAGTAAAACTAGCCCCTGAACTGTTATATGATACGTACTGAAGAATAGTAACTGGAGCAAAATTAGATAGTTTTTAATGCCTTAAAGTTTGTATACAATGAATTAACATGCATACATATAATGTACAGACTTAGATACAATTATCGCTTTCTGGATATATCGTGCTACTTTAAATTGAATTTCAAACAACAATACAAAATTGTATTGTTTCAACGACATCTTTTTTATAATTTCAAAGTTAGTCTTTGGTAAACAGGTACATTTAGAATGAGTATCTTTTTGCACATGGACATGGATAGCGTTTTACTAAACATGTTACGCTTAAAAGTTGCGCAATTTCAAAACAGAATTCCCTTTTACTTCATTATTGAGATGCGGAATTTTGAAAATAAAAACATGTGTTACCAGCTCTTATAGGCATTTGAGTTCGGGATCTACCTTCGTCATATGGAGCCAAGAATCAAGATATATCTAAAAAGTGATAAATAATGTAAAAACCAATTAGGAATTAATAAATGGATAAAATCAATGACATCAACAAATCAGTAAAACCAGAGAGATTCATCAAAAGAAACGGATTTTCCCATGGTAAAATGGATTGGAAACCATTGCGATAAATGGATAGGATAACCACCCGACACGAGGCTCTTACTCTTTGAGAATGGTTTCAAAGTTCATCGTATCTTTCTATTGGGTTGTATGAAAAATATCAACCAACTATTGATAATGTATTTGTTTATATATGTGTTTATGACTGCACATTCTTACATAGATTTAATAATATCCTTCTTTGTATTGTGATTTTCCGTCCATAAACTCGTTGTATGCGTGCATGCATTTATCCCATATGTTATCTCTCCGCTGAAATGATGGATTTCTTAGCCCTTTCCCAAACAACAAATTTTCAACTGTCCCAAATTAAAAGAGTTTGCAGACGACATTTCAAAATGTGATGAACTTGAACAATATTCTTCAGAAGGTGCAGGAAACCTTGTGGGAAAAGGAAAAATTGCTCGTTACGAGAAATTTCTCCTTTTCCCACAATGTTTTCTAAAGTCGTCTGCAGCAAAGTCGTCAAATGTTGTTATTGTTTGGGAAAGTGTTTAACAACAAAGTCAATTTATTCTTGTATGTCTTTATTTACAATAGGTAGCATCAATTACTTATTGCTGTGACATTAACAACGTATTCCCTGTGAGACCATGGCCGAATTAAATCGTTCAAGGTTAAGGTAAGGTTCAAAATCAACCTACCTCGACCTTGTGTTTTATTCTGTGTCTCTTTAGCGAATCTAGTCTTCTAACGAGAACACTCTTCGATAGACCGTGCCTTTAGATATTGAGAAATCCCAAAAGAGTAACAGAAAGACAGTGTAATCGTTTCTAAAGTTTAAACACGTTTTTCACAACAGCCGGTGAAGACAGTCATTTTACCTATCGATGGTGCACAATGTACCATTTCAAATTGTAAATAGCTTTATCAATGTAAACAAACGAAAACGAAAGTCTTTCATTTTCGGAATTTGCATCAACAACTCCCCGACGATTAATACAACGTCATCACGGCTCCCAACGGACTTATGCTCTTATCTAGACCTGTTGTAAAAAGTATTGAAATATCACACTGGTTAAATGTAATACCATTATAATTAAACTCCAATTAATAAATCATATCATTGCATATTGGATCATGGCTTCGCTGTTTATTGATCATTCTGGTATCTTTGGTTGTCCGATTGCAATACCTAAACAATCTTGAGATGGTGTTCTTTTGCGGCATAGCGCCGTTTTCAACAGTTTAAACAGTGCTATAGCGATGAATTGCCTTTGCTTTTTTTTCGAGGATTTCATCCCATCACGCTATCATACTTACCAATTCAGTGTCACGTAGAGAAGTCACTGCATTACCTGATTGTGTAATTGATTTGCATCACCATAAAGAACGGATTGAAATTTCTCATTCAACCCAAGCTTATTTGCTACGAGTATATGATGAGAAACAAACGTTCAGTATGTGAATTATTTTATATGCAAATTATCTCTACACACATGGCTACTTGGTGCATGTGTAGATGAAACAGGCACTTTTCTTTGATTTACTTTGTGTCCATAAGGCTGTTGTGGTTTTATCATTACTTATTTAGCCAAAAATAATATAAAATCGAGAATAGCGTTCATTTATAGTAAAATTGTGTTAGTTCTAAAAAAGCTTAAAATTAGCATATAGGGACTTTAAATTCCCCCTTAGAGAATTACTGAGACGGTAACGTGTTCATATGCTGCTTTTTGAAAGAATTAAGAAGATACAGTTAGTTTTCAATTGGTGATAAAACGAGGCTAGACGAGTGGGTATATTTTGTAAAACTTTGAGGACCAACAAAATCGGAGAAATTCTCAATTTTGAACATGTTGCTGGATATAATAAGTGCGAGCTATATGACCACGAGCTATTCGTTTTTCCGAGCCCTCGCCGAACTTCTAGATATAACTCGAATGCATTTACAAGTCAAATTGTTTGCACTACAAGTCGTGGAAATAATACTTTCAAACATACATCGTAAAGGTGCAGGTAAGTTGGTGTCTGAGAAGAGCTTACTTTAACGGTACGTTTTTCCGAGAGAACGGTTACGCAATGGAGAGTGTATTGTGTGTCAGTTTATTATCAGGCCCCCACACGGACGGCTTGGTTCCATGACAAACACAATGTGTTTAATATTACAAAACTGTTATCTTCAATGATATCCCGGCTTTATTAATTGTAAACGTTCGAGAGATAATCAACATTAATGGACCAGTTACATACGCACATCTTTCGCGCCGTCACCACCAATTAAAAGAACCCCTTGTCGAACAAAAGACGGAGCGTTTCGCATTTCAATCAAGTTTCAATTTTACCGATTTTTGTATACTGTGTAAAAACAGACCAACGTCTTTCCCATTGTATGGGTTCGCCATTATTCTGATATTTCAAATTCTACGTCTCGTATGTCCCGCTATCTAAGCAAACTGGGCTAGAAACACCTGCATAAAATGCTATCCTATATGAGCTTACGAAGAAGGTTATGAAATGCTCTATAGATGAAAAAAGTGGCATTTCCAGCTTAAAACCCTTAGAATGCATGGTTTTATTTCAAAATAAGATCTGTGTTTGTCTGCTTTTGCAAACTTTAAAAATCTGTTAAATTTTGATGAGAAACGATACTAAGAGTAGCAAACAGGTCAGATCACAGGCCAGCCGCCAATTTACTTGGCGGTCGGCCTGTGATCTAACCTGTTTGCATAAGCATGAAATCGGTTCCAGCACTATAAGAGTTAACCTTTGCTTTATCGTATGGGCGAAAGTTTTACACGGACACGCATGGGTATACTATATATATGATCAAATGGGGCGACACTTCAAGCAAAGGTTTTAGACTTGTTTTCTCATACAACAGCTGGTATGAAGTAATCGTGGTAATTGATACGTGGCCTATGAAAACCCATCTCTAACACTAAATTCGTATCCATATTCGTTTCTTCTTATCGCTGCAATTCATCTACTCATTATCAGGTAACTCACTTAAAAAAAAAGCATAATATTCTTGTAAACGTTTTCCAAAAGAGAAAAATCGTTAAATAAGTTACAAAGCAGGAAACTTTTCTCGATATTGACGAGATTTGTAAACCTTTACAAAGACAATTTGAATAAAGAAAAAATGTTAATATGATATTTGAGGTAATCGTTAATATGCCACTTGTTCATATGCAAATGAACTATTTTATCCATTTATCAATGAGCAATAACACTTTCTATGCCTCTCATGATTTCTGCTCCTTCTTTTATAATATATATATCGCCAACGCTAAAAAGAAGTTGTGTTTCTTCTTTTTGTGTCAAACTTATATACATTCTAACGAACCTACTACAGTCTAACTTGTGTTAAGCAGCCACCCTTTTAAGCAGCCAACCTGCCTTAAACAGCCACTACAGAAAGTCCCATTGTTAGATTTATAGTGTAAATCAAATTGTGTTAAGCAGCCAACCTGTCTTAAACAGCCAATTTACTCTGGCCCATAGGCTGGCCTCTTAACACAAGTTTGGATGTACATACCTAGTGAAGTTATATCATAATAATTGGAAACACTCTAACGAATGGCCTTTTAAGGAATACCTTCTATTTACCCTAATTCCTTCTATTTACCCGATTTAGATGCAGATGAAAGGGTTAAATGTTTATCAAGATATAGAACTCGGTTGAAATATTAGTTATGAAAGGCCAGTTCTGATTTGTCAAATCGTGTTTATGCCTTGCTTTTTATACTTGTATTCTGACGTAAACGACTTTTGACACGTCGGCTTTTCTTTCTAGAAACGTGATGACGAAGGCAGTCTATCATTTCTAACGTTGCTTTTTTTATACTTTCTTTGAAAAGAAATATAGTTATTCTGAATGAGTTGTCAATTATTTTTTTGCTTTCGTATCGAGGATGTTTGCCGATTGACAATACATCCGAAGGGAGTACCACCCAACAACATCATGCCCTCTTTTCTGACATATAAGCAGAAAACTGCGACGCGACTGTGTCGATCTGAGCTCATTTGGTCTCAATGAAAACACTGTAATGAGGAGGCAGCCATATTGCCTTTTGTAAGACTACTTTCATTGTTATTTCGTTCAAAATATAGATCTTGAGTGCAATACAGTGATATCTCGTTAATCCGAACACGTCCGTTCCCAACAAAATTTCCGGATTAACGAATAATCCGGATTAATGAAGCAGGACCTGGTCTTACTATATTAAGACATAAATGGTCTATATGCACGCGTATATACTTATAAAACTTTCTTAAACGCCAGATTTTCGACCGTCCCAAATTAAAAGAGTTTGCAGATGACATTTCAAAACGTGATGTAATTCAAAATTAATTTCCTGATATGGCAGAAAACATTGTGGGTAAAGGAGAAATTGCTTGTCACGAGCAATTTCTCCTTTATCCACAATGTTATTTAGAGTCGTCTGCAGCAAACTTGTCAAATTTCGTTACTGTTTGGTAATTGGTTGAGCAAATATCTGCACAATAATTCCGTTCCCTTAAAATTTCGTTCGGATTGCGAGATATCCGGATAATCGGTGTCCGGATAAACGAGGCATCACTGTATCTAAATATTATTCTGTTACACTGTTATTTACATTTTTATTTTTATTTTTGATAGAGGCCGAACAAAGATGCTCATTAATCTATGAAACAACAGGCATATTTGTCTACAACATTAACATACTTATTCTATTCTGTTCTTTGTCAAAGGAAAAACGTAAGATACGAGTACGAGAAAATGACATGCAAATGTCGATATGCAGTGACACTTCGCGTATAGATCTAGAAACGGTAACTTTATTTACAAAGGTTGTTTATCCACTTTGTCGACAATAAAGAATATCTTACCTTACTAAAACCAAATAAGTATAAAATTTCAAAAAAATAAATTTTACCAATATTATGCAATATCGCGTTAACTTCCGTTAATTAATGCGACAGTTTAAATATTAATTGGGGGTAATTGAAGTATAATGCTTCGTAATACAAAACTATCATCTTCTGCGGTGGCCAATCCCAAATAAACTAATTTGTCATTATGTTTATCCAAGACACAGCGACAGATTACCCCCTGAATATGATTTACACATTGCACATCTCGGTAAAAAGCGACCATAAATGTCCGTTGTGAAAATGTGCATCTTTGGTGCCCTTGGCCTATGACTTAATATTGAAAACCGTCTGTATATGTACGAGTATTTTCCTTCGTATCTTATGTGATCTGTCCACTAACAGTTATCATTTACACTACGCACTGTTTCACACACCCCATCTCTCACTGTACGAGCAAATGTCGAAAAACATTTTCTATGACCCACTCAGTCGGCCCTTATATCCCATGTTGTATCGGAGAAGTCTGTAAAACATCTGAATTAGTTTGCCACTGTTGTCCAAGACGTTATTGTTGTAGCAGAAGTGGCTGCGATTTTTATGACCTTTGACTCAAACCCACTTCCGGTTTCTGACCAATTACTATTCAGCGTTTCCTCTTTAATGTCCACATGTTGTTATTTATCAAAATCCTAGTTGGGAATACCACAGAACCAACGAAAAGCGTGACTTATATATTAGTACATCGATAACATTGTTCCTCGTTGAGCACTTTAGTTTGCTGATAGGAGTGTTGTTTTATGCCTGCCTAGCTCTACGATGCAATACCGTTGTAATGAAATAAGGCTGAAGTGCCAATTCTAAGCGTGGATATGTGCGAATTTGGAACTGAGATATGTTAAAACAAATATCATGATGATGATTGCCTAAACTTATGACACCCTTGGTAATTAGAAAGTATTACAACTGGGAAGTCAAAAAGATTACAGCTTGATTGTTTCAAATATATATGAAGTTTTGCTGCGACTCAACTGATTCCTATTACAGCGGCGTCAGAGTCTAAACAAATAAGCAACTGGAAAAACATGAATGTGGTTACTTGTACTTACTTACTTCCCGTTGGTATGTAGGGCAGCAACAAAGCATTTCCACTCCTGTCTGTCTTTTGCCTTTTTTTTTTTCAATTTTTCCTCAGGTGTGGTGGAAATTCTTTTTATTTCTCCTCTTACAGTCCGTCACCATGTATTTGTTGGCTTGTCTCGTTTCCGTTTTCTTCTTCTAACGTGACCAATCCATTTCCAGCGTTTCCTAAGAAGTATTGTAGCCATATCTTCTTGGTTGCACTGGTTCAAGAGGTTGTCGTTGCTTATTAAGTTTGACTATAAAATACGCAGGAATTTTCTAATGCTTTTTGTGTGAAATGTTGATAGTTTCTTTAAGTTGCTTGTAGACATTCTCCAGCATCCTGATCCTTAAAGAGTTGATAGTAAGCAGGTTTGTTATAGGTTTCGTTCGGCATTCATTTTATATTGCGAAACATTAAACATTAAACATGAGTTAGCACTTATGAAAGTCGTGATTTCCATATATATATACGTAACCTTATGGCGTCATAACTTTTTCTGTTTACTTATAATGCAAAGATGTAAATTTACGATGATAGTTTGGGTTTTATCCTTTCAGTTCCATCCTATTGCATTAATTGGGTAATGGTTATGTGCGAAATGCTAGTATTATGGGTTACATGAAACGCGATTAAGACGTGAAGATGTTATCTCGGCTGTTTGCTAACTCATCGTTACGTCTGTTTGCGAAATAATACATCTGCCCTCCCATGAATTGTCAGAAATCATGATGTTTATTTGTTAAACCGCACGTTGAGTTTGAACTTATCAACAAACAACGAGTAATTTGTCCTCCCAAAGTATATAATACTCAAACATAAAGTCACGTGCCGATAACAAATACTTAAAAAGACCCGCGTCATATTCGAGAAAAGTTACTCGCTTTGTAACTTCCCTACATCTCCACTGATTCGATGTGAGAGAATGGGGATATATCATTATCAAAATCCGAAACACCGAATTACAAGTCATTTTCATATCCAAAACGAACACAAGTTCAGTTGATACTGGCAAGTCCAAGGACTCTAGATTTGCGATTATCCTAGAAACAATTTAACAAAGGCATGCGTTAGTCTAAAAACCCTTGTAAGACCAAAACAAAGGAGAATTTACCATGATCTTTACCATGATCAACAAACACTGATCAATACAGTGTTGACCAAACACTTTGCAGTGGAAGCTCTTTACCTCGAAGTTGATTGAAGTTGAAAATGTTTGAAATAGAGATAGTTCGATATATAGATGTCCGGAATATTAAGACCTAGAAATAAAGAGAAACTATTTCAGGACCCCGTTTTTACTTCGAAATGTACAGAATCCTACATACATTTGGTACGAAATGTAACACCTTTTTTCTTGTGGACTCGGAAAGAGTTTAACTAAAGCATTGCGACATAAAATGAAAATGTGCTTGTCTTTTCCTTTTTTTTCAATTCGGTGACATATTTAAAGTCTTTCCGAAAAAAGGAAAAAGTGCATTGTAACACATGTAACTGCTTGTGGATAAAACATTTTCTCTTTATATCAATGCTTTAAGTTGCCAATTCCCCATGCTAAATACCTATAAGTACCACAATATGAGAAAAAACCGAATAATGTATGTACAACGTACGAAGTAACAAGAGAACGCGGCCAACGAATCAACTTAATAACAGGGACGAGCAGGTGATGACAAACCCGTGACCTTGCCCAATTAGATATGATATATTATATCGGTGGTAATCTATACGTCGGGTAATTTAAACGGACATTAGGGCAGGGACTTGGGGCAAACGTCATAACCCTTTCCCAAACAGTAACGACATTTGACGACCTTGTTGCAGACTATTTCAGAAAACATTGTGGGAAAAGGAAAAATTGCTCGTAAAGAGCAATTTTTCCTTTTCCCACAAGGTTTCCTGCTCTATCTGAAAAATATTTTTCAATTTCGTCACCTTTTGAAATGTCGTCTGCAAACTCTTTCAATTTGGGACAGTCGAAAATGTGTTGTTTGGGAAAGGGATAAGTCAAAACAGAATGTTAGAAATGGATGATTGGCACGGTTGGGATAAGCGGATTTAGGATTTGGTCCTAACCGCTTGTTACTGAAAAGCATGAACACGTAGTTCTGTATTAACGCATATCAAAATGGTTAATGATTTAAGCCTAAGAATGCTTGGGAATTTTCTAAAAAGGATTTTTGTGTCGTCTGCTTTCCAAAACCTTAAATGTTTGCTTAATTTTGTTGAGGAAAGATACCAATATTAGCAAACAGGTTAGATCACAGGCCAGCGGCCAATTTCTGGCCTGGATCTAGCCTGTTAGCATAATAATAAAGTCGGTTTCAGTACTATAAGGATAACTAACCATTGTAGTATAAAAGTTTTCTCAGGCAAAATTCTCTACAAATATGTTCAATTTATATTCCACACTGTTTTCAGTAGTGTCTTTCCAAGACGATGGCTGCTTTCCCACGCCAACAAAACTGGGCGTTAGGGAGTGACGAATAATGAATGCTGAATTTAATACATCAAAGATCAGAGAGAATAATGACTGGACCTAGTTTCGAACCTTGGACCCCTGTACTTTAAGTATGCACAGCAGACTTACCTGATCAATGGAGGCTGTCTAGTCTCTTCCATACGACCAAAAATATGCAACAACATTGCCAGTTGGGAAGTATTAAGAAAATGCAACTATTTCCGTGATACCATAGTAACAGGATAAAGGCTATAAACGGCTTTCTCCGGGCGCTAGATAGTCAGAAAGCAGCTAACTAACCGGTGTCCTGTATCAAGATAATCTTACGCTTAGTAGCTTTTCATACAGTGTTGGTATGGTGGCTGCAAACAAGTTGGACTATGTATATGTTTTTCCTTGAGTTGGTTTTACAAATCGTGATTTCACAGAGTTAACTCGAACGAAACGCCATTATATCAAAAAGTTCAATTTTGAACTCTGTGACAAAGGTAAAAGATAAACTATTGGTAATCTATAATGGTTTCCCAATATACGTAATGATTTTTTGTGTTTAAGTTTTTTTATATGTTGGGCGACATGAAGCTTCTATAACATCGTTTTTTTTTCAACAAATCTTAAACGTACATAAGTACGTAATAAGAATCCCCCACTTCTTTTATTGATAACAATTTCAAAATAAACTACAGGGTACTTTTTTTTAAACGGACAGGAAAACAATAATACGAACAACATTTTTAGTTTTATCATTATGTTAATGATGTAAAAGGTTTTTCAAAGGAAAACACCAATTTTGTTTAAATTCGAAAGTCCTTGAACGCGCAGACGTCATTGCTTTTTATAACAGACGACCATAAACGAAAAAAAAAAAAGAAAAAACCCAAACAGATGGCAACCATGCTGAAAGGCACCCAGATCGTTTAAATCAATTCAGATGAAAGCTAATACTCGTAATGGCCACTGTTAATTAAAATATTTCTGATTTGAAAAAAAAAAGTGTAACACGATTCTCCCAACTATCAGGCGGCTGGCTATCTGTCTCCATGTATCCAAACAAACGTTGGTGAAAATGAAGACTTAATTATCAAAAAATTATGATATGTGTTACATATAATTTGTCCGTAAACAAAGAAGCTATTGAAAGCAAATAATTTGCTTTGAAATGAAGTGAAAAGACAAAGATATAATTAATAAATTTTACCAATTGCAAATGAAAGTGATAAGGTAGTCCACTCCTGATGGAAAACTTGTATTTGTTTTTGGTTAAAAAAGAACTGAAATGTAAATCATGAAAGTATTTATTATTTCAAAGGCATTTACCAAGCCACTCTTCCGAATGGTCTTATTTTGAACTTATAGTTACAAAATGAATATCAATAAATTCTGTTACTAAATGAATCGTTATTACTTCCCATTAATTATCACTTCTTCATTGAAATTAGAATTACATGAGAATTACATGAATTAAAGGTGGCAAATAAAAATTTTAATCAATACAAGATAAAATGCTATATATCTTATAATATAGGCGATCTACAGTTGTATTCCAAACATATTGTTAATGAGGTATCAATATTTGTGAGACTTTTGAGACATTATAGCTGTATGTTGCAAAAAATCGCCAAAACGATCATAAAGCCAATACATAGGCGGTCTTGGAATTTAAGTAGATGGTTTTCATCACCAAACGTTCTTTATGATTCATATCTTGTCGATCAAACAGTATGCATGTGTCGTACGTAAGGCAGGATATTCATAATCCGCACTTATGAATAATATTGAACACATTAAACCAAATAGTTCCGGCCCTGATCGATGTATACCGAGAACGACCAAAATAATCGGAGGAAAGGAAAATTCCATTTAATCAATGTTTGACGACAAACGGTGTTTATGTTTTTAACTTATAAATAAGAACCAAACAATTGCGATAAAATAAGCTTTTGGCTCTCGCCAGGTTGTCTAAATTCAGTTGATGCAAGCATATCAAACTAAGTTTGAGTATTCTAACCACATAATTTATTTACGCCATTCTGATAAGCCATTTTCTTTCGTTTCGCGGTCTGTTTTAATATCAGCCACCCTCCTTGAATTACAAATTACGAAATGAAAGGAACACGCCGGAGACCTGTCAAAAGCCTCTTTTCTTTGAGTAATATAACGAAAGTTTAATTATATACATCAAAACGATTTGTCATGTTTTACTTCAATAGTTTGCAAAGTTGCTACAGCGTACATTTAACGCTTTCCCAAACAATAACGATATTTGACCACTTCGTTGCAGACGACTTTAGAAAACATTGTGGGAAAAGGAGAAATTACTCGTGACGAGCAATTTTTCCTTTTCCCACTATGTTTTCTGCCTTATCAAAGGATTATCTTCCAAATTCATCACATTTTAAAATGTCGTCTGGAAACTCTTTCAATTTAGGACATTCAAACATTTATTGTTTGGGAAAGGGTTAAAGACAGTGCAATACCCGGTCTTGGTTACCTTTTAGGTTATTATAGATCGTTACTGTCAAACTAAACAGTCGTGGTTTGTATGTATGTATGTATCGGGGTTTGACGACGTATTTCATCATTTCTTCATTCTCATAAAGCTTTCTGAACCATTTACTAAAACTTGGTTAGGAAAAACTGTCTTGCCCGAGGACACTCCATCCAAGAAAAAATGCGGCTGACGAAAATCAGAATCAAAGTCTCAAGCCTCAAGTCCCCGACACTTACCTCATTAACCACCGACCCACTCAACAACCCATTTTTATTACCGAGACAATACCCACATCGCCAAAAAGTAGGTCTTTGTCACGATAAAGAACAGCTTTGAAGGCGATTTCCTATGACTGTTGGCAAGAGTGGTCCAAATAGTTCGATATCGTCTGAAAAGGTTTTTTTAGAAAATAACGGAGAATGTTAAGCCCATCCCTGTTCAAAGTCAAATTTGTAAGATTAGTAATTTTAACAATTTTCCAATTCATTGAACATTTGGTAAACATTTAAAGGAGTCAGAAACTGACCTTTTTGATAGACACTTGTAATATTTGTGATTGTAAATGCTTTCAAATAGATAGATATATTAATTATGATTCAGACTGAAGAATATCACACAGAGGAATCAAATACACGATTCAAAACTGTTTTACAACTATCCATGTTTAGACATGTACTTTAATTGACTTTCATACATATTAGGTTTTTATTCTTTATAAAATGAAATATCTATATGTTTAGAATATCTCCTATGGATGGAATGACATTACATATCTATAGAACAATGTAAAACTAGATGATTGATACACGTATCATCCATTTCAGAATCGTTCAGTGTATTATTGCACATTTATCTTGCATATAAAATATTTGTTAACCCGTTTAAACGGTTATTATGTATACAATATTTACTTTGTACCATAAATAATATTTTTACTGTATTTCAATCTTTAATCCCTGTGTGTAGCATAAATACTTTTAGATATGTATCTTCCTTTTAAAAAAGTTTCATCAATCAACATACTTCTCTCTTTCTTTATGTCTCTGTTTCTTTCTCACTTAAAATTTCTGATTCCCATGCACATTGCCTCAATTGCACATTGCAGGATATTTTTAATTGCAACAATCCCTTATTGTATAATCTTTATTCATGGAAAAATTCGGGTCTATTTTGGTAGTTTGGACACCGGTAAAATCCTGGCTTCGTCTAGCCTTGCAGACTGTTTCGGCGTATTGTTGACGAACCGTTCAGCGGATGCACTTTATTGCGCATATGATGATTTTAAGTTCAGAACGCAGCGTGTGTCTTAACTTATTTAACATACAGACCACACAAGTTGTACATAAGAAAAATGACTTTCGTTAATCATTAGATTTATTCCAAAAGATTATATTCAAGTTATTTGTACATTCCTTTCGTAATGTCTGTATGGTGTGGGTAATTGTGATTGAATTACTCAATATCCCTGTTTACATTTTTGTTTATGTCTGCGTGTCCTGTTTGTGTCTGTATGTGTATATACAAGGCTGCATGATTGGTGTCTGTCTGCGTCCTTTATGTCATTAGTTTAGTTTAAACTTATTTATTTTACATCGATTGTGAAACAAGTTCTTACAACTTAGATTCATCACTCTCGATTCTGCTTCTTGGATACATAACCAGTAATCGCGCCGAATGTGGATTAA
>OX401405.1:29310436-29550436 GCA_947846245.1 Cerastoderma edule
GCTTCAAAGGGTGACTGCTTAACACAAATTGATGTTTACTATAAATGCAACAATAGAACTTTCTGTAGTGGTTGTTTAAGGCAGGTTGGCTGTTTCAAAGGGTGGTTGCTTAACACAATTTGAACTGTACATGTATATGAGTAAGGGAAAGATTCAAATAGATAATGATACAAAGTTCTTTGATCTAAACATATTTCATAATTCTTCCATAATCTCCAATTTATTTATGGTTAATCCTTTACCAAACACCAACTTTCCGACTGTCCAAAATTGGAAGATATTGCAGACGACAATGCAAAAAGTGATGACATTGAAAAATAATTATCTGACAGGGCAGAAAACATTGTGGGAAAAGATGAAGATGCCGAGCAATTTCTCTTTTTTCCCACAATGTTTTCCAAAGTCGTGTGCAACAAAGTGGTCAAATGTCGTTATGGTTTAGTAATGGGTTAAGGAAAAAATTCAAATAAAAGTTTGTCGAAGTTCTTTGATCTAAACATGCTTCATAATTCTTCCATAATCTCATATTTATCTATGGTTAAAAGGACTACCTCACAGATTTGGATTTTATCTCTTTAAAATATTTCCTTCTTCTACCGATAAAATGACAACAACGATTTCTGAAGAAGCATATGATCAGATTATTGAAGGCTTTCCATGCGCAACAAGCCGCACAGTCACTTGATAACTGAAGTTGAAACAATCTGAACACATCGGGTTTATCAAATCAAAACACCTCTGAAATAATAGGGATGACGCCTTATTTGTTCCCGCGGAATGACGTCACTTCAAGTTAGTTTTCAAAAATAGATCTTAAGTGTGAAATCTAAAAAGTCGTTTAATTTGATTAAGGAAACAACTATATATGTCACAACTTAAAATCTCGCCATTTCGTATTAGTTACCGATGAAAAAATGATTTAAAAGGATGTCCAACACTTCCATACACATTGAACTACTTAACGTGCACGCTCAGAAAAGGTGTTATAGGCCGGGGCCGATTTACCCGACATATTATAACTCTACACTTATATCCGAGGTGTATTTCTCAGGTCTCGGAAATACCCGAGTAGTTCCGATTAAAGTTGAAATGATCGATTTTTCATTGCGGTACTCTCTAACTTACTTACTTGTTTCGGTACAAGTCGCTGACCCAGCATTGCATGTCAGAATAGAGTCGTCCCATACAAGGCCGGGCGGGCAAGGCCTTTCGAAAAGTTGCCCATTGCTGCAGGTTACAAAGCCGGCGCATGTAGTACACGATTGGTAATTACCGTTAGTTCTACCAGAACAGGAGGAGACGCAAGCGGCTGCAATTAACATATAAAACATAGCTATTATGGTTTAAACTTTATTAACCCTTAGAATGCTGTATAACTCTCTAAAATTAGATTCTTGTGTCCCCTGTCTTTCAAAACCTTTAATTGTGATGAGGAAAGATACTCAGAGTAGCAAACAGGTTTGATTCCAGGCCAGCCTCCAATTTACTTGACGGCTGTCCTGGATTTAACCTGTTCGCATTAGCATGCCGTCGGTTCCAGTACTACAAGGTTAATTGACCTTCCCCGAATAGCGGTTTGACAATTACAGAATTCGATCACTGAACTATGAAAAGATCATTGTATGAATTCTAATAGAACCTTCCGTGGCATGCTGGATCATAAAGCGATGTCTTACTTCACATAACATAGAATGATATTATTCAACATTACACATCAAGGATATATTTATAGCTTACAAAATATATTCATAGAGGATGTGTGAAGACGTGGATACAAACCATAATTTCTAATCGTTAGCAAAGAAGAATTGGTGAAGTAATGATGGAAATATCCTCTATGTTATCTGTCGATATTTCTCGATAACTAAAAAAAGGATAAGAATTAGCTGGACTTTGGTATTAATTCGTTCCATTTATAGGCTACATTTGAAATCAAAATTATTCAAACTTTAACTATATATGTTAGATTTAAGTTATGAATCATAAACTTATGTAATCACCTGTATCATCCCCCAGCTTCTAGATAACTACAACCACAGCTTGTTGCAAGATGTAATCGTGTGCATCCAGAAGCCAATTGACGAGTTTACAAATACCCATTAACCCAATCTTTTACATGGACGTGAAATAACGTATTCAAACAAAGAAAATGACATGTCGTTGAGCAAAAAACATGCACCATAAAATCAAATTGTGACAAACAATTAGGTATTACAGTTAGATATAAACTTTGAGAGGAGCTGAAAAAAAAGTAACACAAACAATGTAAAAACGCCTATCAGAGGGTCATGCGTGACCAGCGTTCTGAGTAAATCCTTTACATTCCGTATGAAAACGAGCTCCAGTGTATGTATACATAGAGGATAATCAACTCCTTTCGATTGATATCAAAAATATGTCACGAGAATGGGTAGTTATCAGGTTAAAAGAAAGAGTTCGAAGAACGATTTTTTTTTACATGATAACAACCCATTCAAGTGCCATATTTTTTATATCTATCGAATGGAGTTGATTATTCTATTTATTTTCTTCCACTGTATAAAGTTTATTTGCAAAAATACCTCCATAAACGCCAAATGGAATGTAAAATTGGAGGAGCAAAGCAGTTAATAACGCCAATGACGTCATTTTTGCAACCTATGACGTCATTCACGCGTATGGATATATTTTAGAGTACAAACATTTTAGTGCCGTGTGCAAACGTGTAGCTATGACTTTAATGCAATGGAATGGTAAAAAAGTAGTCCCATCAAAACTGATATTATCACTAGTGATGATGTGACTTTTTGATATCATCATTAGTGACGATATTCACTGTGACAAAATTGAAATTTAATACACTGAGAAATCCCAGTATTTCACTCATAAGAATATAATAAATGCATACACCAACATTGTGCAGCTATATGTTAAATGGACTTAACGTTATAACATTGCTGTAAAATATGGTAAAAAATGAAATAATGTTAAAACGATTGGACAAAAACCCAGTAGAGTATAACATAAGGGTTTTACCTCATACGTTCGTTCGCATCTCTTCACTTAAACCCATACACATTTAAAATAAACAATATAATTCCAACACGGTTGCGAATTATGTTGATTGCTTCAATTGACATAACAATCTCTGGATTTGAATGTAGATTTTTTTTATATCAATTCTTTAACAGAAATAGGAATATAATTATATAAGTATTGATTAAAAACACATTTTTAGCTTGTCTTCGTCCAAAAGCCAAATATAATTTGAAAGCGATTTCAATGTTATCAAAGATAGATCTTACAAATCTATCAATTAACTCTTTACCACCTAAAGACGAAATTTTTAAACTTGAAGAAGACGACTTTAGAAAGGTATTGTAAACATGTGAAAATTCTTTCAGTACTGCTATTGTGATACGTGAAAAGATTGAAAAAGCATTGTGACAAAAGAAGAAATTGCTTGTGACAAGCAATTTCCCCTTTTGCCACATTGCTTTTTGAAAGTAGTCTGCTGCAAGATGCAAAAATGTTGCGCTAGGTGGCCATGTTTTGAAAGACAGTATATACACCTCTGGAGAGTACGTTGATCAATATTATCCGTTTTCAGCTCCAAAAGCGTTGCAATGATTTTGAAGATTCAAAATGAGGCGGCCAGAATTGTCACAGGATGTACAAAGCTAGTATCAATATCAGATCTGCAAACAGAGTCAGGTTGGGAATCTCTAGGCGAACGTAGAAAAAAACATAAACTTATTTAATTCTTTAAGATGGTAAATGGTATTGTTCCCAATTATTTAAGCACTCTTGTTCCACCCACAGTTGGTCGTATGTCATCTCGAAATCTTCGTAACTCTAATAATCTAAGAAATGTAAATTGTAAGACATCACTTTATGAGAATTCATTCCTACCCTCAGTTGTAAGATTGGAACACGTTACCTCAAAGTACGAAAGATTCTGAATCAGTGGGTATGTTTAAATCATTAATCAATCATGATAAACCTACCCCTAACAAGTTATTCTTCTTTGGAGACAGAAAATTCCAAGTCTTACACACTAGATTGAGAAATAGATGTAGTGCATTAAACCAACATTTGTTTGTGAAAAATATCGTAATCTCTCCCCTTTGTCGATGTGGTTTAATAGAGTCAACCCAGCACTACTTTCTTGAGTGTGTTCACTATGTCGACATACGGGATGAGTTACGGAGAACTATAACCAACCTTACTTTGTTCAACCTTAACTCTATACTTTTCGGTAATCCAGATCTCTCTGTAACAGAAAACGAAACCATTTTTAGTGCTGTTCATATTTATATTCGTGATAGTAAGAGATTCTGATGAATACGTTTGAACTATCATTGGCATAATCCTTTAGAGTATGTTTAAAGATACAAAACAGCAAGCCAAGATGTTGCATTAGTTTTTTTTGTTAGATACTATTGCATTTTCTATCAACAGCCTCATGTATTGGTTCCAACAATTTCTCGTCACTCCAAATGTTTATTTGTTGTTTTGATTATCATTACTATTATAATGCTTTATTTCTTCACTGTATTACATCAATACGCAAATAATAATTAACATTATTATATTGTAAACGACCTGCGTGTCGCCATTAAGGAGAGGAACCTTATAAGCTTTCAGCTTTCGTTCTAATCCGTTTCACAAAATTGTTTGTAATGTATATAATGGTGATTTTTTTCATTGAATAAAATATGTTTAAATTAAACAGTATTGTGCGGACATATTCACCTGACGTTGACATTTATGCAAGAACAGATTATAGTTGGATGACGCGGTATAAATAAATAATCGTGAAATCATGATGATAGAGGTCATCAACGTCAGGTGAATTTGTTCGCACTATACAAAAACTGAATTGGTTAAATAAAGATACTACTACTAGTATTCAATTCGAATTTGCAAGTTGTGTAATGTGTGAACAAGCACATTTAAGACAAGACCGTTATTTAAACTAATTGAAAAACAAACGTTTTCGACAAGTTCCATGTTATTCATTATTTCGTTTTCATTTCAAACTGGTGAACATGCATTATTGTATCTAATGCCTACCACTCGAGTCTACTTACCGCCGGTATTTCGTTTCACAACGCGGTGTCCTGTATTACGCATGGACGCAGCCTCAACCTGCAAGGAAACGCCAATAATGCCATAAGAACCATTTGATAGAAACCGTATTCACCCTTATAGTGCTCGAACCGACTTCATCCTTATGGAAACAGGTTGGATCCAGGCCAGCCGCCAAGTGAATTTGCGGCTGGCCTGTGATCTAACCTGTTTGCTACTCTGGGTATCTTTCTTCATTAGAATTAAGGAGATATTTAAGGTTTTGGAAAGCAAACGACACCAAAATATATTTTTACAAAATTACCCAGCATTGTGAAGGTTACATTATCTTTAGATTAAACTATTCCCATCTACCGTTGCCATTTTTCATTATGAAAATGACCCTTCCGCATTGTGTTGTCGTTTTTTTAATGCTTTCAGTTAAGACAGTCTACGTGAATATCACCCAATGAAGCTAAAATAGGATGCGCTGTATTTTATAGAAATCTAGAAAACCGTTTATCTACTATTCTTTTTATCATTACTATGTTAAGTCATAGATTTCTAACCAATGCATTTTCCTTACCTTAACCCTTTACCAAATGTCAATTCTTTTTTGATAATTTATTGTGAAAATTGTTAATTAAGATAGAGATTGATTCCACCGAGAAAAGTTTTACTTACCCCAATACCATGCAATACCAACACGCTCGCAATCAAACATTTGATTACAAACCCCATCGTTATTTGAAGAGTAGAATGTTGTACTATACTCGATGGTTGGTACACTAACACTAACGTGGCCCTGGACGGGATACAAAATACGGTAAGCGTTGTGGTCCAATGGCTCGTCTCAATCCACCCATATCGTTTAACCCTTTCCCAACGACAAATTTTCGACTGTCCCAAATTGAAAGAGTTTACAGAAGACATATCAAAATGTGATGATATTGGCAAATAATCTTCTGATAGGGCAGAAAACATTGTGGTAAAAGGAGAAATTGTTCGTAACGAGCAATTTCTCCTTTTACCACCATGTTTTCAATAGTCGTCTGCAGCAAACTGGTCAAATGTCGTTTTTTGTTTGGTAATGGGTTAAGAATGGCAAATAAAACCCCCAGAAGACGTCCTTTCCTTTCAACTTCTGGGATCCCATCTCGCCTTATATTGATACTGGTCAAGGATTCAGCAACACGTTGCTGAAAATGCATGAAATATGCTATACATGTATTTGTTTTTATTATGTAACATGTGTTACATGTATGAGCTGTTGCATCCTTTTTTAACAATGCTTGAAACAAAGCAGCGTATTATAAAAGGAAACCATATTCTCTTAATTCATTGTTCAGTTACCACAGGACGGATGTACTTCAGTTTATAAAATGGAACACAAAGGCTGGAACAAGATATATTCAACAGTAAAAACCCCATTTAACATCCATTATTTCATAGATGTAGAGATATTTAAAGGTAATAAATAAAAAATGATTATGTTTCGTGTCAAGGAGACATTTGAACGTCGCTTTAAAGGTGCTTGTTCACAAAAGAGAAACATTGGAAAGTCAAAGTTAAATATCGCTAAAAGCGTACATTTTTTTAGTGTGTTTTTTTTTTTTTTTTTTTTTTATGCTATTGAAGGCATAATTAATCCAGGAGAAGTCAATCTATTTAAGTGTGTACAATTTGTAAAGGGTATATCTCAAAAGCGATGTCACGCATTTTGATTAAAAACATAATATCTCACTGATAAGACACATTAAAAAGAATCAAACGATGTAATTATGCTATTCTTTAGTACATATCATATAGCAGTACAGCTATCGTACGGTTCTAAATAAATCAGTGTTCAACTTTCAAATTCTTTTACAGTACAGCTGTTGTACGGTTCTAAATAAATTAGTGTTCAACTTTCAAATTCTTTTACAGTACAGCTGCTGTACGGTTCTAAATGAATCAGTGTTCAACTTTCAAATTCTTTTACAGTACAGCTGCTGTACAGTTCTAAATGAATCAGTGTCCAACTTTCAAATTCTTTTACAGTACAGCTGTTGTACGGTTCTAAATAAATCAGTGTTCGACTTTCAAATTCTTTTACAGTACAGCTGCTGTACGGTTCTAAATGAATCAGTGTTCAACTTTCAAATTCTTTTACAGTACAGCTGTTGTACGGTTCTAAATAAATCAGTGTTCAACTTTCAAATTCTTTCACAGTTCAGCTGTTGTACGGTTCTGAAAACATTGTAAATCAATTTTCAAAATTTCTCACATCTGTGAACAAGGACCTTTAATATCATAAATGATGTAAAACTTTCGTACCAATGTCTGAGATCAACCGGTTCGGGTTTAACTCTTTACCAAACGCCAACTTTTCGACTGTCTAAAATTGCATGAGTTTGCAGACGACATTTCAAAATGTAATGAATTTGAAAAATAATCTTCCGATAGGGCAGAAAACATTGTGGGAAAAGGAGAAATTGTTCGTTAAGAGCAATTTCTCCTTTTCCCACAATGTTTTACCGGAGTCGTCTCAAACAAACTGGTTATATGACGTTATCGTTTGGTGATGGGTTTACAAAGATGGACCGCACTGATAACACTTAATGTACCACTCTCCGTACTTATTTCAAGTGATAATAGTGATGAACAAGCAGTTATGGTGACTCCCCGTCCAAGGGCGGAAAGGATTCGTGTCACTGCCTTCGATTGATCTATCCGCGCTGAACGTGTCGACAGTTAAACCTCTTACCAAACGCCAAATTTTCGACTGTCCCGAATTGAAAGAGTTTGCAGACGACATAACATTTCAAAATGTGATGAAATTGAAAAAAATAATTCTCTTATAGGACAGAAAACATAGAGGGAAAAGGAGATATTGATTCTTAAAAGTAATGTCTCCTTTTTCCACGATGTTTTCCAAAGCCGTCTGCAACAAACTGGTCAAATGTCGTTATTATTTCGTAATGAGTTAAGGTTGAATACACATAATCCGCCATTTCAAAACTAATTCTTTCGTCAGATTACTTTGGACGTTCTCGGTATACATCGGTCGTTGCCGGAACTATTCGAAAAGCCGACCGATGTATACCGAGAACGACCGACCTACTCCGACAAAAGAAAGAGTCTCAAAATGGTGGTTAATAGGTATTCTGTCTGTGAAAGATTTACATTGAAAGCAACAGCAGAGAGCAGAGAACAAATATTGATTATAGTTTTCTGTGACATTGCCGAAAAACGCGCTTGGACAACTGAAACATTATTCGATCTTGTGGTTAAGAAGGTAGTCTTGGACACGTACATTAACCCATTACCAAACAATAACGCCATTTGACCAGTTTGTTGCAGACGACCCTAGAAAACATTGTGGGAAATGGAGAATTTCCTCTATTCGAGCAATTTCTCCTTTACCATAATGTTTTCTGCCCTATCAGAAGATTATTTCTCAATTTCATCACATTTTGAAATGTCGTCTGCAAACTCTTTCAATTTTGGACGGTGGACAATTTGGCGTTTGGTAAAGGGTTAAGGTAGACTACCTATAAACGCCATTGTGAAAATCATTCTTTCATCGAATTACTTTGGTCGTTCTCGGTATACATCGGTCGTTGTCGGATATATTCGGTTTAAGGCAAATTGTTCCGGTGCCGACCAATGTTTACCGAGAACAACAGACGTAATCCGACCAAAGAAAGAGTTTCAAAATGGCGTATTATATGTATTCTGCCTTGAGTACAGAAACCATGGTATTGTGTGAAGAATTCACTTTGACAGCAACACAGGCCGCAAAAAACACATATTGTTTCCTTTTTGCTCCGTGATATTGATGAAGAAAGCGATTTGACAAATGAAACAGCGTCGCTTTAATGGTTAATAAGGTCGTCTGGGGCACGTTCATCAACCCAGAAATTCACCTCAACCAATTGCCAAACAGTAAAGCCGTTTGACAAGTTAGTTGCAGACGACTCTGATAATCATTGTAGGAAAAGTAGAAATTACTCTTAACGAGCAATTCCTCCGTTTCCCATAATGTTTTCTGCCATATTGTCACGAGGAATTACTCCTTGTTCACAATGTTTTCTACTCTATCAGAAGATTACTTCCCAATTTCAACACATCTGCAAACGCATTCAATTTGGGACAGTCGAAAATTTAGCGTTTGGTAAAGGGTTAAGGTCAAAGTAAATAAAGTACAAAACCATTAGCCAAGTTGAATATACTATCATCGCAGGGAAGATGATTTATATTAATTTATGATTTGTAAAAGCTCGGATATCTTTTGGATCGGGATTGGAGGAAACATTTCCCGCGGAAGTTGGTATACCAAGTTTTAAGTTTCAAATAGTTTATTGCCATATAAACTAAACATAGTTTGTTGTAAAGCATGATTACAACATACAAATGCATAAAAATGCATAAACATGGCAATACAAACATACTGATGAGAAAAATGTGATTTTGTGATGAAAAAAATCACAAAATACAAGAGAAAGATGAATGTTAAACTAAATGCTGGAATCATTGACAGTTATAATGAATCATGTGTTAATTCATCGGCATCCGTCCGTCTCTGTATACGATGGTTTGCGCTAATTGTCTGTTTTTGTAGAACGTCTGCTGTGGCTGTGGAGGCCAATTCCTGAATGGCAGTCCCTCGCACAGACTGTGCAGATGAAGTTGGAAACGTCGCTTGTAGATGGTGCCTTTCGGAGTGGTCCCGCTTTTCAGAACGTGTCGCTTCAGATTGCTTCACTCCACTCTTTACGAGGTGGCACCAGAGGCTGCGGTCTGATGCAAGGCTTTCCCAGGTGTCAGCATCGATGTGGGATGACTTGGTCTCTCTTGCAGGCGTCTTAAATGCGGAGAAATGGACGGCCGACTGGTCTGGTACCAGCTTCGAGTTGACCATACAGCAAGTCTTTGGAAATACGATCCTTGTCCTTTGACCCTTGTCCATTCGATGTACATGTCCTAGCCAGCGAAAACGTCTTCCAGTGAGCATAGCAAAGACAGATGTTGTCGAAGCGTTGCTGAGGACGTCTGTATTGGTGACCTTGACTTCCCATGATATACCAAGGAGTCTTCTAAAACATCTCACGTGGAATGCATTCAGCTTGGATTCTTGACGCAAGTATGTTGTCCATGTCTCGCTTCCATAAATAAGTACTGATCACGCATGCGTGATAGACTTTCATCTTGGTACTGAGGGCCAAATTCTTGTTTTCACATACTCTCTTTCTCAATTTGGACATGACTGTTGCTGCTTTTCCAATTCTCGCATTGATCTCAGGATCATGGGACATATTGTCGGAAATGTTGGATCCTAGGTATCTAAAGTTTTCAACAACAGCTAGTGGAGGGTCATTGATGTAAATTGATAGAGGTATTTGGCATCATGAGCCATAAATTTTGTCTTCTTGATACTGACTGTCAAAGCGAATTCCTTGCAAGCACCGGAGAACTCGTTGTAGGCCGTCATGGGAGTGACTTGCTAAGGCAGCATCATCAGCGAAAAGCAGCTCCTTGAGAAGTATGTGGGTGACCTTTGACTTAGCCCGTAAGCGTGCTAAGTTATAGAGCTTTCCATCATGTCTGGTGTGGATGTAGACTCCGTCAGATGATGACTTGCATGCGTAGGAGAGTAGAAGTGAGAAAAAGATACCGAAGTGAGTTGGCACTAGCACACAGCATTGCTTCACACCGCTAAGGATCTTGAAGGGATCTGATGTCTCGCCATCAAAGCTAACTGTTCCTTGCAAGTGTAAAGAGCCCACTTCGGCTGACAAGGTCAAATGCTTTGGTCAAGTCAACAAAAGCCAGATAGAGTGGCTGACGCTGTTCTCTGCATTTTTCTTGAAGTTGGCAGACTGATATCATGTCAGTTGTTGATCTGCCTGATCTGAAGCCGCATTAGGACTCGGGATAGACGTGTTCAGCGAGCGTTTGGAGTCTGGAGAATGCAACTCGCGCAAACACCTTACCAACTATGCTGAGGAGGGAGACACCGCGATAATTGGTGCAGTCACTGCGATCACCCTTGTTCTTGTAAAGTGTGACGATTTTTGCATCTCGCATGTCTTGAGGAACTTTGCCCTCCTTCCAGCATAGGAAAAGGAAATCGTGTAAGTAGTAATAGCGCATTCTTTCTCTGCTTCAAGACTTCTGGCGGAATTGCATCATTTCCTGGTGCCTTACCAGCTTTAAGTGATTTGATCGCTTTTTCAATATCTGTCATAGTTGGTTCTGCATCAAGGCTTAATTGGACATCAAGGGTTGAAGTGGCATCGATTGCTTTTGAAGACACTTTATTTTCAGTTGAGTATAGTTCAAGATAATGCTCGACCCATTTTTCCATCTGCTTGCTTTTGTCGGTGATAGTGTCTCCGTCTTTGGGCTTGATTGGAGCTGTTTTCTGGACAACTGGGCCCGTTCCTTTTCTGATTCCCTCATACATTGCTCTGGTGTGGCCGTTTAGTGAGTCATTTTGAATCGACGAGCTTAGTTCAAGCCAGAAGTCGTTGGCACATTTCCTAGAAGTCTCTTGGCACTTGTTTCTAGCTATTCTGAGGGTTTGGAGTGAATGCCGGCTTGTTTTTTTTTGTATTCGAGAAGCGCCTGTCTCTTTGCTTTGGTCAAAGGTTCCATCTTTGAAAGATTTGCATCATACCAATGAACATTTTGCCAGTCCTTCTTCCTCTTATGACTCAATTGCTGACTTGTGGATGAAAAAGCTCAGGAACGACCATTTCGATTCAGCGGTTTCGCCAGGCTTCAGCGGTGGGATGTTGTTGATGGGGGTGGGGAAAGCATTGGTTCTCTCACAATCTTCAGATTGGGCGATGTTGAATTTTGGTTTACCTTTCGGTTTGGCCCTGTGTAGCCTCTTTGGTTTCAATGCAACGGAGCTAATCACAAGAGAGTAATCAGTGTCACAATCTGCGCTGTGGTACACCCTGGTGTTGCGGGTGGACTGTAATGAGCTCCTTCTGGTTAGGATCAGATCGAGTTGATGCCACTGACGGGATCTTGGGTGCATCCAGGAAGCACGATGTATTGGTTTTTTTTGGAAGTAAGTGTTTGTTATACAGAGCCCTCTGGTGCAGCAAATTTCTAATAGTCTTTGGCCATGGTCGTTAATACGCCCTATTCCATTGTGGCCAATGCACATGGGCCAATCGTCATGTTCCGAGCCGACCCGAGCATTGAGGTCGCCAAGCAAATAAGGGTTCTCAGCCGCTGGCAGTTTATCAAGATTGTTGAAGAATTGGTCTTTGGCTTCTTGGCTTACATTGAGGGCAGGTGCATAGGCAGCCACACAATTAATTGGTCTATTGCTCGTGTTCAGGCGAAGACGTAGCAATCTTTCATTTCCTACAGTTGGTGGTTCTATCATCGGTAGAAGTGTTGTTCTCACTGCAAATCCCATACCATGCTCCCTCCTGTCATCTTGTCTTTTTCCTTGCCAAAAGAAGGTGTACTCTTTTTCTCTAAGCGTGCCGTTGTCGGCTAGTCTTGTCTCTTGCAGAGCAGCAAGATCTACTTTCAGCCTGCAGAGCTCAGCGTCTATGATTGCTGTCTTGCGATTGTCATTGATCGTATGTGTTAATTACAATATGATTATTGCGTCTACTACTAGCCTTATATAAAAAATTACTAATGTGAAGAATTATTTTCTTAGAATTTGATTCCATTAAGCATACGAACTTCTTGAATTGGGCAAATTGTTATGCTTTTATTTGGCAACTCCAATCTTCTGATATCTCTATAAAAAGGACATACGAGTAGAAAATGAAATTCATTTTCAATTATATTTGAATTGCGCACTAAGCGTTTCCTACTACCTCTGGCAATGTTTCGGTTAACCCTAACAGTGCTTGAATCGACCTCATGCTTATGCAAACACGTTAAATCCAGGCCAGCCGCCAAGTAAATTGGCGACTTGTCTGTGATCTAACCTGTTTGTTACTCTGAGTATCTTTTTTCATCAAAACTAAGCAAAGGTTTTGGAAAGCAGGCGACACAAAAGTCTGTTTTTAGTAAATTACCCAGCATTTCAAGGGTTAACACTCATTCTACCATAGGTAGTAAATGAGGTGAACACACCATTGTCAGTGGGCCCAGAGATGGAGTCAACTTTGGAAAAAGAACCCTTGTTGTGATCGCAATAAGTACGGTTCTGTCATAGGATGGTGTTTTGCGTGAAAGAAATAACATTATTCTTTATAGCTAGCCAACGATTAATGCGTATCATGAATAAAATTCCTTCTATGGCGTAGTCAAGAAACCATTGTGACATAAAGGGAAATTATTTTGTTATTAACATTTTCTACCTTTTGACACCATCGTTCTCAAAACGTTTAAAACAAGAAATCATTACATGCAAATTGGCAAAAGTGTTTGCCTACAAGGTTCATGAACTTAGATTCGGCCATCCCGAATGCTTGAACTTACAGATTGTAATTAACAGAACAGTACAAATCCTTATTTTGACCCAAGTACATAACATACAATAAGGGTTATAATAAGAATAACATTCAAACTACGTTTTCAAATGTCCAATCGTTTAGTTTGAGTTTGAAATTCATCGATGTTCAGATCAATATCAGTGTAAACTCTCTTTGATCAAGCAATTAAGAACAAACAATTGAAAGCGATATAATTTGGTAAAAAAATGTGAATAATGTTCCAATGAACTCGGAGTTCCACGACCTCAGAAATAATGTGTTGCATTGCATGAAAAGCTACAAGAACCATTCGCGTTCCTTTACAAAGTGTAATACTATCAGAAATTTCTACAATTGCTTTCAAATTCAAATATCCACAGAGCGGCACATCCATCAGATTGTTTGAATTCATACGTACTGAAGAAAAGCCATCGGAAGCAAATATTGGTAGGTTCCTAGGGCATGTATACACTACTATACAGTGAATCGATATTAATTAAATCAAAAAGCGTTGCAATCGTTTTGAGATCTACCGCATAGTGTCTGTACATGCTACAATATATTGTATATTACTGAATTGATTATGCTTTCAATAGCTACTTTTCATTGTATATCATACGACACAACAAAAACCGTACTGTTTCAACATTATATATGTAAATAAGCACCTATAAAACGTGTTCCAAAGAGAAATATACTATAACAATCGGCGTTTTTTTCAACGTACGCAGATTTTAAGTGTTAACAAATGATTTAACTGTAAAACGGTACCTTGGTCCATACATACACGCATGTGTATTAGTCTGGTTGCCGTCGTACTATAATAAATAAGTAATTTAATGTAATGTTAAAAGCATAGTTAGCGCTCAGAAAAACTGCAAAACTGAGTAATATGAGTTATGAATTATGATGAAACATAGCGAATAACCACAGTATCATGACAATTTAACGCCAGCTCTATTTATTATCAATTTTCCAAAGTGCTATTTTTACAAATGAGGTGCCCACCAATTTAACTTCATTGTTTACATTCGAGTAACACCTGAAATAGCAAGCAGCGCTCAGACTAACGAGAAGCAATCACCTGGTTAGAAAAATCATGTGAAACATGTAAAAATGGTGTCATTTATCCAATTTTAACAATGTGAACATTCAAAATGGAGAATTTCTTGGGGTTTATTGGTTCCCAAGGTTTCTCGGTTCTAGTTTTATCGCTAATTGTAAACAAACCGTATAGTATTCCCTTTTTTTTAAAAGCATCACGTGGATGTGTTACAGTCTCCGTTCCCCTGTAATAGGGCACTTAAGGTAATTTTAAGTTAATTTTTAATCATTTTAGAAAGTTCACAATTTTAGTGTAAATGAGCGCAAGTATGGCTTTAAGGGGCAGGTAATCCAGACTAACATGTGTATATACACATAGTTAGTGACAAACTGTGAAACATTAATAGTATTTAAGAACAAGTCGAACCAGATAAGACCAGAGATTGTCTAGAATTTAATTGTTAATAAAAGGAAGCTTCAATCAAAAAACTTACTACCGATCAAATAGTTTCGTAGTATAGGCAGAAAAAGATGTTAATAGTACCTCTAAATCTATTTCGTAGCAAATATTTGTTAGAATAGTTGGACTTAAGACAATCACATGCCCAACATCCAAAGCATAGATGAAATTCGTCTTTTAACAACTTGAAATTTTGCGTTTGGGTCTAATGGGATAATTCTAATATATTCTATAAATTCTAAAGTGACTCTCCCTTTCAATCATTAGAAGTTGTCCGTTTCATTATATAAGACACGTGGGTGAGTAGTGTAGCTCTTCGTATTCTTCGAATAGTAGAGCTAAGAATGGCTTTATTACAGTAACATTTAATTTTAGTGAATGTAGTGCCTTTTCATATGAGTTTCTTTTATAGCAGAACAGAACAAATCTTTATTTTGACCCAAGTACATAACATACAATAAGGGTTATGATAAAAATAAAGTTCAAATTAAAAAAGGCCTACGTGAACAACTTCATTATGCCATTTCATAAATAAATTAGGGTCCGTGTGGCCCAGTGGTTTAGTTGGCGGTCTAAGGGGCCCCTGGTTAGAGCCCCACAGACACATCTGGTTTCGTGGGAGTGGCCTATGGCAGGTCATTTCAGAGCCCTAACCTAGTACTGATGGATCAAGGGAAGCCGTTGCATAACTGAAAAATTGTAGATACAGTGTTGATCACCACACAAACAAACCATGAAAAAAGTATGTGTATGCATTGCCAATCGTATTCACGCAAAATTGGGATGAAAATTCGATGCAAAACTTAGGTGAAGATGCATCATCAAAATGAACAGTCAAAATCCAAATGAAAAAAATACAAAGGTCAAACGAAAAAACTAAAAGCCACCAGATTCAGACAAATATCACCCCCACCCCCACACAAACAAGAGAACAAAACATCAAAGGCTCTCTGATAAAACACAAAAACACTAGTTTTGATTACACAAATTTATTACCATTAATATCATAGTTCGAATCTGAAAATATCTGAACAGGCCACATAATAATAGACATAACAAAACATCATTAATAAAACATAGAAGCTGAAGTATTTGCATCAGCTAAAAAAGATCTGAGACTCCCTAGATCAAGCGATCACTATCTAAAGGTATTTGTTCAAAGATAAGAACAAATTTGGAAATGAAATATCATTTAAATAGTCACGAGTAACAAACCCCTCAGAGTTACTTCCCTTGGGACAGCAACACCAGAATAAAGGGAGCTCACTCTGATGGGGGTTTTGATAGTTTGTTTAATTTCTTGTCTCCCCTACATGATAATACAATACACATGTTATATTGAATGCAACTTAGCAGGCAATTATACAGTAGATGAAGGAATTCTGCTTTCCTTACCCAAAATTTTAACAAACCAAAATATCAAACATTTTCCCTCCATATGAGAATATGCAATTCATTCATTCGAAAAATAACAGCAGAAAACAATTTTGGATGTGTGAAAAGCGTAGCTCATCATTGCATTAAATACAAATACTCTTGTTTGGTATGTGTTACAATATGAAAAACTAAGTACACTTCAAATTTTTAACAAAATAGAAAAAAATCTCAAAACGATTTGCTGTTTTCAAATGCCATTATGTATTTACTTGGCAACTGGCCTGGGTCTAACCGGTTTGCATAAGCATTTAGGCTGTTTCAGCACTACAAGGTTAACAAATGATTTATTTTTATTGGTTTTTACATCTCATCAATATCCTAGCACTTATGTTGCAATGCCCAATTCTTCATGATGGAGGACAACCCCCATACCCAACTACCTATATTGGCTGGTCAAGCCGTGTAGAACCAACGGCATTTCGTAAGTCAAGCCGTGTAGAACCAACGGCATTTCGTAAGTCAAGCCGTGTAAGAACCAACGGCATTTCGTAAGTCAAGCCGTGTAGAACCAACGGCATTTCGTAAGTCAAGCCGTGTAAGAACCAACGGCATTTCGTAAGTCAAGCCGTGTAGAACCAACGGCATTTCGTAAGTCAAGCCATGTAAGAACCAACGGCATTTCGTAAGTCAAGCCGTGTAAGAACCAACGGCATTTCGTAAGTCAAGCCGTGTAGAACCAACGGCATTTCGTAAGTCAAGCCGTGTAGAACCAATGGCATTTCGTAAGTCAGTCAAGAGCATGGAAAAATTCAAATGCCGTCACTTCAAGTTTACAAATTGTATTATAAATCTGCAACAAATATAATAAACTGGTTCAATGAATTGGAATTTGAGTTGTCCATAGGGCTTATCATTGAAAAGACCAGTATAAGCCAGAGACTGTTATATTCATAGACTCTACTCTCATTATCTGCAAAACTCTGAACATCAACATACATGGAAGGTACAAATAACTATTTGCAAACAAAAAAACATGTTAACAATAAGAATTCAAACAAAATCATGTTATCCCTCAGTAAATATACAAAGTATTGGTTATTGAAGTGCATTTTAGTGAAACAATTATCATTGTTATCTATCTAACCGTAAATAAAACCTCGTAAAACTCTAGATTCACACCTTTCTTTGTTGCTACACCAAAATGGTCTCAGAAGCATTGACATAAAAAAAAAATAGTATTTTTTGTTTGTTCTTGCTTAACTTTGTTTAGATCTATAATTCAAAAATAATAATGTCTCTTAACCCTTTACCAAACGCTCAATTTTCGACTGTCCCAAATTGAAAAAGTTTGCAGATGACATTTCAAAATGTAACGAAATTAATAAACAATCTTCTGTTAGGGTAGAAAACATTGTGGGAAAAGGTAAAATTGCTCGTTAAGACCATTTTTTTCTTTTCCCACAATGTTTTCCAGAGTTGTCTGCAACAAACTTGTCAAATGTCGTTATTGTTTGGTAATGGGTCAAACTGTGCAAAGAAGTACCTCAAGAAGGTCTATGTAAGCTATATACTGTATACATATATTGAACACAGAATTATTAAACAAATCCATGGTGCGAACACTTTTTCATGTGCTACCAAACAAAAAGTACTTTTCAGCTAACAGTTGAACAAAGTAATCACTGGTAATTCTGGTCATTGCAGACATATCTGAGATCATTGATGGAAAAAGGAGATATTGCACAATTCAGACATTTCTCCTATTCCCATTAACAAACTCCTATCCAATCAGTGGAACTAATTATTCATCAATTTCAGTTGTCGTTTTGTCACCTCTTTCAATTAAGTTCAAAGTAAATCATTTTCTGCAAAGGTATCAGCGATATTACTCATTACATCACATATTCACTGATCTTTAGAAAAAGAAAAAAGAAAAGAAAATGTAACAGTACGAAGCGAACTGAAAAAATAGCTTACTACTGATCCAATTCTGTCATATTTCAATTTGATTAATGTAATTGTTCCATAATATAATTTAGAAAAACCTTTCGATTCATACAGGCTTATTAATCTTGTCTTTTGTTGAAAACCAGAGACATAAATAACATTACCTGTTATCTATGTCTCTGGGGCAACATACCCCTTTTGTAACAAGTTCCTTTTTGCTCATTTCTTTTTCTCTTTATCTTTCTTCTTACTACCAAAGATGGACTTCCTCAAAAGTCCTCCAGATTTCTTCTCCTCGAAGGTCACCTGCAAGTTAGATCCATCTTGAGCCTGGGCTGCAAGTAAAGGATTCTTCTTCTTGTGGGCAATGACATAATTAAACACATTGGGCATGGAGTTATCCCCACCTTTTGTCTTGGACGCATAGATACTCATAAGGTAATTTCCATGCTTGCCTAGTTTAACAATAAACGATACTCTCTTCTTATCCCGTTCCATTTTCACAAATTCTTTTCGGTCTTCATCCGGTTCACGCAGCAGGTAAAATGAGATTTCTATATCTTCCGGGGCTTCGATCTCAATTCGACAATCATGGTTGTTTTCCTCGAGGTTGATCTGAGGTTCAGGATGTGATATCAGCTTGATGCCCATCTCATCAAATGAAGAGGTGGGTCCAATGGTTCCGCGCCGACCAAACGAACGATCTGTTTTCGGAAGATCGACTGGATTTGTCACTCTGGTACCATTCAGGAGATATTTGCAGGCATGAGAAAGTGTCTTAGCTTCCGACGTTTTTGGTTTGGCATAAAGGTCAAGGCCAAACTGTCCAAGTTGAGGTAAGGTGATCGTAATGCTAAGAATGTCTTTTTCCGTGGTATGATAGATAAATGGATCAAGAGCTTTCTGGTCGACATTATTCATCTTGAGTTTGGCCACAAACTGCAGCGGAATGGGCATCCTGAAGCGCAATGTTGTCGTGTCTTCGACGTTTAGGATTCCAGCTTTGGGATTATCGCCTGTGTCGCTGGACTGACTTCCTGTTTCAGACGAAGCGTCTGAGCTATCTCCATAAATGGCTGTGAGGCCGAAATGACGCAGTGCTTTTTTCGGGCCCCATTCGCCTGAGGCGCAGTCTGGTAGAGGATGCATCTTCCCTTTAAGCGACTTGCATCGAATTTTGAATTTGCATGCACATTTAAGGCGGAAAGGGGAGATCGTATCGTCACCTGTCAAACCAATTTTATTACTTTCATCAATTTTGTTCGCGAAGATTTCCAGGTAGTATTCTCCTGTGGTTGGTACATGGATACTAAACATGGAAATGTTATCGAGCACTGTCTGAAACACAAATCGTTCTAAATTTGCACCACGATACGTGGCTTCTAGCTTCCGTTCAGTGTCAGCAAAACGCAGCTGGTAATAGAACACAAGATCATTTTCGTACTTTTCAGGAATTCGAATTCTAATGTCCGCTCCCCCTTTATCATTGCACTCAATTACAGATGACATAGTGCGGTCAAAACGTAATCCGAAATGAAAGAAAACAGATCGTACAAACGGTAGAGCTTCAAACTCCTCTAATGTAATGGGATTATCGAGCAGTTGCCATTCTTTATCATTCGACCAGAACTCCTGAATAAACTCATCAGGGTCGGTGAGAAAGTAGTGTTCATCGTACTGGTAACGAATCTTATCTTTTGATTTATCTTTGGACTTGTCGTTCTCCTTGTTCTTCGAGTCATTCTCCTCCCCTGGATTGTTGTTGGTGTGGCCATTCTCTTTCTTCCTGGATGCCCCTCTACGTCGATCCTTGTTCAACACCAAGTGCCTATAAAATACGACAAATACAAAATGTCTATAAAATATGACAAATACAAAATGTCTATAAGATATGACAAACACCAAGTGTCTATTAAATATGACAAACACCAAGTGTCTATAAAATATGAAAAAGACAAAATGTCTATAAGATATGACAAACACCAAGTGTCTATTAAATATGACAAACACCAAGTGTCTATAAAATATGAAAAAGACAAAATGTCTATAAGATATGACAAACACCAAGTGTCTATTAAATATGACAAACACCAAGTGTCTATAAAATATGAAAAAGACAAAATGTCTTTAAAATATGTCAAATTCAAAATATACTAGGCTAGAGCGCTTAAGTGTCTTGCCAAAGGACAAACCCACAAAACATGAGATGCCAATGAAGCTCAAACCCTAGACCCAAAAGTTCTATAAGCATCACCTAAACCACTGGGCAACTCAGAACCCAATTGGTGATTAAACCAGCATTTCATTTCATATTTAGTTTAACGTCATGTCAACATTGTTTCATTTATTTAATGCCTTTCCTGGATTTCACCAGTATTAGGCATAGCTCTGCAGTGTCTTTGCCCTATGACAATCCCACTTAAAATCCCAGTGCCACTGATGAAGATTGATCCTGTAACCTCCATGTCACAAGTCATACACCTTAACCAATGGGTCAAGCAAAACCCAGGAATTTTAAAAGTAGCACTCCCCCAGCGTCTTATATGATTCCACTGCTCTTGGAATTTGTCCATGGCACTCTGAATATGTCCTGTAGGCAGTCTTGTTGCATTGCTTGATACATTTTATTTCGTTTAAAAACAGTAATACTTGTCTGTTTTTCAAAAATAACCTCCCTATTTTGTGATGCATATTTAAAAAAAAATTGACAGAAGGGCGTACTTGCTATTATATAAACATCCCTTCCTAAGTATCAAGCACCCCAGTGGGGAAGACCCTGAAAGTTATGGCTACACATACCTTGCTCCCCAATTACACTGTACTGGTCGCCAGTCTCCGTCTATCAGGACAGCATTCCACGTGTTCTGGAACATCTCTGGCTGAACCTTCATCCCAGGCTCATAACCAACACTCTTGGAGTGACCTTTGATCTCTACACAATGAAGGCCAGCATAACTGTGGGAAAGAAGCAAAAATTGGAAGATCTTTATTTTTATTTTATCTTGTTTAATTGTGCTTTTCCATTGTACCGCAGGTGCTTGAAACAATTTTCGATAATATCCCAATATATATAGTGTATATATTGGGATATTATTGAAGATTGGTTCAAGCACCTGTGCATTGTATCAATGATTTTTCAGTGATTTTGCCATGTGCGGAGTCTTTTTTTTTCATAGGAGCCATTTTTTTCCATCTCAAACATGTGACGCCTTGCTTTTAACCACCACTCTTTACCCCTTGTAGTGCTGGAACTGGCTTCATGCTTATGCAAACAGGTTACATCCAGACCAACCGCCAAGTAAATTGGCAGCTGGCCTGTGATCTATTCTGTTTGCTACTTTGAGAATCTTTCCTCGACAAAATTAAGCAGTCATTTTAGGTTTTGGAAAGCAGACGACACAAAAATCAATTTTTAGAAATTCACCAAGCAATCTAAGGGTTAATAAAGTCTTGCATTGAACCTTGATATAATTCCCTTTAAATTCATGAGACTGCTACTATATACATGTAACAAGAGAGAAAAGGAGAAATCTGAACAAGCTGATCGGATTCATTTTATGTGCAAATTATGTCCCTTTACCAAACACCAAATTTTCGACTGTCCCAAAATGAAAGAGTTTGCATAATATATATTTCAAAATGTAATAAAATTGGAAAATAATAATTCTGATAGGGTAGGAAACATTGTGGAAGAAGGAAAAATTGTTTGTCACGAGCAATTTCTCCTTTTCCCACAATGTTTTCCAGAGTCGTCTGCAATAAAGTGGTTAAATGTTGTAATTGTTTGGTAATGGGTTAAAGACAAAGTCTCACTATCTCGTGGCTGTGGCCATAAATTACCTGCAGAGTCTCATGAAAAGTACATGGTAGGTCTCTGTCCCAAACTTGATTCCTCGCAACAGACCCATCGGCGTGTCCGACTCTATCTTCTCATCAAACTCCATAATGTTCAGATCTTTTACAGTAATCCAGCGGAATATAGCCCTGAAATTTAAATTGACATCAGATTAGCTTTTTTTGAAGATTAATGTCATTTCAACAATTTTGAAGTTTCATCACGGTGACAGTTCAGATATCCTAACTCTCTGGATCAGATTTAGCTGAAGGATCCCCTGTAACAGAATATTAACCCTTAGAATGCTGGGTAATTTTCTGAAAATAGATTTTTTGTCGTCTGCTTTCCAAAACCTTAAATATCTGCTTAATTTTGACTAGAAAAGATACCCAGAGTAACAAACAGGTTAGATCAAAGGCCAGCCGCAAATTTACTTGGCGGCTGGCATGGATCTAACCTGTTCGCAGAAGCATGAAGTTGGTTCCAGCACTATAAGGGTTAAGTTTAATGTCATTTCTCACAATTTCTTCATTTCATCATGATGACAGTTCAGCTAACCAATATCCAAACTCAAACTTCAAAATTAGTTTGAAGGTTCCCTGTAACAGGGTATTACCCCTTTGAATTCTGGGTAATTGTATGAAGTGTGAAGCACTTACTATAGTCTTTCACCAAACCCTCCACCACCCATAGGAGCAATTCCTTTTTTTAGGCACAAGTGTTTCTAAACTTCCTTCTTAACATGCCTTAAAATGCATATTTGTATGAAGGAAAGGGTCAAATTATCGATATTCTTTCATGACTCATTGACAAGTAGAATGTTGGAATTAGTCAATGATTTTACTGAAAATGGTCTGGGCCCGCCTAATTGAATCATCCATCAATTATGCATGGTCTAATCACATGACATGCATCTAGGGTTGGATATGTCTCTATGGGTTATAGCATGCATGTCTGATTATAATGGCGGAGGTTTTCAATATCAGGCATTAAATCTATTCTTTCTGAACATATTGCTTTGGCCTTTGAGGGCTAATTATTATCATCCAGGTCTTCAATATCTGGCATTAACCCTTATAGAATGCTGGGTAATTTTCTAAAAATGGATTTATGTGTCATCCACTTCTAAAACTTTAAATATTTGCTTAATTTTGATGAAGAAAGATACTAAAAGTAGCAAACAGGTTAGATCACAGGCCAGCTGCCTATTTACTTGGCTGCTGGCCTGGATCCAGCCCGTTAGCATAAGCATGAAGTTGGTTCCAGCACTCTAAGGGTTGAATCTATTCTACAGCTTTTTCCTAATTCAAATCATAGTCAAAATAAATTTCATTTATTCAAATGGGGTTTTACATTACATCAACATTATTTCAGTTATGTTGCAATGCCCAACTGTAAATACTGGAGGAAGACCCCATACTCAACTGCCCATAAGGGCTGGTCAAGCCATGTAGAACCATCATCATTGGGCAAGTCAGTCAAGAGACTGCCTCTCATTGAAATCCAAATTCCAACATTTGAAATTACATGTAAATGAAAGGGAAGAATTAACACACCAAAACAGAAACCAGAAAAATATTCCTCTTAGAAAAGGAGTATTTCGCAATAATGATTAATGTATGTATATTGCTTTTACATCACATCAACATTTTTTCAGTAATGTTGAAATGCATTTGAATCGTTATTAAGGAAGACCAAAAATTCAATAGAAGATTTCCTCCCCTATATCAATATTAATTTCTTTTGTAGAAACTTCACCAAGCCAAAAATGCAACCTTCCACTTTTTTATTATTTCTTATAATAGTTATTTACCTAAAAAACAACCTTGATAAAATGGTGATGTGCAAGAAATGAAATAAAAAAAAAAGAGTGAAATAAGAGATAAGCAATCTTTAATGCTCACCTAACTTTCTCTAAATCAGTCATTAAACCGTCTGTCAGCTGATTCACAAGTTCTGTATAAGTTAGTTGTTCATCTTGGGCAACCTATTAAAGGGTAAAAAATAAAAGAGTTTTTTTTTTCAATTGACTTAACCCTTTAACAAAAGCCAAATTTTCGACTGTCCCAAATTAAAAGAGTTTGCAGACGACCTTTCAAAATGTGATGGAATTGGAAAGTAGTCTTCTGATAGAGTAGAAAATATTGTGGGAAAAAGAGAAATTGCTCATTACGAGCCATTTCTCCTTTTCCCACAGTGTTTTCCAGAGTCGCCTGCATCAAAGTGGTAAACTGGAATTTGAACCCTTACAGAGAGCGGCCACATGATTTCAAGTTTCTGTACTTTAGCCACTTGGCCATGTAGGCCCCTCATGCTAAACCAAATGCAGTTACCACAATTTGAACCCATGAGGAGAGCAATATTGCAAAGTAACACATCATTGGAAACGTCTCTCCGAGAGGCTTCCAATGATGTGTCACATTGCTGTATTGTACTTTCATTGAAGATATTGTTCATGTTTGTTAGTCATGACTTACGCAAATATTTTCGTTAAGTTGTTAAGTAAAACAGTACCCATATTGTACTCTAACTATTAGGGTACAGAGGTCCCTTAAAAGATTACAAGTGTGATTTCCACTTATCTCAACTTGATAATAAAAGTGCATTTCTAAGTCATATCAATTTGCTGAACAAACATCACTTAGTAAGATATGTCAAGCTATATTATAAATGGGAGAATAATTCCAGAATAACAAAGAGTTTATCAACTGATTTATTGATGCAGCCAGCATGGTGTATCAATTGATAGGGTGATCATCCCTGTAACCAAATATGCCAACTGCAATTATGAGGAATATATAAATAGACAACTTCAGCAGATCTCATAATGCTTTGTGACAAACAGTTTTGTTTTGGAATCACATACAATATTTGTGATGCAAAAATGTTTATTGGATGATGAATTTATTAAAAATAAACAAAAATAATTAAAAAATGAGTTTAGGCCATTTTCAATACCATGTTGGTTATATCACACTGGACAGTTCACATAGATACATACTCAATGCGTTTCCTGGAGCCAGTACTGCAAATGTCTTTCCAAACAACTGAATATATTCCCACATGTAAATCTAATTGTTCAGAGACTAAAGACCATTACAATGTATACGGTTATACCATATTAATTGTTCCATCTTTTTCACACAAGTTCAGAATAAAAATTGCTTTCCAAAAATTGTTTTCCAGCTGAAAAATCATTGCATCATTGAAATATAATATGAAAATCACAAAAGAAAGGAAGAAAAAATACTTTTTTAACGCTTTCTTCGGAGACTGACGGAGTTGTTCCTCTAAGATGTCGCCTTGCCTGATCCCAGACCTCTGTCTGTTACAACTGAATATGCTCCCACATGTAAATCTAATAGTTCAGAGACTAAAGACCATTATACAGTTATACCATTATTGTTCCATTTTCTTCATACAAAGTTGGAAAAAAATTGCTTAGCTTTGCACTTAATACCAAAACTGGTTTTCAACTTACTTGAACCACTTTGTCATCCAATGCATCAAATACACTGGGATCTGTGTAGATTTCGTTTTTGCGACAAGATGGTGGGTGGGGTGCTGGTAGTTCAGTTTTCTTTGTTTGCTCCAACACTTCCATCGTCTCAATAATCTCTTTAACAACCTCTTCGTTGGCTGCAGGGTCATCCATCTTCGGAGGCTAGAAGATTGTTTGTTTGTTTATATGGGGTTTTATATTGGGTCAATACTATATCAGTTATGTTGCAATGCCTTACTGGTAATGATGCAGCAAAACCCCATACACAACTGCCTATAAGGGCTGGTCAAGTCTGGTAGAACCATCAGCATTCCATAAGTCAGTCAGGAGTGAAAAGAAGATTAAAAGGTGCTTATTCACAGATCTGAGGAAGTTATGAAGTTTAAAATCAATTTTGTTTTCAAACACTTTTGTACCAATGTTTTCTACATAACACTGTTTTCTACCCATCTTTACAAAGAAATCTTTATATATCTGAAGTGACTTGCCAAAGGTAACTCCAACCAAACCAGAGGTGTTGTTGGGGCTCAAACCCGGGACCCCACAAGTTCTAAGTCTGCCAACTTTACCACTGGACCAGGCAAGACCCCTATTCTTAAGGTAAAGGAAATGAGAAAGGTAATTCTTCTGATGAAGAGGATAGATGTAAGATGTTTGTTAATTACAGAACAAAATCTGGGAGATAATCCCTTTAGCTGATTATCAAACAATAACATCATTTCACTAGTTTGTTGCAGACAACTCTGGAAAACATCGTAGGAAAAGGAGAAACTCCTTCCCACGATGTCTTCTACCCTATCAGAAGAATTTTTTCAATTTCATCACATTTTGAAATGTTGTCTGCAAACTCTTTCAATTTGGGACAGTAAAAAATCTTGTGTCTGGTAAATGGTTATTGAACGGTGTTATTGTCACCAAAAGATCACCTGGGCCTCTAGCTCCTTTTCCAAATCTTTCCGGAGTTCATCTTTTTTCACAGCCAGGTAGTCCAACATCTGTTCGCTGTGCTTCTGTACCAGTGCCGATGTCATCCGCTGACCTTTCTCTTTCAGTCTCAAGGTCGCCGACTCCTTCATCTTCTCTTTCTTCACTTTTAATGTCTTCTCAATCTCCTTCTTTTGGGTCTCAAACTGAACGGTCATCACCTGAAATTTCATGACATTGTGTTTTATTTTGATCAAAATTGAAAAGAATTACCAGTAACTTCGATTGAACCTTCAATAAAGAAAAGAAATGTTGTACTTGGTCTATATAAAATACACTCCTCTTTGGAAATTATTCTCTTATTTTCTATGAAAATATAGTGGTACTATTTCATTTTGATCGAAATTGAAAGGAGCTACCAGTAATCAGGCACGTAGCTGCCTATATGCAAGCATGCAGCTGAATCCACATGATTCTAGGAAAAAAAAGTAATCACGTTTTTTTTTAAAATCACAAAAAATTTACTTCATTAATAAATAAACTCTTGGTGCCTTAATTAATGTATTCTATTTGTCCATATTCTAATATAATACTTTGACATTAATCACCCTAAAATCGCCTAGAATGTAGGAAATGTGTTATAAGTCAGGGAAAATGTTACCGAAATATTGTAACCTTTCACTTTTATCTGAGGTGTATCTCAGCTCACGGAAATAGCTGAGTAGTTCCGATTGTGCTTTATAATGCTTCACATAATAAACATGTTATGTTAAATCAATGTGTCCGTTTCAAAACTGAAGCTTTAATTATTTTCACACCTTCGAGAGCTCTTAATTGAATAGTACATGTTGGTATTAAAGCTAGTCATAATTTTCATGATGGAAAACTCTGGGCTTCAAATAGAATAAAGACTCCTACAAGCAATCAAATATTTACTTTTAAAATATTTGCATTGCTCATAACTCCATGACTCCCAATGTAATAAAAATGATCCATTTTTTTATAAATGGAATTTTGTCATTTTTAAACAAAATTAATTCATAAACAACTTTCATACAAACTTCTTTTAGTTCAAATGACAGTTAACGCCATGTCAACAATTTTTCAGTTATTTTACTTCTTCCTGGATTCACCAATACTTAACTATATGGGCCGCGTCACGCGAAAAGGGGCACTCGGACATAAATAAAAACCGCTGACTCAGCTCTTTCTTAGCGCTATTATTCCAGCATCTAGTCACGCCAGTTATCATTTGTATTTATTTAAAGGTAGAACTTGATGTCCTCTAAGATGGCAAACAGTGTAACCCCAGACCAGCCGCCACGTCAGTGACGTGGCGGCTGGTCTGGGGCTACACTGTTTGCTATGTCCGTTTGCCCCTTTTCCCGTGACGTGGCCCATATAAGGCTCTGAAGACTGTCTTGCTAAAAGGACAGTCCCACAAAACCAGATCTACGGGTGTGGCTTGAAACAAGCAACCCAAAGATCTCAATCGGAACTACTCGGGTATTTCCGTGAGCTGTGAAATACACCTCGGATATAAGTGTATGGTTACAATTTTTCGGGTAAATCGGCATCCTCCAATTAACAAATTTTCTAAGTGTGCACGTTAAGTAGTTCAATGTGTATGGAAGTGTTGGACATCCTTTTTAATCATTTTTTATCAGTAACTCATACCAAATGGCAAAATTGTTGTTGTGACATGTATAGTTGTTTCCTCAATCAAATTTAAACTTTTTAGATTTCACATTTAAGATCTATTTTTAAAAACGAAAGTAAAGTGACGTCATTCTTGCGGGAAACAATATGGCGTCATCCCTATTATTTCAGAGGTGTTTTCGTTGGATAAACCCGATGTGTTCAGATTGCCAAGATCTAAGACCACCACCTTAATCACTGAGCCATGCAGGACCCCCACATTTACGGTAACTCCTATAGATATAAATTGATCTAGAACACTTTTCCAAATTGTGTTCCAATTATTAACTTTTTTGATATACATGATTATATTACGGACATATGGTGTGTTCCTATATTAGGATAGAATGTGTTTTATGCCATTTGATGAATAAAATGAGGGTATAGTGGGAACAAATTCACCTGACTTTGACCTTTAAGCAAGAATGAATTATAGTGGGATGGCACAGTATAAATCAACAATGTTTTCTCCTTCAATGGTTTCTACAAGACAGAAAGAAAAGTGGTTTTCTTATACACATATAATTGTTGTTGGCTGTTTCTTTTAAATTTGATTAGTCCCAAATATCAACAAACAGAAAGGAGGAAACAGTTAAAGCAGGATAATTTCAATATGTTGCAGTATCAACAATTTATGTAATGGCTTTCCTTGATCCATCAATACTAGAATAGGGTTCTGAAGTGACTCGTTAAAGGTGACTCTTGCGAAACCAGAGGTGTCGGTGGAGCTCAAAGCCAGGACCCCCTGAGTTATAAGTTCGCCACCTTATCAACTGAGCCTGTTAATTCCTTTTCTTTTTGCTGTTTCATTGAGAGAAAAATGGAAAGCTGTCATGATTTGGTAAACTAACTGCATAACAAACTGTTGACCAATCACATTTGAACTGTTGATTGCCTGCACATCAGGTGTTTCCTTTGCTCGGCATTATTCAGTTATTTCTGACAAAGGTGGAATGAACCGATTTCAGTTCAGCAAATAATACAGCAATGTTATTCATAGTGCAACAAAGTCTTACAGCTTTTTGAGCATTTATATGATTGTGACCATTATAAACAAACGACAATTTGAAGCAAATGTTATAGTCAAAGAAAGACCTTTTTCTTTCGGGGAGTCATGACATTTTGAACTGTTGCCTTTGGCCTACAGCCTTGGGTTAGCAGTTCAAAAGTGAATCCCTCCAGACCGCAGTTTTGACTGTTCCCCCAAATGCCCATGAAATAACTGTACATTATTTTTCTTATACTGTATATTTGTTGTCTGCTGTAGCTTTCAGGCTGGAGTAATCCCAAATATTAACTAATTCCACAAAGGAGGAAACAGTTTAACACTTTACCACTTAACGCCTTTTTTTTGTGTCTTGCAGCAAACGACTTTCAAAAAGCATTGTGGCAAAAGGAGAAATAATTACTTGTCGCAAGCAGTTTCTTTTTTTGGCACAATTTAATGCTTTTTCAATCTATTCACAAATCAGAACAGCAGAGCTGAAAGATTTTTCGCATGATTACAAAGCTTGTCTAAAGTCGTCTGCTTCAAGTAAAAAAATGTCGTCTGCAGGTGGTAAAGAGTGAACCCATTACCAAACAATAAGGACATCTTATCACATTGTTGCAGACAACACTGGAAAACATTGTTTGAAAGAAAGAAAATGCTTGTAACGAGCAATTTCTCCTTTTCCCATAGTGTTTTCTACCCTATCAGAAGATTTTTTAATTTCATCACATTTTAAAATGTTGTATGCAAACTTTTTCAATTTTGGGACAGTCGAAAACTTGGTGTTTGGTGTAGGGTTAAGCAGATAAAGTTCATTTTGTTTCTTACACAAGATATAAAATCTAGTGTTTGCTGAAGTTCATGTAAATGGATTTAAATGTCTCATTGTTTATTATCAAAGGGATTTTAAGAGGAATTTCACAGATTAAACCCTATCTTCAATGCACGACTACTGTTTGCAAAACAACCCAATCCAAATATTTGATCAACACTTTGGTTCCCTCCATCTATCAACCCGCCATTCAAGATCGGTGTTGACCTTTTGTGTACACATACCTAGGATTTAGTGCAAGACTGAAGCAGGCCATTCATTTTAAGGTGAACCCCTGCGAAGGATTCAAGAACTGTGTTCATGAACTTAAAAAAAAACAAGAGGGGTATTCCCCCCTTGCAAGCATATTTCGAGGGTTCAACGCAAGACTATAGCAAGTGCTTCACAAACGTGAAGCACTTGCTATAGTATTGCACTGAACCCATGATGTACTTAACTCTATATTGTGTGTGCTCATAAGAATTGCTTCTAGAAAAAAAAAACACATACAGGAAACAACCTTTTCTTTTGCTACATATCCTTTGTCATTTATTCATCATATCAAAAGCAACAGGATGTCAAACATGAACTATATATGACAGTTCATGAACACAAAGCTGTTCTTGAACTTCTTCATGGATTCTATGAACATTCATGAACATCAAGGATAGGTTCATGGATGTATTTGTAACCATGTTCTTGATGTTCATGAGCATGTTCTTGAAATTCATGAGCAAGTTAAAGAACAGTTGTGTGTTCATGAACAGACGTTTGCAATTATATGTCTGTTCATGAAGTTTAAGAGCCCAGTTCTTGAACCCTTCACAGGAAAATGACTTACTTTAGTCTTGTGATAATCTATCAATACGGTCTTAGGACAAACATAGAATGAAAGTGTCATTTGGTCAATATGAGTAGATAAGACATAAAATATGGTTTATCTTCATAAATCTTTCAGCGTAACCTATCATCTCAAATCTGAATTTGTGACTGGTTTAGTTATTTAGTTTAATGCCCCATTGAGATAAGTTTTCATGGATTGTATAATGAAATCCTACAATTTATAGTAACAACTCTTGATTTTTTATTTCAAAACAGAAAATTGATATGACATGAAGCCTATTTTGCCATAGAGTATAATTTAAGTCTTCTACTAAATGTGCCTTACAACATACCGTTATTATAGTCATGGATTTAGCATTTCCTAGAGGTCAATACATGAGACATATATGACATTAGGTTCTTTTCATATACCAATATAGATTTAACATCGCATCAAGATTTTTTCCAAACTCCTCACAGTGATCTCCTCTTGCTACGCTGCATCGACCGCTGCCACCACAAGATTTTTCATCCAGATTTGGATGAAATTCAAATGATGCTGTTTCGTTAAGAGATTACCGGATATCTTAGTTGATTTGGTAACAATATCTTGTTGTATTGATGTATGACCAGTTAAGTTTAAAAAAAAGAAGGTTTTGTTTATAAATAAAGCACTCATGGATTACAGTTTTTTAGTTTTGCCGCCATCTTGTTATGCCATTTTCGTTTCTAAGTAGGTGGTCACATGACATTTGTGATAGCAGTGATCAACCCCAAAATAGGAGATCACCGTGAGGAGTTTGGATTTTTTCAGTTAAGTTACCATTCCATGCCTGGCTCATATTGATATCACCAAACCCTAAACTTCGCTCCCAAAAAGGGCTGGTCAAGCCAAATAGAACAAATCGTGGGTTCAATGCATACTAAAGTAATTAATTGCTTCATGTTTATGAAGCACTTACTATAGTCTTGCATTGAACCCTTGAAATATCATTTTTTAAGTCAAAGTTTCATAAAAAAAAACAAAATGCCTGTAATTTCATCACATTTTGAAATGTCGTCTGCAAACTCTTTGAATTTGGGACAGTGGAATATTTGGTGTTTGGTAAAGGGCTAATAAAGTGGTACAAAGTGGATATTGCAGCATACCAAGGTTACCAAACTGTTCCACCACTTATGGTTGTAGACTACTTTTTAAAAGCCGTAACACATTCCGTTGTCAAGCAGAGATATCCAAATCACATTGGTATGATGACTTTATGACTGAGTATGACTGAACAATTTGGTAACTTCCCTACTTTGTGGTTTGATAATTTAACATTAAAGGACATAAACCTGGGGTAGAGCATTGGTTTGACTCAAGACTTTCCGATACTCTGAGAGCCTTAGTAGGACTGAACTGAACACTTTCTTCTTTGTCTATGTAAAATCTGTCAGACCAAAGAGGGTCTCTGTCAGACCTCATGGATTTCAGTCGGTCAAGGGCCTAGGGGCTATGAATTTTCGTGAAGTCTGCTGTTTCAGATTTGATTTTTGTACATTGCGCCAACATTACTTCAAGTATGTTGCAATGCCCAACTCTCAATGATGGAGGAAGGCCCCCATATTCTACTGCCCATTATGGCTTGTCAAGCTGGGAAGCACCATGGGTATTCCGTAAGACAGTTGGTAGACTACCTCTCATGAAAATCTAAATGCCATCGCCGAGATTTGAACCCAGGCGGAGAAGGCTATATGAGTTGTTTTCAGAACACGATAAAATTGTGAGATCAAATCCGTTGAGAGTTTCATTTATATTGGGTTTTACATCTTGTCAACATTGTTTCAATTATGTTGCAATGCCTAACTCTAAATGGAGGACTGAGACCCCATATTAAACTGTCCGTAGATTCCCATAAGAAGCAAGATTCACCTTGGGACTTAACATTCATCCACAATCAGCATGACTACTAGCTTTGAATCCAAAGAGTAGATGCAAAGGTGATTGATTAAGTTGTAAGCACTTGTTTCAAAATTGATGCAAAGGAGATAACTTTAACCCTTATAATGCTGGGTAATTATTTAAAATAGGTTTGTGTGTCGTCTGCTTTCCAAAACATTAAATATATGCTTAATTTCGTTGAGGAAAGATACTAAGACTAGCAAACAGGTTAGATCACAGGCCAGCACCCAATATTCTTGGCAGCTGGCCTGGATCTAACCTGATCGCATTAGCATAGAGTCAGTTCCAGCAGTATAAGGATTAAAACTAGAGCAGTCGTGTTTTTAGAAAAACACATGTCTCCAATTGACTTTTGTTGGATAAAATCAATTTTTAATCTTTCAAGCCCTCTTACTGGATATCAAACATGGGCTAGATATTAACACAACAAACATTTTCATCAAGTTTGGATAAGAACCTTGATGATAAGAAAGCAGAAAACAAACTCCACAAAAGTTATGTAGTAATCTAAATTTCATCTTTGTATCAAGGTCAGAAGTTGATACGCTTCAGGCTCTTTATATTTGGTCATTTTGAACAAATTCTTAATAGGTTTCAAATAATTACATGAAAAACAATTTATTTTATTCTATTTCATATGGGTTTTAGAACACATCAACATTATTGGGGGTAGAAAATCTATGCAAGGGTAATTTTACCCTTGCTGCCTGGTTTTAAAGGAACACTTGCCAATATTTGTTCACTAAATCCCAGGAGATGTTCAAATAATGAAATCATGGTTTTACTAGATTCACACAGCGCTATTTAAACCTCTTACAACTTCTGAAGAAGTTTAACAGATTGGACAATTCTCAGAGATAGTGTTTGTATGGTTGGGATTTTGAACCATGTAAACAAAGTAAATGTAACAATTATGAGGCTGGTCCGATTTAACCCCTTCCTTAAAAAATAATGACATTTGACCACTATCTTACAGACAACTCTGGAAAACATTGTGGGAAAAGGAGAAATTGCTCAAAACGAGCAATTTCTCCTTTTCCCACAATATTTTCATTCCTATCAGAAAGTCACTTTTCAATTTCATCACATTTTGAAATGTCGTCTGCAAGCTCTTTCAATTTGGGACAGTCGAGTTTGGTGTTTGGGAAATGGTTAAAAAAAACAACCCAAAACGGTCTTTGGCAAGTGGGGGAATCACGTCACCAATTATTACGATCATATGTCTAAACAAGATAGTCACGCCAGGTATATTTGTTTTTCAACTACAGTTGCCAATGATAGCAACATGTTGGTATATGATAACCCATGCCTTATATTGACATTAGGTTTAACACTCTGCAGAGAAATTACAGTCGAAGACCAACTGTTTTGGACATGTGCGACGGTCAACTGCGATCTTTTTGGAATTATTAGAAATAGGTTACTATTTTCAGACGAAATCATTCTGATGTGTTTACATTTACATGACATTTAAGCCGCAATGAACAGAAGTATTGATTTATTCTTTTGTTTCCTCTATTTCAACTCTTATTTTTTATTTGTTTCAATAGGGATAACAATATAAAAATAATAGATGGTTAGTGTCTTAGATAAGAAAAGTCACCAGGCTCTGAGCTACATATTATTATCAACAGATTTGCCAAAAGTCTTACGCCTTGGCCTGGGAATAACATTTCCGATTCAAGACACCAACCATCATTCTATTCTCTACAACTTAGTCAAAATAATTTAACATGAAGATTGCTTATATTTTCTGATGAGGCAATCTAACGTCAAAATTTTGAGTGATCCGAATACTGGTGGATTTGACAAAATATAAGAAATTCTGATCTAAAGCATAAAACGGTTATTCAAAGTAAATTAAAAAATACTTTGTTACACCATCCTCCATTAAACGAATGATTTGAAAGTTTGATGTGACTGGAGATATTGCCCTATGCAAAAATTTCTCAATATTTCCCGATTTCGTCAAACTATCTTGACCGCTCTACATTTATGCATTTACCTTCCTTTCCCGGTCATCCATTTTCTTTTTCTTCTTCGACATGTCCTTCTCATACATGTCTGTCAGTTCCTTCAGTTTCACCTCCCATTCCTTGTTGATTTCATCCGAGATCTTGTGGGTATCGCGTTCCCGCTCCATTTGGAAGTTCTGGAACATGGCGTCTTCCTCCCGCCGCTGCTTAATCTCCAACTGGATCTGGGCATCAGTCAACTTCTTCTTGTACTGAAAAAACATGTACACAAAGAGGTCAGTAACCAAGGCTACAAGTGAAAGGAGAAAGTTAAGTAGGTTTGTCTTTGACCTTTTATTTTAAATCGAGCCAACACTATTTCAGTTGTATTGTGATTACCGACTCTTGATGCTGGAGGAACACCCGATACTCAATTAACTGCCCATAAAGGCTGCAGGTCAGGCCCGGTAGAACTGGCATTCTGTAAGTCAGTCAGGAGACTTTCTACCTGAGACTGATTTCCTAATCAATATCTCATAAAAATCTCAATACTATTTGCAACTTTCTTTTATTTGGAGAAAGAAATATGTCATGTCAAGAGTTAAATGGGTGAAAGTATCATAAGTCATAAGTCAACCATGCGCAGCACAAAAAACGTATGGCAAGATCATATTCCATGTCATGTGCTATATTCTACAATGACATAATCTTTTTTTAGATTAAGGTCGTGACTAGGACACTCTGGCAGGGGTGGCAAGATCAATTAATCTCTATTGACTATCTTAATTGACCAAAAGCCTTAACCGTTATCGTGCTGGAACCAACTTCATGCTCATACAAACAGGTTAGATCCAGGCCACCCACCTAGTAAATTGGGCACTGGCCTGTGATCTAACCTGTTTCCTACTCTGAGTATCTTTCCCCAACAAAATCAAGCAGATATTTTAGGTTTTGGAAAGCAGACACCACAAAAATCTATTTTTAGAAAATTACCCAGCATTCCAATGGTTAACAGACAATTGAGTTTTTACTGAAATTTAGTATATAACCATTATACAGACAAGTGAATTTCTACAACCATAATACAGTCAAGTAGAGAAAAAGACTAATGGAGTGTACGGACAAACGAATCAAGATTAGATTTCGCCACCCCTGGTTGGGTTATGACCCTGGTCGTGACAATAATAAGGTCCTTGCCTTTGAGAAGAACATACCACGGTTTTGAAGAGAGCAATCATTATTATAACCCTTTACCAAATGCAAAATTTTCAACTGTCCCAAATTGAAAGAGTTTGCAGCCGACGTTTCAAAATGAGATCAGAAATTGAAAAAATAATCTTTGATAGGGCATAAAACATTGTGGAAAAAGGAGAAATTGCTTGTTAAGAGCAATTTCTCCTTTTCCCACCATGTTTTCCAGATTCGTCTGCAACAAACTGGTCAAATGTCGTTATTGTTTGATAATGGTTTAACACAAAGGATTCACTGCAAGACTTTATCAAGTCCTTCATAAAAGTGAAGGACTTGCTATAGACTTACATTGCACCCTTGGTGTAACACAAGATGTCCCTTCCCATTTTACTTTATATAATGTTACAGTTCATCAAATAGAAAAAAAAATACTATCGGGTATTTTTAATGGTACTTCCCCTATAACATCGTTATATCGTTTAGTTTGGATGAAATATGTTCTTCATTGTTTCAGCGATTTTTGCCCTGATATGTTTGGTACTGCAAAACAGACCCGTTCAAATTCTTAAAATAAAAAATGATGGTAATTAAATGATTCAATGGAAAAAAATGTCTCAAAACAGCAAATACAACATGAAAAAGATTGAATGATGAGCGACAACTTCCTTGAATAAAAAAGAACAGTCATCTAAATTCGGTAAAAAATTCCGCATTTTAGAGAAAACACCACAACTTTTCCCGATTTTTACGGTACCAGACCAATTCCCAAAACTTGAAAAAGAAGTCCTGGGTTTATACTTTTAACCCTTATAGTGCTGGAACCGACTTCATGCTTAAATGCAAACAGGTTAGATCCAGGCCAGCCGCAAAGTAAATTGGCGACTGGCCTGTGATCTAACCTGTTTGCTACTCTGAGAATCTTTCCTCATCAAAATTTAGCAACTATTTTAAGTTTTGGAATGCAGACAACACAAATCTCTATTATTAGAAATTAACCCAGTATTCTAAGTGTTAATGAGTTTGAGTACCAAACCGTACACCAACACTGTAGACATTAATTTGAGCCATATCTATACCATTTCACATACCGGTATATCAAATTGAGAGTTTCCTTGATGAGGATTTTCTATGTCTATGTGAGATAACACCATGTTAACAATTTTTCAGTTATACTGCAACTTTCCCGGATTCACCAAGGCTGTAGGGATGTCAAGTGTCTTGCCAAAGGACACTCCTACATATCCAGAGGTATCAGTGGGGCTCAAACCTGGGACACTCAAGTTCTAAGACTGACCCCTCAACTTAACCACTGGACCATGCAAGACCCTTGATAAAGACTACAATAAAGAAAACAGTGGATATATGTGAATATGAAAAAATGAAGAATGTCACCTTGAAGGGAATATTTTTTCTAATATTAGATTGTTTTCGATATTGTTATCTATGGTGATAGGACGTATTAACTTTCATATCCAGGTGAAAAAGATAAGTGGTCACAGTAAATGGTTACAGTATCGTATACCATATCTCTGGTGATAGGATGTCGACAATCACAATGGGTTATTAATAGAGATATCGGCCTTTCAATTCATTATTTTTTTGCTAGATTCCTAGCCAAGGGATAAGTTTTCGACAGGTGCCTCAACTTAAACAATATAGAAAACGTTCTTTATGTTTGACATATTACTGGTTAATAGATATTTACATTAATCCATTACCATACAATATAATGACATTTTACCTCTTTGTTGCAGACAACTCTGGAAAACACTGTGGGAAAAGGAGAAATTGCTTGTAACAAGCAATTTGTTAATTTCCCACAGTGTTTCCTACTCTATCTGAAGATTACTCTCCCATTTCGTCACATTTCAAAATGTCGTCTGCAAACTCTTTCAATTTGGGACAGTCGAAAATTTGGCATTCGGTAAAGGGTTAACTTTAATTATTCCTTATAAAATCTTAAAGCCATACTTGCTTGGTAATATTTCAGCATAAGTTGAGATAAGGACAACTTTGCAAAAACGCAGAAAACCATACTAAAATGCAACAAACCATTTAAGTAACTTTGATTTACTTTATGTCGCTCATAGCTTATAAACAGACACACCCAGGCCTAATATGCATTACCTGTAATTTGTTTACATAGGATATACTTTCTCTCCTCAAATTGTACAATGAGGGTTCAGTGCAATTAACACTATACAAATTCCTGCATAAAAGCGAAGTACTTGAAATTGATTGTCTTGCATTGAACCTTAGAACTCTCAAATTGGTTATGCATGAAGATTACTTTAACAAGAGTCATGAAAATTGAAAAATTATTGTTTGTAAAGGAGAAAATGCTTTCTCCCTTCAATTTCATAAGTTCTTTCAACATACCTGTTAAAAATCAGGCCTAATTTGTTGAAGTGTTGCACATATTTAAAAAAAAACTAACTCCATTAGATATATTTATTGGGAATTTTCTTGCCTTAAAGTCATATTACCCTGCTGTTGATAATTTAAAGATTGAAAACAAATTGGCCCTTCTGCCAATACCATCAACTAAATAGGCCTTAGCATATAGCATTTTCTTTTCACGTCATGACAAAGTTAGAATTTGCTCAATGTGTGAAAATTATCTTTTTGTCACAATCATTTCTAGTTTTTATCAACCTGTCTGTCATAAATATATAAAAGCCAATGTCAAAATACCCATAAAAGTTTGAATTTTGATTTGGAAAGTAAATTTCAATTAATTAAGCAGGCAGTATTTAATGGGGAGGAATTTATTCATCTATATGGGTTTAACAGCGCATCATCATATTTTCGTTTACGTTGTGATGCCTGACTATTAGTGATGGAGGAAGAACCCATACTAAACTGCCCATAAAGGCTGGTCAAGCCAGGTAGGCATTCAGTAAGTCAGTCAGAAGACTACCTCTCATGATATTCCAAATGCGGTCACAGGGATTTGAACCCACACAGCGAGCGACCATGTGATTTTAATTTCTGTACTCTTACCACTAGGCCACAGAGGCCCCCATTGAAGAGGAAATAACTAGTGAACTACAGGCAGGGACTAAAATACCTGTCGTATTCAAATATTAGGATCTCATTAAAATTTCGAAAACAATCCCTTTCTTGACTTAATAAAAGGGTGGTCTTAGCCCTTATAGTGCTTGAACAGACTTCATGTTTATGCAAACAGGTTTGATCCAGGCCAGCCACCAAATAAATTTGTGGCGGGCCTGTGATCTGACCTGTTTGCTACTCTGGCTATCTTTCATCAACAAAATCAAGTAAGTATTTTAGGTTTAGGAAAGCAGATGACACAAAAGTCTATTTTTAGAAAATTATCCAGCATTATAAGGGGTAACAAAAGGGTGGTCTAATAGCCTGTATATAGTGCTTGAATCAACTTCATTCTACTAGCTGCCAAATTAATTGGCGGTTGGCCTGTGATCTAACCTGTTTGCGACTCTGGGTCTTTTTCCTCATCAAAATTAAGCAGATATTTAAGGTTTTGGAAAGCAGAAAACACAAAAATATATCTTTAGAAAATTATCCAGCATTCTAAAGGTTAACAAAAGGGTGGTCTTAGTATACCAGGATGAAATGATACAAAAACACCTCCAAGGCAGGAAATAATCTGAATTGAATCAACTTACTTAAGCATGCTATTAAAATGGGATTACTTTCCTTTAACCCATTACCAAACAATAACAACCTTTAACCTCTTTGTTGCAGACGAATCTGAAAAACATTGTGGGAAAAGGAGAAATTGCTCTTAAAGAGCAATTTTTCCTTTTCTTACAAAGTTTTTTACCCTATAAGACGATTAATTTCCAATTTCAACTAATTTTGAAATGGTGTCTGCAAAGTCTTTCAATTCGGGACAGTCGAAAAATTTGGCTTTTGGTGAAGGGTTAAAGGTGCTTGTTCACAGATAAAAAAATTTGAAAGTCAATCTAAAATGTTGCTGAAACAATACAGTTTTTGTATCGCTGTTTGATATACAACTAAAAATAGCTATTAAAAGCATTATCAATTAAGACAATGTCTTCTTATCTAAACAAAATTTTGAAGAAAATGTTAGAAGAAAATGACATGAGAAAGAGACATCTTGGATACAAAAACATTTTGATATGAGAAGAAGTATATAAAGTATATAGGCAATAACATTAAATGTTGATGTCATTGTGCCAATAGGGAATTTTGCTCATGATTTTGGATGTAATCTGCAGCATGCAATTTCAGTCTCATTTATTGTAAATGAAAGGGTTGACATTTAAATGCTCTTAATTGAAAAACCTTTATCTAATTTCCAAATCAAATCTTAATTTCAGCAAAACTTCATGCATCTTAAAAGATATCTTATCTCAAATGGAATCAATATTTAATTTGCATATCATAACACAAAATATGATAGCTTTTTGCATGCACTATTTAAAAAACTCATTTTGTTATAATCCTCTTGTCAAGATATTTCTAATCATTTTTATAAACACTGCTTGATTTGATTTACAAGCCCATAGGGGCTTTACATCACCCCAACATAATTTCAATCATGTTGCGAGGCTCACTCGGACTCTTTATGATGGTGCATAGCCCTTGTATAAGTTTATCAAGACTTTGAAGAATCATATTGATTGTTCCATAAAATGGTTAAATAATTCCAAATAAGTAAATTCACAAGTCTTCAAAGAATTTGAAACTGGAAATGCTGTATGGACAAATAAACAGCTTGAAGTGCTTTCTCAAGTATGCTAATTTCTACTTAAGACATGGTAGTTTATTTGCATGATCTTTTAAGTAGTTGAAATATGTGTGTAATGTAGGCTCTTCACCGATGATAACATTCTCCTTGTCCATAGTGTTGGTTGTGATCACATTTGCAGGATTGGAATTTTTATATAAATGGCTTAAAAGTAGGGATGGGAACGAATAGTGAAATCACTATTCGAATATTCGACTAGAACTATTCGAATATATTCGAATATTTGATTTTAGAATTCGTTTTGTCCGAATGTCTGCATGTCCAATACTAGTACACTAGTCCTCTGTTCAAACCTTTTGTGTATAGCCGATATCTGTATACATGTAAGTGCATGCAATATCAAAGCAGTAATAACCATGATTTCGTTTTTATCAACAGACAACTTTTCCAGTTTCTTACAGAGTTGGTCCATCAGAAACTTAAATAGTTGTTGATGTTCGGCAGAACGAGTAAAGTAATTCCAGATACGTGATGGAGACATTGTGATGTTTATCGAATAGATGTAGAAATTAGAATGAAAATAAGTTTGACAAATTATTCTGAAGAAAAATATACTTTCTAACACATTATTTGATTGGTCTTCGTGCATGTGCAATCATGATTACGATTGGTTATTGAAAGAGTAATTGTTTAATTTCACGACAAACAAGTTACGTGATTGGTTGACACTGACAATTGTCAATTAGCGTGATTGACTTGTTTTGGATAATAAGGAGCAAGTGCAGATCATTAAGGTGTTAGATTTAGCGGCTTAAAATCGACTATTTTCACACTTAGGAATTAATCGTTTTGCAAACTGTCAAAAGATGTGGTAATTTGTCACAGGTGTTTTACTGTGTGACATACGTTGTAAAAACATCGTAACTGCACCTGGGAGCTAGGCACGTTCTTCGATATTTGGGATCGGTTTAGAGGAAGAAAATGAAAATAAAACAACATTATTTTTTAATAAAATTTATGGTAAACATACAGTAATATGGGTTCATTAAAATCGAATATTCGAATACTATTTTACTATTCGAATATTCGACCCGCTATTCGAATATTCGAATATTCGTTCCCATCCCTACTTAAAAGCATGAAAGCGCTCAAAAAGTTGCAAAGTTTGGTAAAATTGGTAAGAAATCATGAATGAATATTTTCAAACATAGAAAAATACCTCATTATTATGACAATTCATGAGCTTCATGAACAGACATGAACAAAAATGGTTGTTTTATGTAACAAACAAAAAAAGGTTCTTGATCCTCTTCATGAATTCAAGAACATATTCATGAACATATTCGATGACCTTTTCTTGAAATTCATGAAGTTCTTAAAGTTCATGACATGTTTAAGAGCCACAGTTATTTTGTATTCATGAACAGCCATTTTTCGTTAATGTCTGTTCATGAAGGTAATGAACACAGTAACTGTTCTTGAATCGTCACAGGGGTAGATATTAAATTTTCTTTATCATTATTTAAGCATTCATTGTTTGCTGAATTAAAGTTAATTGCAGTATTTCAGTAATATTACCATCCATAATCCACCAAACCATGAAATTATCTTACATTTCTAAATTGTTTTCAATAGCTCACTAAGTGATTAGTTTGGTAGTAGTTTTGAAATGGGAGACTTTAAAAGATTTGTTAATGACCTTTAAATTGTTATAACATGTTGGTTAAATTCTCACAAGAATTATTAACATAATGGCAAATGGATTATGGTTTAAGATTGTTTGATAACTTTTAAAATTGTGGTGTGGAAATAGAGTAAAGCTTTAATTTACATATTACTCCAAACAGATATCATGTACATGTTTGTGAGCATTTGAAGACATTTCAGTAATGATTTAACAAAATATCCCTTCACCAATTGTTCACAAAAGAATTTTCTTATCACAGGAAAGTAAAATGACAATCTGTGAAGGAAAATGTTTAGAAGAACAACCTTTTGAAACTGTATTTTGTTATATTCAACAACAGATAACTTTCAATTATTTGTTCTATCCTTTTGCTTTCAGTCAAGTCTTTAATCAAATATAGTCATCTATATTGGTTTAACATCACATCGACATAATTTCAGTTATGTTGCGATGCCCAACTTTATATAATGGAGGGAGACACCATACCCAACTACCCATAAAGGCTGCCCAGGCCAGGTAGAACCAACTGCATTCCAAAAGCCAGTCAGGAGACTAGCTCTCATGAAAGTTTAAATGCCATCAATGGAATTGAACTCGTGGAGTGGGGCCATGTGCTTTCATGTTCTGTACTCTAACCACTCTGGGTTGAAGAAGACTAACTCTCATGAAAATCCATATCCCTCACTGAGATTTAAACCTATACGTAGAGGGGCCATGTGATTTCCAGTTCTGTGCTCTTAGTAACCACTAGGCCATAGAGGCCCCTCCAACAGAGTAACAAATTGCCATTTGGGGGGAATGGGCCAACCCTTTACCAAACAATAACATTTTGCAGACAACCCTGGAAAACGCTGTAGGAAAAGGAGAAATTGCTCTTAACGAGCAATTTCTCCTTTTCCCACAATGTTTTCTACCATATCAGCAGAAGATTATTTTCAATTCCATCGCAATTTGAAATGTCGTCTGCAAACTCATTCAGTTTGGGACAGTAAAAAATTTGGCATTTGATAAAGGGTTAAATAAATAATGATGACATGATAATATATTGTGATCATTGATAATCATTGATAAGTGGGTGATTGAAATAGAGCGATAAAAAAATTCAATAGGTATGCAGTAATATTAAATGTCATTATGTAATCTCGAATCCTTTATTTGTGATTAAACATTTCCCTTCTTTACATACTCTTTACTGTACATATATGCATCAGAGGATTGTTAGTTTTTGAAGTTGAAACATTTTTCTTATAAATGCTTTAAGACAATTAACTTTAAAGTACTTTAAATTCCCTTTTACAGATAAACTGTGACAGTAGCACATTCACATGATACATTTGATAGATTGAATATGTTAAAATTTGTTTACAATAAGTGATAAAGCAAGGTCAGCCTAGAAACGTTTAGAACCAATAAAACCTAAGAAATTCTCCATTTTGAATGTTCAATTTGATGTTATTGAATAAATGACGATATTTTAATGTGATTCATGTGATTTGTCTAACCAGATGACCACCACTCATTCATCCGAGCGCTCCTTGCTATATTATATGTTACTTGAATGTAAACAATGGATTTAAATGGCTGGGTACAAAATTTGTGAAAAAAGCAACCTGAAACATATATAGATAATAAAAAGTACATGATTTATATCGTCATGATCCGGTGGTGTTTCACTATGTTTTACATATTCTATCATAAGTTATAACTCATTTTACCCAGTTTCATAGTGTTTCTGAGCACTAGTATGCTTCTAAGAAATCATTGTGATAAATGGATAAATTGTTGCCCTAGAGCTCCTCCTAAGCAATTCATTAACTAGTCACAATCACAATCTAAATTACTAAAGTCACTATCTAAAATCATAATCAATAAGCATTTGACTATGGTTTTTAATCCTCTGTTAATCCTTTCAATTTGAACCAATCTCTGAATATGGTTATGATGTGCCATTGATTTCAATTTCTAAAAAAGTACCGAAATCGCAAATTAAAAACGGCATTACTTACTCTTGGCTGATAATCGCTAACGTTTTGCATCTTCTGTGCGGCCAGAGGTTGCCGAATACCCATGGCATCGGGAGGCAAGCTCTTGCCAACGTTAGCATTGACGGCCGCCGTGTATTCGTGGGCTTTCGGAGATGTCAATATCCTCTTGATAGCAATCGCTTGAGCATCATAACTTGGAATTCGCACAGTGCCAGGTTTTCTAACCTGTTGATCCAGCTTTTTCGACATTTTGCGGTAATTATTCTGGGCGTTCACTTCCCTTTGAATTCCGAGAGCGCCCTGACCGTATTTTGCCGCACCCACCCGCGGATAATGGGTGGAGCAGTAGATTTCGCGATCAGTCGGATCGATCTGACTAGTATAGTAGTTCTTCATGGTCAAGTACTGGTCACACTCGACACATTTGAAGCAATGCTGGTGGTAAATGACTTCATGCACTGGGCCCATCTTCTCTGCATGGTAAACAGGCTTTTTACACCTGTGACACTTGGAGGAGTCAAGAACCGGCGGTCTAAAGATGGAGGAAAGCCGCTGAAACCCCCTCTCTGCGGATTCCGTATCAGCAGCCATGGTGGATGGGTGGCCTTCCTGGGAACCAAAATGATGGAAAATCTATTCAGCTAGAGTTTCTGCAACCTGAAATGAAATATAAGGAAAACATTTTAAATTCTGTATTCTTATTCTATCTACTGTTCATTCTCTGTGGAGGTTAACTTATTACATTTGAAATAAAGAAACAAAGCTTGCAAAAATGCAAAATCTTCTAACAGTTTTCCAAAGTACAAGAGTTAACAGCTGCATATTTAACCTACTCTTTCACAAGGGACTCCGTGAATGGTAAAAACTGAAAGGAACAGCATGATATATGCATTAAAACATTACGCTCGGCACTTACTTTGAGGTGCATTAATAAATAATGCTCAGCATTTATTGTGTAAGAATAAATATGACAAAAAGAAAACTTCCTTTTCCTGCTAATTCATAGCCCACTAAACCGACTCGAAGAAATGTTGACATGCATTGTTCACAAATTCACAGTTCTTGAAACAACACCATATAAAGAATGGGGTTACTTATTTGCGGCTTACTTAAAAATCCCTGTAAATGTCAAGACAGTGTTTTCCTAATTCACAGCCCTCCAAACAACAACTTTAGACGATAACTTAAGTTCTTTACTTTTTCACAGCTCACTTTAGTATCCTGATAAAAGTTAACACAATTCTTTTTCTAAATTGTTGCTTTTTTAACACCCCATGTAAATGTTGACACTGCATATTTACTTGATAAGAATTTCTTTTGAAGCAATTATATGTGTATTGACTATGAAATTGCGTGCTTAATGTCTCAAAGTTATAATATGCTATTGAATATCTAAACAATTTAAACCCCTATAAATGTTAACACAAATTGTCTACAAAACCACATACAATCCCCTTTAAGCTAGAATGACCATAAACAGCCATTTTGAAACCCACTCTTTCATCGGATGACTTTGGTCACTCTCCGTATATATCGGACTAAGCCGTTTCTATTTGTATTTAACCCTATTTTTTTTTTTTATATGGGTTTTTACATCACATCAACATTATTTCAGTTATGTAGCGATGCCCGACTATCAATGATGGAGGAAGACCCCATACTCAACTGCCCATAAGGGCTGGTCAAGGTGGGTAGAACCATCGACATTCCGTAAGTCAGTCGGGAGACTGCCTCTCATGAAAATCCATATCCCTCTCAGGATTTGAACCCACGCGGAGAGGGGCCATGTGATTTCAAGTTCTGTACTCTAACTACTAGGCCACGGAGGCCCAATGTTTAACCCTATAGTTCCGGGCCCGAAGAGTGAATACCGAGAACAACTTAAGTAATCCAACGACACAATATGTCTAAAAATGTCGGATTATGGGTATTCTACCTTAAATGTTAACACTACTGAAGTAATCCAATGACACAATATGTTCAAAAATGGCGGATTATAGTTTTTCTACCTTAAATGTTAACACATAATGGTTGATCATTCACTTCCTATTAACCAAACCCCTATAAATGTAAACACAAGTCATCTGCTTTAGCCAGGCTCACCTTAAACAACACCACAACACCTTATAAATGTTAACAACAACTTCTTCTCTATCAAAATCATTAAAGCTGTCAGATGAAGGTATGGTAAAATACTTCAAGTGATTTTATATCGGCAAAGTCATCCTTCAATGAACATTACGAATGCGAAATGACTTTCATCACTTACAACAGTTTTCATAAATACAATACATTGGCACATTAACCCTTTACCAAACATTAACGACATTTGACCAGTTTTTGTTGCAGACGACTCTGGGAAAAATTGCGGGAAAATGAGAAATTGCTCTTTACGAGCAATTTCTCCTTTTCCCACAATTTTTCTGCCCTATGAGAAGATTTTTTATCAATTTCATTACATTTTGAAATGTCGTCTGCAATTTCTTTCAATTCGGGACAGTCGAAAATTTGGCTTTTGGTAAAAGGTTAACCCTTATAGTGCTGGAATTGACTGGCGTTCTTAAGCAAATTGTAAAAAGTAAATTGGCTGCTGGCCTCTGATCTAACGCTTGGTTTCACGCTTTTTGATTTAGATACATGTTTGTCTACTGTATACACACTTAAAATGAATGAAAAACAATCTTTAGAACTTTGCTTCAAATTCTTTCGTGCGTATGAATCATCATAACAGTATAGCTTTTGTGCAGTTCTAAAGAAATCAATTTTTAACGTCCAAATTTCCTCACATCTGTGAACAGGCATCTGTAACAATATAAAGCAAGAAAGACTATTATAAATCAATTGATGAAAACCTGTATGTACGGTGGCACTGAGGTGACATGTGTAATAAAATTTTTTCCAATTCCGATTTCTCGAGATAATAAATTTTATTATCAAGGGAAAACGAGGCAAAGTTTGTTTTCACGTTGGGAAAACAAACTTTGCCTCGTTTTCACTTGATAATTAAAATTCATTATCTCGAGAAAACGGAATTGGAAAAAAATTTATTACACATGTCACCTCAGTGCCACCGTATGTATGACAAAATGTAGTCTCATAATTATCAAAGTAATTTCATGGGTACATGTATTCCTGCAAATGAATTTTAGAACAACTTTAACCCTTTACCAAAGGCCAAATTTTCAACTGTCCCTAATTGAAAGATTTTACAGACGACATTTTGGAATGGGATGAAATTGAAAAATAATCCTATTATGGGGTAGAAAAAATTGTGGGAAAAGGAGAAATTGCTCGCTAAGAGCAATTTCTCCTCCTCGGACAATGTTTTCTGGAGTCGACTGCTGGTCAAATGTCGTTATTGTTTGGTAATGGGTTAACAGGAAAAGGGGTGGACTGTGAATAAAAAGCAAACCCATTGTAGTCCAGACTTCAACATGGATTTTCTAGTGCTTATTCTATATGTTGAGTAAACATAATTTTTCATTTTGAGCAAACAATTGGCTAATCCAGGTCACGCCACAGTGACTGGACTTCACAGACTTACAAGGAGAAAGTATCGTAATCTACATGTATAGTGATATACATAAATAGTAATCTATACATGTATATACCAAAAATGTAAACGGCATGTGTATAATACCTTGTCTTAATTTTCCTTGTGAGTTGTTAATACCCTTGAAATCCGCATATTACCCTTTCAACAATGTGCTTCTCCCATATCGAGGGTTCAGTGCACTACTATATAGTAAAGCTGCTTCATGTCTATGAAGCACTAACTTCAGTCTTGCACTGAACCCTCGATATGAGAGAAGTAATCCCTCAAACTGTGCGGCCCTTTTATTATATAGACCCATTCCCGTAAATAAGCATTTGGGACTCAGGTTAAATTTGTTAGCAATACTAATTTCTTTTATATTGTGTCTTTTCTGTTATACACCTTACCTTAGAAGTAATATTACTACCGTGTCTCTTATAATTGTCGGTAAATATAAGCCACAAGAAGTTACGACATCCCATTTAACCTTACCAAGGCTAGTGTTTGGAAGTGTCTTGACTAATGTCAACCCCCAAAAAACTGCAAATCCAGGATTCAGGGCAATACTTTAGTAAGTGCTTCACGTTTGCTATATAGTCTTGCATTGAACCCTTGAAATGTGGAACCTCATTATTAGAAATCAACCACCTTAGCCATTGGGCAATGAAGAAGTCCTCCTATATTTGTAAACAAGAAATAGCCTGACAAAATAATCTTTCTTTATAATATTGGTACAACTCGCGATCATTGGGAACAAATTCATTATTTGCTCTAAATGAGCTGTTTTCCTTAGACACAGAGGTGTTTTAGATTTCTGAAGCAGATGTGGCAAAGTGATGTATCATGGTTATGAGTTAAAGTATTCCACAATATTTATATACAAAATAAACTATTCTTACCAGTCTGCTTAGAGGCATTGTATTTTTTATAGTTTCTCTCTAAAATTTAACCTTTATATATATATCCTTTCAAATAATGTATAGACTATTTATAATTATTTACTTCATAAACATACTTACTGATGGGGGTAATTTCAGTAAAATGAAAATGAGTCTCTTGCCTATAAATTTAATATAGAGACGGGCACAGTACAAACAGGCAAACTATCCATAGAAAACAGCACCCCAGACCTTAGAGATGAATAGTTGCCGATTCAAAGTAAACATTTAAGGGTTTGCCATGAGACAAATTTTCCTTTGCGAAAAGGGTGGTCAAAATGCTTTGAAATTGAAGTTTGGACAAAACTTTTGATATAAATCAATGGATTAATCAAAGTCTGATAAATAGCTGCCTGCTTTGACTATTGCAAAGCAACAATTCAGGGGAAACAATCGTGTATGTTGTTACTTGTTGTTGTCATATTTTGGAAAATTGCATTCCGACCAATCAAATCACTCAGAATTTACAGGCAGCCCGTAACTCACATATATATTTAATGTAATTTAAGGAACACTGAAACCTTCGCTAAAAATATCATAAGTATCAAAGGAATACTACAATTAATAGTGCCCACTTACAACATTAGAAACATATGAAATGATACAAAAAATACACTTAAAATGAATGAACCTTGGATATTTATTTGTAACAATATAATAGTGAGACTTCACAAAGTATACATGATAATGAAGGAGTGGTTGCAAATTCGAATTCATCACAGCTTTGACAGATCTCCCTGCGTGAAATCAATAACATTTTTTACCAAATTATTCAAATTACATGGGTTTAACCAATTCGTCATGTTTTAACCTTTATATTCACAACAGTTGATGCATGCATTCAGGATGATGACTATGTATGGTATGTCTTGCGGGGGCAGTCCTCTGTTTTTATTGACGATCATTTTGTATGTAGGATTTTTTCAAGATCCAATATTGACAGGGTATCAAATGCCATTACTCAAATCTAAATCAATAGGCTAGCCTTTAAAGGAAATCAGTGAAGATATGCCTGCTTGGAAGCAACAACATCAATGTCCATGTCAATGAACATAATGGTTAAAACATAGGCGTAGGAGCAGGGGGGGCCAGGGGGGGCCCGGCCCCCCCAATATCCAGACCGGGGGGGCCAGAGTATACTTTGGCCCCCCCAATATTTACAATGGCAAATGAAGATATTTGAAAAGAAAAAGAAAAGAAACGAAATTTAACAGCAGAATAAAAATAAATGTGTATTTTTGTGCTTTATCTAATACCAATTCGCCTTTTGTTACGAACAATAACCAAAATCTTTTTGACGTCATCATCGCAAATGGCAATCTGAACACATCGGGTTTATCCAATGAAAACTCAGCTCACTAAAATACCCGGGAAGTTTTGATCGACGAAAACAGTGGTGTAAAACATGTTCTTTAAAAGGTGTCAGACTCAATATTGTCTTCAATTGTTAGCTAAAGCTTAAAGAATAATATAATTGTTTAACTATTTCAAATAGTTGTAGCCGTGGCTGTGACAGTCTGGTCGCTGCCACTTTTTGTTTAGATCAATACAATTGATTTCCGCGTGAGATCGAGACCTGGCATATCCTTTTTTTTTTTTTTATTAAAGATACATGTTTTCATACGCTTTCTTTTAATTCTTATAATGTTATTGAATTTGTATATGCATGAATAGTTATGAAAAAGTTTAGGAACATTTATTCTTAGACCGGTCCTCATCTGAAGTTGGCCCCCCCAATGTTGAAAACGCTCCTACGCCTATGTAAAAGCAAAGCATAGGACATAATCCAAACTATAGTTACCCCTTCATAGAGGTGACAGACTTTATTTTACAAGTAAATTGGCGGCTGGCCTGTGATCTTACCTGTTTGCTACTCTCCGTATCTTTCTTCAACAAAATTAAGTAGATATTTTAATTAAGGTTTTGGAGAGCAGACGACACAAAAATCTATTTATTGAAAATTTACCAACATTTTAAGGGTAAAGTTCAGCCTTCGAATGGATGAATGTGATTGTTAGATTAGTTAAGTTTTTAAACTTATATGTATTTTACACTGATAGTTAAGCAAACTCTTTCAAATTATATCGCTCACTCTTGATTCTGCTTCCTGTAAACATAACCAGTTCTCATGCCAAAGATGAATGAGGTACATATTGTTTGAAAAATATGCTTACACAAGGAATTTTTCATCTATCTCAAGATCTTAACCCTTATAGTGCTAGAACTGACTTCACGCCTATACAAACAGGTTAGACCCAGGCAAGCCGCTAAGTAAAGTGGCGGTTGGTCTGTGATCTAACTTGTTTGTTTCTCCGAGTATCTTTCCTCAACAAAATTAAGCAGATATTTAAGGTTTTGGAAAGCAGACAATACAAAAATCTATCTTTAGAAAACTACCCAGCATTCTTAGGGTTCAAGCTAGTCATCTGCAGCAGATGAATTAGCTAGAGTGATTATCTCATTTGCTTAGTGCACAAAGCCAATTTTGCTAAATTCGTAACCATTAGATTATGTCTGATGTTCATATGCAATATAACCTGAGGTCTCACTCTATTGATCAAGCGAGACCTTGACTGATTAAGGCATATCATGCCCCATTAACCAAACTAACAATTACCTCATAAAAATTACGCCTTTTCTGATTTCTATGCACATAAACAGCAATTTTTACCCACAACCCTTTCCCAAACAATAACGACATTTGACCACTTTGTTGCAGACGACTTCAGAAAACATTGTGGGAAAAAGAGAAATTGCTCGTAACGAGCAATTTCTCCTTTTCCCACAATGTTTTTTGCCCTATCAGAATTTTATTTTCCAATTTCATCACCTTTTGAAATGTCGTCTGCAAACTCTTTCAATTTGGGACAGTCGAAAATTTGTTGTTTGGGAAAGCGTTATATGTTTGGTACCGTAAAACGGACCTGTTCCATTTTAAATTAAATTAAATTTAATTAAATTTACTGATGATTTGTCCAAATTTTCCAAAATAAAATAAGTTTGTGAATAAAACAAATCCTCAAAACAGTAAATGATATGTGAAATAAGAATCAGAGACAACTTTCTGGAAAAGAAAAAGAAAAAAAAGAACAATCTTTTTTTTTATTCTGTTTATTCCTGAAAATTCCCCAATCTTAGAGTAAAATTTAATGTCTTGACTTCTCCCAATCATTCCAGTACCAGACCCATTTCAAAAAATAAAAAAAATATTCGCAGATAAGAACTTCTTTTTTGTCAAAACAGTTTTCGATCTTATGCAACAAACCAAATTAATGGGGTTATTCACACAAACTAATGAGTCTTTGCTTTCAAGTTGGAGTGCAGGACAAAAGACATCATTATAAAGATATCACACTCACTCACTGTGGCTGCGCAGTAAAGAAGAAAAGCCCTCTTTATAATGATCTTCTTAAAAAGATTATATTTTCCAATTCCTGGAAAAACTTTTAATGATAATGTAATATGATATTATTTTAAAAAACCAAACCAATTTGTGCAAAAAGAGGTTCCTTCTCAAAACTGTCATTTGCAGAGGCGTATCTCCATGAAGTAAGACAATGCAGTCCTTTTTGAAAGAAACAATATGCAACTTTACATAAATGTCATAACGAAAACATCAACATGGACCCCAGTAAAAAACAACTCGGCCTTAATTGAATCACTTGGCTATTATAGCAATCAAGTACTGTATAATTGAAAAGAAACATAGATGGTGATTTATGCATAGTCCATTTTAAGATCTTTATATTAACCCCTTACTAAACACCAAGTTTTTAACAGTCCCAAATTGAAAGAGTTTGCAGACAACATTTCAAAATGTGATGAAATTGAAAAGTAATCCTCTGATAAGACAGGAAACATTGTGGGAAAAGGAGAAATTGCTGATTAAGAGCAATTTCTCCTTTTTCCACAATTATTTTCCAAAGCTGTCTGCATCAAATTGGTCAAATGTCGTTATTTTTTGTAATGGTTTAAAGACTCAGTTTGTATTCACTTCATTATTTTAGCAATAAAGAACTATAATTAAAATGAAACATTGATGGTGATTTATATGCAAAGTCCAATTAAAGATTTGTTTATAATGACTAAGTCTATGTTCACTTCACCATTGCTTTCTCCAATTAATGTACAGCACTCATTTTTGAGTATTATAGTGCATGTTCCCTGGATGACCTACCAGAACTAGGCTGGAAAACGTGTCTTGCCCAAGGACACTCAAAGGTGAAATAAGTGATCTCCATCAAAAATCAAACCCGGCTTGGCTGGTCTCGTAAGTCCCCAAGGCAAACCATTACACCACACACAAAACCTAATAGACTATGTATTTACTTTACCATTTCAGCAGTTATTAGTATTGTTGACCAACATCTGCCGTCCGTTGACCTGCCTGCTTAGCATGAATTACAACCTATGCTGAGTATCTAAAAATATCCTCAAAGCAGCCTGTAATGCTCGACCAAGTGGTTCGTCAATGTGCATTATTTGATAAATGCTACTAAGCTTACCTGTTGATATATAATGTGTATAGCTCTATTGTTTATCGACAGTGTTCGGAAGACTGCTGAGTATTGAATATACAGCGTCATGATTATTCATGCATAGAGGGTAAAATACGGTGAATGTTGGTGAACAATACCGTATAAGTAAAATGAAACCGATGCAAATTTATGCAACATCCAATGTTCATACCTTGTTAGTGTTAATCAATAGTTGGCCATTACGAGCTCTTTCATCTCATGTTATTATACTTCCAATGGTAGCCAGCTGCAAAGTCTTAAGATGCTTAACAAATTCTGTATAATGACAATATGATGCATAAAAGGGTGGTTACCGTCTCCATCATGTCTAGTTGTTTTAACCCTTTCCCAAACAATAATAACATTTGACTACTTTGTTGCAGACGACTTCAGAAAACATTGAGGGAAAAGGAGAAATTGCTCGTGACGAGTAATTTCTCCTTTTCCCACAATGTTTTCTGCCCTATCAGAAGACTATTTTCCAATTTCATCACATTTTGAAATGTTGTCTGCAAAAAGTAAATTGGCGGCTGGCCTGGATCTAACCTGTTTGCAGAAGCATGAAATGGGTTTCAGAACTATAACAGTTAATGGACTGACAACAGTCTGTTGAAGAACACAGTCAAGAACCTTAGAATATTTTTAAAAAATACTTCTCCCAAGGATTTTCTACACTCTAAAACATCATTCTTTTCCATAATACCTGGTTAATATCTTTCAATCATAATGGGGAGATACTAAATTACAACATTTACTAAATATCTCAGAATCAATGCAAGATTATTGTAAATTCCTTCCTTTTGTGAAGGACTTAAAACAGTCTTGGTATAATTAAACCTTGATATGCATGTGACTTGATATTCTATAGGGGGGTACTCATGTTACACATGAAACCATTCTCCAAATGCCGTATAAACCCTTTCCCAAACAACGAATTTTCAACTGTCCCAAATTGAAAGAGTTTGCAGACGTCATTTCAAAATGTGATGAAAATTGAACAATATCCTTCAGAAAGAGCAGAAAACCTTGTGGTAAAAGGGAAAATTGCTTGTTACGAGCAATTTCTCCTTTTCCCACAATATTTTCTAAAGGCGTCTGCAACAAAAGTCGTCAAATGTCGTTATTGTTTGGGAAAGGGATAAACCCAGGTAATGTTACCTGCTCACTCCCTGGCATTACCCTTACCCAAAAAACAAAACATTTAACCCTTAGAATGCCGTTTAATTTTCTAAAAATGGATTATTGTGTTGTCTGCTTGCCAAAACCTTTAATATCTGCTAAATTTTGAAGAGGAAAGATACTCAGAGTAGCAAACAGGTTAGATCACAGGCCAGCTGCCAATTTACTTGGTGGCTGGTCTTGATCTTACATCATAGTTAGCAGAAGCATGAAGTCGGTTCCAGCATCAAAGCACCAGGGTACCATTTTAAAAGAGTTTATGTTAAGAATCTGCTAAGTTTAAAACAACTGTCCCTCTTATTTCAATATTGGGCTTTAGCAATACTGCATTGTGACACAACATTGGAATCGTGTCTCCGAGACGTTTTCAATGATGTGTCACATGGCAATAATGTGTTTTCTTTGAAGACACTATCCATGTTCATCAGTTTTGACTTTGAAAAACGGTTCCAGCAGAAGGCTTTTGAAAGCATTCATTATGGAAGAAAGGATATATTCAATGTTAGCAATTTGACTTGTTTTACACAATAACTACAAAGTTTCTTAAAATGTTTGTCAAATAGTAACAGAAGGAGTATCTTGAAACTATTCAAAATTTAATGTTTGCCAGTTTCCAATTTCTTGAAAGGTTGCAGAAAGGATTCGCAACTGTGGTAACACAAGTCCATTGTTCATGTTTGAAGAGAGCTTTAAAATAACATGTATAATTGTATTCTTACTTTTAACACTTTACCAAGTGATAGTTGTTTGAGTTGCCCTTAAAGCCATACTTGCACTCATTGACACTTAAATTGTGAAAGTTCTAGAATAGTTGAAAATCAACTTTAAAGTTTTTCAGAATTCCCCTTTACAGAGTAATTGAGGCTGTAACACGTTCACAGGATGCTTTTAAAAGAGTGAATACTAAAAGGTTTGTTTACAATTAGCGATAAAACTAGGTCACCCGAAAAATGTTGGGAACCAATAAAACCCAAGAAATACTCCAAATTTGAATGTTCACGTTGTTAATATTGGATAAATGACAGTATCTTTATGTGTTTCATGCGACTTTTCTAACCAGGTGATCGCCACTCATTAATCAAAGAGCTCCTTGCTTTTTTAGATGTAACTTGAATGTAAACAATGAAGTTAAATTGGTGGGCACCTAATTTGTGGTTTTTCGCTGTGTTTCAACAAATTCTATCAGGATTTATATCTCATATTACCCAATTTTACAGTTTTTCTGAGCGCTAGTGTGCTTTTACTTAAAAAAAGTAAGCTCTGGACTCTTGAAACAAAAAAAGAAATATCAAAGACTTTCCACAAGATGAATGAAAATCAATCTTACAAAATAATGAAAATGCTAAAATCAACCAATTCTTCAATTCCCCAATTCCGCAATGTTTCAATAATCAATAATTCTAAATTGAATGAGTATGAAGATAAGTTTTAAAACAGAAAAAGTATAGGCAGATATGTTTTTTTTAAAAAAAAACACCAACAGAAATGGTGCATTTGCTAAAAAATGATTTCTTTATCATCAATCAATATTCATGGCTATCAGATGTATTTTCCAGAAGTATGACTTTTCATTTCTTGAGCAGTACTACCCCAATTAGTACGCTTACAACATTTTCACTATAAAATCCCTCACAAAACCTGATGGTGTCTGAAATGTATTTGGTAATACATAATTTAACATTATGCCAATCATAGCAGCAAATTAGTGATAGTTAAAAATTAAGCGTTTTGTGTTTGCTTACTCAAGGTGCCTTTGCTTATTTACAAAATGTATTCAACACCCATAGATACAATCTGAACACATCGAGTTTATCCAATGAAAACACCTCTGAAATAATAGGGAAGACGCCATATTGTTTCCCGCGAGAATAATGTCACTTCACTTTCGGTTTCAAAATTAGATCTTAAATGTGAAATCCCAAAAGTTGTTTAATTTGATTAAGGAAACAAGTATATATATAACAACTTATGATTTCACTATTTTGTATGAGTTACGAATAATAAATGATTTAAAAGGATGTCCAACACTTTCATATTCATTGAACTACTTAACTTGCACGCTTAGAAAACGTGTTAGACGCCGGAGGCCGATTTACCCCAAAAATTGTAACCCTACACTTATATCCGAGGTGTATTTCACAGCTCACGAAAATACCCGAGTAGTTCTGATTGCAATAAAAATTGTCGTAAGTGATGTGGTTTTTTTTTTTTTATCTCAAAGCTATGAGCACTTGTGACTTTCAATGAACAAGCCTTGCTTGGTAGCCTAACTACCAAAGAGTGCCATGCCCAAATTCTCAACAAAGACAAGTGTCGCAAACATAATTAACCTGTTTTTTGCGGAGAGTTCTTGAAATAACTCACTAGATGCTTGAATTTTAAGCAGTTTTTTGTGTGTAAACAACCTTTTCTAAATACAATCTTATATCATAACACTTTCTAAAACAAAATATAATGAAGTGAGTATTTATATCTGTGCCATCTATAGTCAAAATGTTCATATATTCCCTGTGGGCCAGCTTTGACAGTATAGCTTAACCAATTACCAAACAATAACTACATTTGATCAATTTGTTTCAGACGACTCTGGAAAACATTGTGGGAAAAAGAGAAATTGCTCTTAACGAGCAATTCCTCCTTTTCCCACAATGTTTTCTGCCCTATCAGAAGATCATTTATCAATCTAATCACATTTTGAAATGTCGTCTGCGAACTCTTTCAATTCGGGACATTTGAAATTTTGGCGTTTGGTTAAGGGTTAAGTATGGTAGAATGAAAAAATCTGTGCCAGATGATTTTAAGAACACCACTAAACTAGGCTTTAATTAACGATATAAGGCGGAGAATATGCAAGTAAAAGAATAAACAATGACAACCTTATCTTGAGTTGTTCCCACTGGTGAAGTGGTGAAATATAACGCAAAAGGGATGTAATTAATCAGTAAATGCATTAAGTTTTATGTAAAACGAAGCTTTTCACAACTCATTAATCTTAAACTCCCGTGGAGTGTTGTTTAACCCATGACTCCATCGCTTACAAAAGCATTTTCCAAACCCCACCACAGCTTAATTGAGAATTTTATGTATATGTGTTTCACATTGCATCAACATTATTTCAGACACATGTACCGGTATGTTGCGATGCCCCAATCTTTATGATGGAGGAATACCACATACTCAACTGCCCAAAAGCCCTGGTCAAGCTGGGTAGAAGCATCAGTGTTCTGTAAGTCATTCGGGAGACTACCTCTCATGAAAATCCACATCCCTCACCAGTATTTGAAGATAACTTGGCTCTTCACCAGTATTTCTTCCATTGTCCCAGTAGTTTTCAGCCTCTATCACAATTTCTTACCTTTTTTTTGTTGTCTGCTTTGCTCTCAATTACAACAAGTCACAAAAATTCATGAGGAAAAGAGTTTAACGCTATACCAAATGCCTAATTTTTGACTGTCCCAAATTCAGAGAGTTTGCAGACATTTCATAATGTTATAAAATTGAAAGATGATCTTTTGATAGGGTAGAAAGCAGTGTGTGAAAAGGAGAAATTGCTCATCACAAGCAATTACTTCCTTTCCCACAATGTTTTCCAGAGTCATCTGCAACAAAGTGGTAAAATTTTGTTATTGTTTGATAATGGGTTAAAACACCTCTCTCAATCTTGAATAACATGATACATTAACTGCTAAAATTGAAAATGGAACAACCAAAACTGACAATTAATGAAAGTGGGAAAACAACAATAGAAGCTGTCATTGTGAGAAACCATTGATAGAAACATGCTGAGTAAGTATAACAACTGAATAATACCTTGGACAACGTTTTCATTCAAACAAAGTGTAAAACTATAAGAAAAAGAAACTATCTTTTGGGGGGTTATGCTGGTTTTATACCTGTTAGGCAATAAGAGAGAGATAAAGGAAATTCATGGAGGAATGAATGAAATCTATGGGATTAGACTATTTATTTTAGAGTAACCAGGTCTTTTGTTGAACATGAAGCACTTGATCCATCTATTCAACAATTTTGACATGTTTTTGTGTTATTTACAAACAGGTTTTCAACAAAATCCCCAATTATTGACATACTGTGTGTAAAAATGGGTAACAATTAGATAAGATTTGACAATAAATAATTAGAAAAAAAAATCTTCGATTTTGAGCGTCCCTAACATCTATGGGCCATATTTTGTTAAAGGTCTACTAGATATTAGTTTTTATGGGTCATATGCATTCAAATCAATGTGACAAAAAGAGAAAAAAAATCAGTTTTGTAACAATAAACTGAAATTGCATTAGTGTACTGCCATTCAAAGTTGTACTCTTGAGCAAAGGATTAAAAGAAATCACCCATATATCCCCTGCTAACAGTTCAAGGACTGTGTTCATGAACTGCCTGAATATTCAAGAACAAAAAATGGCTGTTCATGTAAATGGTCATTCTCGATTATGTTCATGATCATCAAGAATATGCTCATAAATGTATTCATGCAAATGTTCATGTCCATTACATACCTTCATGAGTATCTTCTTGATGTTCATGAACATGTTCAAGAGCAGTTTTGTGTTCATGAAGGGACACTTTTGTTCATGTCTGTGTCTGTTCATGAAGTTCATGAACAAAGTCTTTAATCCTTAACAGTGGACTTTACCTTATTTCACCTAAAAGTATACATATTGTATATGAAAATAAAACTTCCCATGCGATCTTCACACAATTTCCCATTATGCCTTATGCCTAATGTACCATGTAACTTTGAATTACATTACAATCATGCATATTAATGATCCTGTATAATAACTCCTGAATGTATTTGACAGTGAATTGGCAATTATGTAATGAAGCAAAACACATGCTTCCATTAATTACCCATAGAAAACTTGTGTTAAGAGGCCAGCCTATAGGACCGAGTAAATTGGCTGTTTAAGACAGGTTGGCTGCTTAACACAACTTGATGTACACTATAAATCTAACAATTGAACTTTCTGTAGTGGCTGTTTAAGGCAGGTTGGCTGCTTAAAAGGGTGGCTGCTTTACACAAGTTAGACTTTAATTTTCTAAAAAAGAATTTTTGTGTCATCTGCTTTCCAAAACCTTAAATATCTGCTTTACTTTGATTAGAAAAGATACTCAGATTCGCAATCAGGTTTGATCACAGGCCAGCTGCCAATTTACTTGGCCATTGGCCTATGATCTAATCTGTTTGCATAACCATGAAGTTGGTTCCAGCTCTATAAGGGTTAAATTCTATTACAAGTCCATCTTATGATGCTGATTTATCATCAATACGAGAAATTTGTCATAAATTTGTTCAATATATCGTAGACTCTTTTGGTGGTGATAAATATAAATATGAGAAAAACATCAAAATAATCAACTTTACTAACAAGTAATAAAGAAAATTCTATTCTAGCAATCATCACAACAAAAGTCTTTCATCAGATACCAAAAATCATTTAAAAATCATGTACAGTGAAGCCTCATTTAACCGAACCCCGATTATCCGGATGTCTCGCAATCGGAACGAAATTGTAAGGGAACGGAATTATTTGACCAGTTTGTTGCAGACGACTTTTGAAAACATTGTGGGTAAAGGAGAAATTGCTCGTGACGAGCAATTTCTCCTTTTCCCACAATGTTTTCTGCCATATCAGAAGGTTATCTTTGAATTTCATCACGTTTTGATATGTCGTCTGCAAACTCTTTCAATTTGGGACGGTCGACAATTTGGCGTTTGCTAAAGGGTTATAAGTATACACGTGCATACAGACCGTTTATGTCTTAATGTGTATAAGAACATGCTCTGCTTCATTAGTCCGGATTATTCGGTAAACCGGACATTTTGTTGGGAACGGACATGTTCGGATTAACGAGACATCACTGTATTATAATATTACAAAGTACTAGGGATGGGAACGAATAGTGAAATCACTATTCGAATATTCGACTAGAACTATTCGAATATATTCGAATATTCGATTTTAGAATTCGTTTTGATGTCCGAATGTCTGCATGTCCGAATACTAGTACACTATTCCTCTGTTCAAACCTTTTGTGTATAGCCGATATCTGTATACATGTACTTGTCGGCAGAATGAGTAAAGTAATTCCAGACACGTGATTGAGACATTGTGATGTTTATCGAATAGATGTAGAAATTAGAATGAAGATAAGTTTGACAAATTATTCTGAAGAAAAATATACTTTCTAACACATTATTTGATTGGTCTTCGTGCATATGCAATCATGATTACGATTGGTTATTGAAAGAGTAATTGTTTAATTTCACGACAAACAAGTTACGTGATTGGTTGACACTGACAATTGTCAATTAGCGTGATTGACTTGTTTTGGATAATAAGGAGCAAGTGCAGATCATTAAGGTGTTAGATTTAGCGGCTTAAAATCGACTATTTTCACACTTAGGAATTAATCGTTTTGCAAACTGTCAAAAGATGTGGTAATTTGTCACAGGTGTTTTACTGTGTGACATACGTTGTAAAAACATCGTAACTGCACCTGGGAGCTAGGCACGTTCTTCGATATTTGGGATCGGTTTAGAGGAAGAAAATGAAAATAAAACAACATTATTTTTGAATAAAATTTATGGTAAACATACAGTAATATGGGTTTATTAAAATCGAATATTCGAATACTATTTTGCTATTCGAATATTCGACCCGCTATTCGAATATTCGAATATTCATTCCCATCCCTACAAAGTACTGACCCCAGGATAATTATATACCCTTGTGTTCTTTAAGTCAGCAAATAGATTACCGTTTGTAAAAATTCAAACTTGTTTGATAAGAAGAATACTATCACAGCTGGAGGTGGATAAGCTACTCATGTTGTGTTTTAACCCTTAGAATGCTTGGTATTTTTTTTAAAATAGATTTTTGTGTCGTCTGCTTGCCAAAACCTTAAAAAACTACTTAATTTTGATGAGGAAAGATGCTCGGAGTAGCAAACAGGTTAGATCACAGGCCAGTCGCCAATTTACTTGGCAGCTGGTCAGGATTTAATCTGTTTGCATAAGAATGAAGTTGGTTCCAGCACCATAAGGGTTAACTTAGTATTAGGCTAGTTTAAGGCTTGTATCATGTCCGGATTAGAGTGTAACACCCGTTTGAAGATAGTACTGCTTGTTTCATGGCAGTCAGTACAAACAAACCTGCCCCTTGTTTATCAAAACCAGGCTTCACAAGACTCATTGTAGAATACATGTACATTATTATTATTTTTTTATATGGGTTTTACATCACAGGAACATTATTTCAGTTATGTAGCGATGCCCGACTCTATATGATGGAGGAAGACCCCATGCTCAACTGCCCATAAGGGCTGGTGAAGGCAGGTGGAACCATGGGCATTCCGTAAGTCAGTCGGGAGACTGCCTCTCATGAAAATCCATATCCCTTTCAGGATTTGTTTAAAGCTTTCATGTGTCTTTCCAAAGGACACTTCCACAAACCAAGCAGTGCAGATTTGGCTTAATTTACCCAGGTTAACCACTTGGGCACACAGGACCCCAGAAGGATATTAACCAAATATTTTTTCTGAAGTACTAATCAGTAAACATAAAAATAAATGACAAGTAGTAAAGTGTTGAATAAATATCTAACCTTTGGAATTGCATGGTGCTGATCAAGAAAGGTCCAGTGAGTACCAACAACATTAAAGGTTAATGGGAAATCAAACAGTGACAAAAGCTTCTTGATGGCTCTGACATTGGTAGGAATGCTTTTACCCTTATAGCGGTGGAACAGACTTCAAGAAAATTGGTGACTGGTCTGTGATGTAACCTGTTTGCTAATCTGAGTATTTTTCCTCCTTAAAATTAAGCAGATATCTAAGGTTTTAAAAAGCAGATGACACAAAATTCTATTTTTAGAATATTACCCATCATTCTGAGTTAAAATAAGAGCAAACCATGAAGCAAGGGCGAGATGCATTCGGAACATCTCAGCCATTTCTTAAAATAACCTCGGAGGTAATGGGGAGCCATTTTTGAAGATAGGTCAGCAACGAAGGGCATGTCTGTTTGCAATCGTATCTACTCAGAAATCCCCGGCCCAATGCAGGGGATTGCCGAAAAGAGCCGATTGACAAAATATGAGACAAGATGTGTTGATATGATCATTTTTGATGAAAAGGGTAAAAAGGCCCATTCAATTGTGATTATAACCGATTTGTGTGTATTTAAATACATATTTAGTGCCTATGTGCATTTTGTGTTATCCGCCGGAAATAAGGCGAATTACCCCAGGATTTCTGGTGTATTCATGTACTGCCAACAAGGTATATCTACCGACTTGTGACGGGGATTGCCAAGTTTATACGATTGGGGCGAGATCATGCCCAAGTTTTGAGATAGAGTGAAAATACTGAATACCAATGAGTAGAAAACACAGCATGCAGTTGTACACAAGAGAGAAAACCTTTCTTTAATCAATAAACCTCAGGTAAGGTAGTACAAGCTGACTATATCTTTTATATGAAGTGCTCAGGTTTGAGACTTTTTTATATGGGTTTAACATCGCACCAACATTCTTTCAGTTATGTTGCGATGCGAGACTCTTAGTGATTGAGGTAGGCCCCATACTCAACTAGCTGTTATGGGCTTATCAAGCCAGGTAGAACCATCTGCATGCAATTAAGTCATTCAAGAGACTGCCTCTGACTGAAATTGAAATCCTCAACAGGGTTTGAACCCACATGAAGAGGGGCCATGGGATTCCGAGTTCTGTACTCTAACAACTAGGCCATGGAGGCCCCGCTTGAGACTTTGAAAACCCTTTACCCCATCTGTAATTGTGTGACTGGTCCAAGTTGACAGCAACAGTGGAGGACAATTCAAGCATGATTCCTTTGTGTTATTGGAGGAGAAAGCATTGTGACAAAAGGAGAAATTGTCACATTGGTTAATTAGGTCTATTGGTTAATTAGGTCTCTTGCTCAAGAAAATCAAAATGAGTCTGAATAAAGTAACATGATTATTCACAGACATTAATTATTCTCAACATATTTCCGAATTTGTTATCAGAATCTAATTCCAGAGAACAAACACTCAACAAATAAGCTTTATGAGCACTAAAAGCACTAAAAGCATTGTGGCAAAAGGAAACTGTGTTCATTGGAATCAAATTTTCCCAATGTCACTAAAATATTTAAATGCCAAGCACTGCCTCCTTTTGTCACAAAAGTATCTACCTACAAGTTATTCTTTCTCTCAAGCAGACAGGAAGTTTTATCTCTGTTCTTAATATCTTTGGTGGAACATGATGCTATGAGTTTGAACCAGTTACAAATTCCTTTATGAAAATGTGTGTCAATGAATTCAAATTTAAATGCAAATTAGCTTCCTTCATTTCCTTTTGTCAATATTGGGGGTTTGGGGAGTCTTGATTCACACTGTCATGATGAAAACAAAGTAAAACCGAAGATATACATGTAAATGAGTGCAAAACAATTTTACAAAAGATATCTATGCTTCTATGTAGTTCATAGTTACACATGTTTGTTCACAGATGTGAGGCAATTTGGAATTGTTATATTTGGCAAGCTATGTTCTAGATTTGATTTGATTTTAAATTTTATGCTGTAATTAAAATAGGGTTGATATTTGGCTGATAACTGCAACACTAGTGATACTATTTCTGTACAGTTGTATATCCTTTATTGTTGCTTAACCCTGTACCAAACACCAAATTTTGGAATGTTCCAAATTGAAAGAGTTTGCAGACGACATTTCAAAATGTGGTGAATTTTAAAAATAATCTTCTGATAGGGCAGAAAACATTGTTTGAAAAGAAGAAATTGCTCCTTAAAAGCAATTACCCTTTTTCCCTCAATGTTCTGCAGAGTCGTCTGCAATGAATTGGTCATATGTCGTTATTGTATTGTAATGGGTTTAACAATAGCACTGTCTCTGATAGACAATTCTGAAGTGTACCAACTACATAGGGATTAGATAGAGAAATAAAAGTAATTAGAGAAGGAATTATAAACAAGAACCAATGTAGAAGCTCCCAGGTTGACCACTATAGCCTGACATTGTGACAGTATGTCCAGCCTATACCATTACCAAACGATAACAACATTTAACCATTTTCTTGCAGACGACTCTGGAAAACATTGTAGGAAAAGGAGAAATTGCTCTTAACAAGCAATTTCTCCATTTCCCACTATGTGTTCAACTCTATCAGAAGATTACTTTCCAATTTCCTCAATTTTAAAATGTCATCTGCAAACTCTTTCAATTTGGGACAGACGAATATTTGGCGTTTGGGAAAGGGTTAAACGAAGTGACTGACCACTGAGAAGGTATATATATAGTCCGAGTTCATGGCGACTAAAAAACCGGTTTTTAGTAGGCGACTATATTTAGACGTGTTTATGACATGAACAGTCGGTCTGACTAACAACATAAATTAATGATATATTTTGTGACTTTTCTATAGATTTCACAGGAGAACAATACTCATACTAATAAAGCTATTCATTTTTTGACCGGTTGTCCGTTTCGAAAATGTGTATCGACCCAAATAAAAAAGCAGAGTAACCGGCTCAATTCATAGACTAGCCTATTATTATGTCAAATTTATAGAGACTAGCCGAAAGCACATACCTTAATAAACAAATAGGTGAAATATACATGCTTTGAAGACAGCGCCTGTCATTCAACACGTAACTGTCCGTTTCTACCGGTTTCTGTGGTAATGTCTCCACGCAAACTGTCACATGTAAAGGTAATCCGTGCCTTGTCGAATTCCACTTTAGCCCGTGAATGGTTCACTGGCGTCTGGTTATTTTCTCGCTGTCCTCATAGGGCTACCGATATAATATTCACGGCAACCACAGTCCGTTATACCTGAGTGCGCAGGTAAAAATAGACATGCTACTGTACAGTGCTAATTATTAGCAAAGCGTCAATTTGTTCCTGATCGACTTGTTCCCTATGAAATCATTACCATACAATAACGACATTTGACCAGTTTGTTGCAGACGACTCTGGGAAACATTGTGGGAATAGGATGTGACGAGCAGTTTCTCCTTTTCCCACAATGATGTCTGCCTCTTCAGAAGATTATTTTCCAAATGTATCATAACAAACTCTTTCAATTTGGGGGAATGTGCAGATACCCGCCACGAGAATACTACCCCAAATGAAGAATTTGAACTATCTATTAAGAACTCTTGAAGAAGCTGAATTTACCGACGATGTAGTCTGAATAATTGATCCATGAACGAAGCTTTTTTCAGCATTTGGACATTAATCGTGCATAAGGCGTTAGTCAATATAGCAATAGCCTTCGAGACCAGAAATCTGGAATACCGACAATGTGGAGTGTCCTTGCACGATCCCCACAATATCGATGTCTTTCTTCTTGTATTGTGCCCCAAAACAACTTGTGTACTCTACATTGGTTCACACTAATGGTTTGAATAGAAGAATAACTGTCCTGTTCTCTACGACAGTGGTGCAGTGGTAGAGCATCGGCCTCTTGTACCGCGGGTCCCGAATTCGAATCCCCGGAATGCGAGGTGATTGCCGGGACTGACCCACACATCGGCGCAAGTATTGGCTCAGTATCCAGGAAGCAGTCATTGAGAGTGAATTATATAAGCTTCAAGCTTCCGTACCAATCAATGTAAATTAAATATGATTAAAACTAACTGGCATGTTGTCGAGGTGAATAAAATATCTGTTCGTACTCAAACTATAGCTGCTTTGCTTTGTTCTCCTTTAACTGCATTTGGTCTTATAAACTTTTACCATATTTGTTTTACATCGATTGTGAAGGAAGCCAAAAGCTTGTTCAAAGCCACTCTCAATGACTACTTCCTGAATACTTTAGCAGTTCTCGCGAGGGTTAGTCTCGACAATTTTCACCTCGCTTAACGGGCAATCGAACCCGGGACCCTCAGTACAAGAGGCCGACGTTCTACCTCGGCACCACTGTCGCCAAATTCCTATCATCTGTTAGCACAATGTTTTTATTGCGTGTCACTTTCGTAAGTACAACTATGTCCTCATCGAAATTATGTGCTCATACTTTTCACATACTCTTGCTGCTTTCTTGGTCTAAAGTATACCGGAAGTAAATTGCACTAGTAAGGATGGAAACGCAGTAGCCAGCCATTACTACAATGCAAACTTATTTATATTACATCGACTGTGAAACAATTAAGTTCTTTCAACTTAGATTAATCACTCTCGATTCTGCTTCCTGAATACATAACCAGTACTCGCGCCGAATGTGGATAAATGAAAGTTTGCAAGACAGAGAATGATAGGGTAGAAAACATTGTGGGAAAAGGAGAAATTGCTCGTCACGAGCAATTTCTTCCTTTCCCACAATGTTTTTCAGAGTCGTCGCAACAAAGTGGTGAAATGTCGTTATCGTTTGGTAATGCGTTTAGCGACTCTGTTAACTTGGCGATATACGGATGTTCCGGGTTATTAGGGACGGAGTTGACATATTTCTGCATCCTGGTACAGCGCCTATGCTGACATGTTTATATATACCACTTTCCCTTTTATGGCCCGCGATACCTCGTGTAATGGCATGCGAGTGTCAGGAAGGCGTTACCAGGTTTAAAGTTGACCCTTCGTACCAAACTCCACATGTTCGACTATCCCAAATTGAAAGAGTTTGCAGACGACATTTCAAAATGTGATGAAATTGGATAATATTCTTCTGATAGGGCAGAAAATATTTAGGGTAAATGAGAAATTGCTCGTTAAGAGCAATTTCTCCTTTTACCACAATGTTTTTCAGAGTCGTTTTCAACAAACTGGCCAAATGTCGTTATTGTATGGTAATGGTGTCTCCTGGGTCCCAAACTGCAGCAAAAATACGTCCCTCTATTTTTCTGAGTACAGCGATTAAAAATCCGAACATCACATGACAATGAATCATTGTTTGAAATGAGAAATTTACATTCGAGTTTTTTCTATTTTTATTTTCGAACTGTGGTTAATTTTACGTCAACCCGGCTTGACCAGCCAATATGGGCTGTTGAGTATGGGGTCATCCTCCATCATTGAGAGCCGCGCATTACAGGAGAACTGAAATAATGTTGACACGATGTAAAAAAAAAAAAACATAAATGTAGAATTTTACGCCGATGTATCGGAAGAACTATTTCCGCCCAGATATATTGTACAATTTGGTCGATTCAAGTCTTCCCATTCTTCTCTTATGCTTGTGTCTTTAACTGTCTCGCTAACCGGCTGGATTGGGGTACAATCAATTCCCAAAAAGTAAGATTTCCCCCTAGGATAATTACCCATAATTGTGTCGAGTAGGAAAATTCCCCACTGGTAAAATGAAATGGTCATAAAACATATTTTCCAAGATTTTGAATTAAAAAAAGCAAAACACTTTTATTTTCATTGTTTATGATTTAAAAATAAAGTAAACAACACAATATCTACATTATAAAAGAAAAATAAATACATTATTTGATTAAAAACGTTTTATATGCAATTGTGGAGAATTGTCCCAGTGGGTTGTCCAAGTGGGTAATCGTCCCCAGTTGGGAATTGTCCCCAGTGGGGAATTTTCCCAGTGTGGAATTGTCCTGTGGGTTATTGTTCTAGTGGGGAATCGTCCCTGTCTTTATTTATCAGTTCCCCTAGTCATTTTGTCTGCCCACCTTTCCTCTCTGTGTGCCTATACTTGCCAGTATAACGTATTTTACTGATGTGTGATTGAATACCATGTCAATATCCAAAGTTAAACTTTCGAAAATGTACGAACAAAGGGTGATTATTTAAATTATTTAAATCGCTACACCAGGTGTGATGCATTAACTGTTTAATGTTTTTGAAAACAAATAGGGGATACTTTCCTCACCGCGAAAAAGGTGATAATTAAACCATTAACCCAATTAAATAATCACACCGCGGGTATCTTTAGGAATTTCTCTGACATTAGAAACATGCAAAAGTGAGCATACACATATGACGAACTTAAAATCGTCAGTACCCGTTTAGGTGCGAAGAGTCTTTGTGTTCAACAGATGCGCATTCTACTAACTGATGGCGCAGACCCCTGAAAGGGTGACGAAGACCCACTCACAGGTTCTAGCAAACGTTTAACCCTTCACAAAACGCCAAATTTTCGACTGCCCCAAATTTCCCTTTCCCACAATGTTTTCCAATGTCGTCAGCAGCAAAGTGGTCAAATCTCGGTATTGTTTGTTAATGGTTTAATAAAGTAGCAACATCGCATAGCGTTTCTACATTTCAACAAAATTCTTAGAACTATAGGCGTACTAGGAAACCCGTTTGCCAAGCTTTTAAATAAGAATTTGTTATCAATTTGAGCAATATATCATGATAACGTTTGTCACGGTTTCATGAAATCACTTTTAGACGTCATCCAGACCCATACGAGTCGCATTGCCATCACAAAAAGATGACATTTGAACATTTATATCAATTTTGTATGGCGTCTCCTTTCCAAAACATTAAATATTTGCTTAATTTTGTTAAGGAAATATAATAAAACTAGCAAACAGGTTTTATCATAGGCCAGCCGCCAATTTACTTGTGATGAGCATGGCATCGCAATAATTGAACACGTGTTTAAACCAATTAAAAAACAACAACAACAAACAAAATGAAATGTTCGACAGTCGGAAAAACATAGACTTTATGAAGGCGTTTTATAAATTGCCTCATGCGCGACTAATGGGGAGAATGAGAGCGTATGGTACATGTATAAATGAGAAGATATGCAGCTGGGTTACAAACTTTCTGAGCAATAGAAAGCAGAGTGTGCAAGTTTACTTTAAATAAGTTTACTGCCACTTTTTTTTCAATTACAAACACAAAATGTATAAGTTATGACAATAGGCTCTGGCCTTTTGGCCATTCCCTTTGGAACGACTTACTTAAAAATAGGTCTTCATTTGTACTTCAGATGTAACGGTACATTATAATACTTTTACAAACGGAGAGAAGACATTAGTCAAAGATTTTGATCCTGCTATTTGAAGATAACGTATAAGAAGATCAGTTGGCAAGATAGGGAGGAAGGGGGAAGAGCGAAATGCTTCAAGTTCTAACTGGCACAAGATAACAAGCAGTATACCTCAAGGTTCAGTGCTTGGTCCTGTCTAATTCGTGTTTTTCACCAATTGCAATTACAATATCTTTATCTTTATTGTATTAAACAAATACACATTGTTTTTAGCAAAACTACAATTAATAACTTGCCAGAATGTGTCAAATCTAAAGTCTTTTATTGTTTGAACCGGCCTCTTACTCATGCAAACAGGTTAGATTCAAGCCACCCGCCAAGTAAATTGGCGGCTGGCATGTGATCTAACCTGTTTGCTTCTCAAGACAATCTCTATCAGAAGATTATTTTCCAATTTCATCACATTTTGAAATGTTGTCTGCAAACTCTTTTAATATGGGACAGTCGAAAATTTAACTTTTGGTAAAGGGTTATGAAGATTGCGTGCAAGAAAGCTCTCGGTATAAGCCTCTACTTACTCTAGAATTCCGTTGCCTTGCAATTTATATTCGTATTTCATAAGCCTTCTCATCTCTATCCTTGATTTCGTACCATGCAATTCACAAACGCGTAAATCGTCCAATTCATACCAAGGATTATGTACCTTGCCTATTCCAATCTTCATCAAGGTACCAGCAGAGACATAGATAACAATCTCTGGAACCAGGAACTTTCTATGTCTCTGGAATCAGCAACCCTTTGCAATCCACAAACGTGTAAATCATTCAATCTCTATCAAAGATTCCCTACCCCTATCCAATCCACAAACGTGTGAATCTTCCAATGTATATCAAAGATTCCCTACACCTATCCAATCCACAAACGTGTGAATCTTCCAATGTGTATCAAAGATTCCCTACACCTATCCAATCCACAAACGTGTGAATCTTCCAATCGATATCAAGGATTTCCTACCCCTATCCAATCCACAAACGTGTGAATCTTCCAATGTATATCAAAAATTCCCTACCCCTATCCAATCCACAAACGTGTGAATCTTCCAATCGATATCAAGGATTTCCTACACCTATCCAATCCACAAACGTGTGAATCTTCCAATGTATATCAAAGATTCCCTACCCCTATCCAATCCACAAACGTGTGAATCTTCCAATCGATATCAAGGATTTCCTACACCTATCCAATCCACAAACGTGTGAATCTTCCAATGTATATCAAAGATTCCCTACACCTATCCAATCCACAAACGTGTAAATCTCCCAATTTCTACCAAAGGTTCCGTACCTTTCAAGTTGCATACTTACAAGCCTTCCAATCTGTGGCCAAAGTTTTATACTCATGCAATTCATATACGTACGTACATGGTCAAAGACAAGTCAGTAGACTGCAAATGAAAGAAATCCTGGATAGATAATCCGAAGTTACTTTTACGCTTGTACTTGGTTCTTGTTTCAATATCAAGTAGACATTGTCATTAAGCTGTAGTTGTAAGCATCATAATGAAAAATAAGTCTTTAACAAACCGACAATTTGTATCTACTTTATAACAAAATAGATACATGTACATAAACTACGGTTTGGTATGACGACTGCGCCTTTTGAGTAACTAACCATAGTTTTTAGTTTAAACTTATTCATTTTACATCGATTGTGAAACGGATTCTTACAACTTAGATTAATCACACTCGACTCTGCTCCCTGGATACATATATGTAACCAGTAGGCTACTCGCGCCGAATGTGGACTAAAGAAATGTCGCAAGGCTGTTCCGCTACCAGGCGCATACTAGTAGCTAGCCCACCATGGATGTTGATTCCGGATTAAGCTATGGGTTCGAGGACATGCTCCCCCGGAAATCTTTGAAATGAATGCTGCAATATGGTGCATTCTAGGCGATTAAAGGGCCATTAATGAATGACCTTAAGGCGTCAAGGGTGTATACATGAATGCCGTGTACTCGTGAATAGGCAGCTACGCGCCTGGCTACTTACCCATATAGGTTGACTAAACTGGATCAGCATTCCCTTAGGTACTACAGCTGTGATTTGAACCCCTGAGGAGATAGCTTCTGTGGTTTCAAACACCCAAAACCGCCTGCTCATAGAGGTCCATCCCCAGCAATCATGAGAAACGACTTTGGGTTATGCATGTGGGTATAAGTGTTTAAACCCCCCACCAGGAATGATACATTTAATTCAGTAAGGATTTGATTTAAGCCCGAAGATAGAGAAGTCCACAATGTGCTCAGGCATCGTGGAATGTATAAATCCCCCGAGCAAGTTGAACCGTCTTAACCGTCTTAAAACGGTATTCTTAACATACTCATAATCACTTTAAAGGGACTATCTCACATAATGTGGTCTGTGAGGGACTATCTATGTGGTCTGTGAGTATCCACTTTAAAGGGACTATCTCACAGAATGTGGTCTGTGAGTATCACACTTTAAAGGGACTATCTCGCAGAATGTGGTCTGTGAGTATCACACTTTAAAGGGACTATCTCACAGAATGTGGTCTGTGAGTATCACACTTTAAAAAGATTTTTTGAATTCATACTTCGTCCTTTAATAAATGACTGTTTTCGATTTCTTATTTCATAGATGCTAGAAGTATGTGTTTTCATTAAAAGATCGTAAAATGAGCATTTGGGCTTTTCAGTGCTTTGATGGAAAACTCCGTTCTAATGTTGTCCCTGTATTGCTTTTAATGCATCTCGTTAGCCTTACATCATTAAAGCGTCAACTTATTTCGTAGTCTTGGCCAAAGGCTCTTTTACCCTCTTCGACAATTTCTCAGATGGGAAGAAATAAATAATTATTGAGAAAATAGACCCTTTAACCCTTTACCAAATGACACAGTTTTGACTGTCCATTTTTGACAGAGTCTGCAGACGCCATTTCAAAATGTGATGAAATTAGAAAATAATCTTATGATAGGACAGGAATCATTCTGGGAACAGGAGAAATTGCTCATGATGAGCATTTTCCCTTTCCCAAAATGTTTTTTCTGAGTTGTCTGCAACAAACAGGTAAAATGCCGTTATTGTTTGGTAATGAGTTAAATAGTTTAGTTTATCTGCAAGGCAGTTACAGATATGTAATATATTTACCGAATGGTAGAACTAAGCCTTTCCGGAAGAAAGACCTTTCTTTAAAATTGCCTTGGTGTTATAAAGCCCCTTTACCGTTTTCGATCCTCCTTTCGACCTTTCATTAATTTACCTTGCTATTGTTTTACATCGATTGCAAAGGAAGTTTACAGCTTGTTCAAAGCCACTCTCGATGAATGCTTCCTGGATACTAAACCAGAACTCGCGCCGATTCGTGTGTTAGTCCTGGCAATTTTCACCTCGCCTTTCGCGGATTCGAGCCCAGGTACAAGAGGTCGATATTCTACGTCTGCACCACTGTCGCCCACTAACACTCATTAATCTGCATTCGGTGCAAATATTGGTTATTTATTAAGGAAACAGAATCGAGAGTAATTGATCTAGGTTGAAAGAACTTGTTTCAAAACAAGTGTAAAATAATTAAGTACAGTCTAACTTGTGTTAGGCAGCCACCCTTTTAAGCAGCCAACCTGCCTTAAACAGCCACTACAGAAAGTCCCATCGTTAGATTTATAGTGTACACCAATCTGTGTTAAGCAGCCAACCTGTCTTGTACAGCCAATTTACTCTGTCCCATAGGCTGGCCGCTTAACACAAGTTTGTATAAACTTATAATACATCATGAACCATGTAAGCTAACGAGACATCCAGGGCCCAATTTATAACCCCATAAATGAAGTTATATCTCTATTAAAGGGATACCAAACGGCATATTATTCATTGTTGCGCTGGAACCGACTTCATGCTTATGTAAACAGGTGAGATCAAGGCCAGCCGCCAAGTAAATTGGCGGCTGTCCTGTGATCTAACCTGTTGGCAACCCTGAGTATCTTTCCTCAACAAAATTAATCAGATGTTTAAGGTTTTGGAAAACAGACGACACAAAATCTGTTTCTAGAAGTTTATCAAGCATTGTAAGGGTTAACCATTATGTCCATTGACATGGACCTTGACATCCTTGCTTTCAATCAGGCACAGCATCGCTGATTTCCTTTCTAGGCTAGCTTATTAAGTTATATTTGAGCTATCACATTTGATACTGTGTCAATAATGGATATTGAAAAAATTATGCATACAACATTTTTAGAAATTTACCCAGCATTCTAAGAGTTGAATGGATATGCCACTTTGATAGAAACAGCGAGGAATAACCATTTCTGCGTTTGAGACCTACGCAAGGTCTTCACCATAATAAAATGCACGGGGAAACCCCGAGTATTTTGACTTCTCGATTTAGCTTATATCTATCTTATTCTATTTGAATTCTTTATGCATTAGTTGCTTGCTTGGATACTGAGTCTGTGACATATCTATGCACCAACCCAACCCCTGGCACGATATCGAGAGTAAGATCTTTATCAGTCAAAAAATCATATAAAGGGAAAGATAATTTTGTTGGCCTGCTTTTAGTTGAATGCCTGCTCAGCAAATTTCTTTAGCTGAAAGATGGACAGATTATGACTGATAAATGATACACATTTTCTTTATTATATATACATTTATCTAACTGGGTGAATTACAAAGTATACCTTCTTAAATATATTTTTAACCTTTAAAGTGCTGGAACCGACTTCATGCTTATGCAAACAGGTTAGATCCAGGCCAGCTGCCAAGTAAATTGGCGGCTGGCCTGTGATCTAACCTGTTTGCTACACTGAGTATCATTTTCTTTTTATTTACGCTTGATACTTAATAGTACAACCTCTTTGGTTTAACTTACAATTAAATTTCAATTTTACGTAACTCTTACATCGGTCTTCAGAATAAATTGTGACCGAATGACAAATTGCTCCAAATGGTTTACAGGGTTGACACATGACAAAATTCATGCGTCGCGGAATGTATCTGGGTATCTGGGGAGCTAGGTAAAAACCGGGCTACAGTCAAACTTGTGTATAGACCTGAGAAAATTGGCTGTTTGAGACAGATTGGCTGCTTATCATAAATTGTTGTACACTATGAATCCAACGATGAGACTTTCTGTAGTGGTTGTTTAAGGCAGGTTGGCTGCTTCAAGGATGGTTGCTTAACACAAGTTGGACTGTATAACCGATCTGTAGAAATTCGACGTTCCAGACGACATCACGGTACTGATAAGTATACGTGCTGATCAAGAGTGATATTTCCGTTTATATTGCCCGTTTTATTGTTATCCCATACCATGCTGAGAAATTTTATAAAATAGAGTTTTGTGTCGTCTGCTTTCCAAAACCTTGAATATCTGCTTGATTTTGATGAGGAAAGATACTCAGCGTAGCAAACAGGTTAGATCACAGGTCAGCCGCCAATTTAATTGGCGGCTGGGTTGGATCCAACCTGTTTGCATATGCATTAGGTCGATTCCAGCACTATAAGGGTTATCTGATAACAGTCATCAGAAGCGATATTAAGGAACAGTTTCCAGAGCTTTCAGCACTATAAGGATTAATGTTATCACTAAACATATCAATTGAAATGGAAGTTGCTGTGTGGGACAAGTGGATTCACACGGTGAAGCTTAATCTTTTGGCGACAACGTCCACTGGCGTAATTAACCGAACTTTTATTTGGTGGGGGTAATTTATTAAGTTTTTCGTTCTGACCGCCTAACATCCGAACTATTTTGACGGCTGTTATATAAACACATGTCTGACTTTAATTGACAATTATGAGGATTGGATCAATGATTACTTCCCTCTAAAAACTCAATTTGACAGGCCAGTGACACGAATAAGGAGTTACGCCGAGTACTTTAACATCCTGAATTTTGCAATCCTGGCTTTTGTCGGGATTTAACCCTTAGAAAGATGGGGAATTCTTCCTAAAAAGAGATGTTTATGTCGTCTGCTTTCCAAAACCTTGAATATCTGCTTTATGTTGTTGATGATTGGCAAACAGATTAGATCACAGGCCAGTCGCCAATTTACTTGGCAACAGTACAGTTTCTTTAAGAACCAGGCATGCCGAAAGCTGAATCGAAACTATACTAACAGTACTAATCGAAACCCTAGTCAGAGACATTGTGGTGTAAGCAGTGAAAACGGTCGATTTTATCTTGGCTGTTAGATGTTTATTCCCTTGCAATTGGAGTTGTCAGTCTTTTATATACATTGTAAAGTCCATCAATCAGTTTTACGCTCAACATAAGTCGTCTCCCCTCCTATTGCATTTGTTCCCACAATTTATGTCATTCATTCATTGTCATTAAACTGTCTTTTTATTTATCAGATCCCTAATAAAGCGCTTTTTCGTTCAAATTTAATACGTGAACAGAACACATCTGCATGTACAGTGATTTCTCGTTAATCCGAACACGTCCGTTCCCAACAAAATGTCCGGATTACCGATTCATCCGGACTAATGACGCAGAGCATGTTCTTATATTCGTATACACATTAAGACATAATCTGTCCGTATGCACGTGTATATTTATAACCCTTTAGCAAACGCCAAATTGTCGACCGTCCCAAATTGAAAGAGTTTGCAGACGACATATCAAAACGTGATGAAATTCAAAGATAATCTTCTGATATGGCAGAAAACATTGTGGGAAAAGGAGAAATTGCTCGTCACGAGCAATTTGTCCTTTTCCAACAATGTTTTTAAGAGTTGTCTGCTACAAACTTGTCAAATAATTCCGTTCCCTTTCAATTTCGTTCGGATTGCGAGACATCCGAATAATCGAGGTCCGGATAAACGAGGCTTCACTGTATATATTTAACCTTGAATTACAGAATAATATCTATACGTAGAACTTCTGGTTGTCGAACGCCCCTATATGTCGAAGTAAATAGGGGGTCCTGAACCATTTGCTTTGTATCTCTATTTCTTAATTTTCCTGACATCTTTACGTCGAAACCTCTTTATGTCGAATATTTCCATGATGTCATTTCAACTTCGAGATAAAGTGATTCTTCTGTGTATGCCAACGTAGCCTATAGCTTGATGGGCCGTGTATATAACCGGCTAATGCGGGCACGAATGGGCTAGGACCCAAGGCAAATGCCAACGGCGTAAGCTCGAATGACTTAAACTACATAACGTCGTAAAACAGAATTTGGATAATACCATAATTTATATTTTACGATGTCTAGTCCTGAACGGTTGCTATACAATATACATACAATCAGAGACAAAGATAACATTATCTTTGTCTCTGATACGTTCGAATAGCCGGCCGTACTTTTCGCGGTTTGTCGCATTCATGAACGAGATTTCTTTATCGACCAACGATCGACAACTCTTGAATTGTTTAACTGTTTTGTTAATCGGTTATCTCCATTGTTCTTCATCGTGCGTAAAACGTGATAGTTCTCATCCCATTCTTGATTAAAGGCCCATTAAAGGAGATTAATGCTATATCAAACTATATTATTTGGTAATTTTTTAGACTGATTCAAATAGTTATTCCCAGAAAACACCATCAGAACAACTAAAATGTGAAAGTAAACCAGAAATAACCCAGATTAGCAAGTTTTATCATTCAGATTTCCTGATTCTTCACCTCTGACCTTGACAGTTGATACACACATTTTTGAACTGACCAATCAGAATTCGTTATTTTGAATATGTAAACAAACAGGTTGTTGATAAACATGTTTGAATTGGAGACAACTATATTTCAAGGACAAACTAACTTACTTTAAATGAGTATATTTAGTAGGGTCTCAATGTACATGTATTCGTAAATTCATTCTCATGACTTTTATGAATATAATAAAATAACTCCATAAATCTTTTCAATATTTTATTTGTTCTCTTCTCCTTTGATGTGCCTTTAAAAGCATGATGAATTGTCGACGCAATGTTATAAGTTTACCTTATTTGTTTTACATCGATTATGAAGTAAGCTGTTAGCTTTTTCACAGCGACATTCGGTGACTGCTTATGCACAATCTAACGAACAACTATTTTATCGACTTAACGAGTGATTTTGTTATAAGGAAATCTTGATTCATGGAACACAGATTGCAAGTTTTACAAAATCTTATGTCATGGAACACCGATTGTAAGTTTGACAAAAACGTATGCCATGAAACACAGATTGTACGTTTGCCCAGAGCAGGAGACATGAACTTGCGTATACCCCGCATTAGCCTACAGGAGACATAGTTCTATTAAATAAATGTCACTGGTTTGCAAATCCTTTCACCTTTCTTTACGTTATAGTTAAAGTAAGTTTCTGACACATGTCCTATATGGATCCCATTTGTTGGTGCCGTATCAACATTTTTTCAGATTGTAACAGCTTTCCTAGATGCACCAGTGGCCTACTAGGTTTCTATGTACAGTGACTTGCCTAATTCCACTCAGACGAAACCAGAGGCTTGGTGGGGCTCAAACCCGGCACCCTGGAGTTTTGAGCCCACAACCTTAATCACTGAGCCACGCAGTTCTTAATTGAACTTTGAATCCTTCTTCTTCTGCCATTACTGGTCACATTCAACATATTGAACATTTTACCAGGTATGTGTGTGCGCATGATAGAGGTAGTTAAAAAGTTAAAAGAGTGAAGTATATACAGGGTGAAGATAAAAGACAAAGATGTAGTTAGGCATAGGTGGTGGCTAGTTGGGCACGAAAGGCCTCAACTGAGCCTGCTGACTGGACTTCATATGGTAATAAGTTCCAATCTCTGATGGTTCGAGGATAGAAGGACTGCTGGTGGGAGAGAGTGCTGGCGTAGGGGACTGCATACGAGAGGGTGCTGTTAGTTCTGCTCTGTCTGGTTGGTTTCTGTAGGTTGTTTGCTGGGTTGATGGCTATTTTTTCACAGATGATTTTGTATAGTAGTATTAGTCAAGATTATTTTCTTCTATGTTCAAGGCTGTTCCAATTGAGTGATTGTATCATGTCGGAGACACTGGAGCGGTTGTGGTAGCGGTCGTTGACAAATCTAGCTCCTCGCCGTTGGACCATCTCTATTTTTTCTATGTCGCCTTTTTCGTATGGGTCCCAAATACAGTTGCATACTCTCATGTTGGTCTTACCATGGCTTTGTAGGCAGTTTCTTTGGTTTTTGTAGAGGCTTTATTAAGGTTTCTTCTTAGGAAGCCGATGGTGTTACTTGCTTTAGATGTGATGTTTGAAATGTGCTGGCCCCAATCGATTGTGCTGTTGAAGGTGCATCCTAGGTATTTAGCCGAGTTGACGTGTTTAAGGGTATGGTTATATAGGAGGTAGTTGTGGGTAATTGGTTTCCTTTTTCGTGTTATGGATAGGACCTCACATTTGTTGGGGTGAAATTCCATCTTCCACTTGGTCTCCCAGGAGGCGAGTTTGTCTAGATCAGACTGGAGGCGGTGGCAGTCACTGTTTGATGCTACTGTCAGGTATGCTATGGTATCATCAGCAAATAGTTTAACAGTAGATCCTAGCCCTTCCTGGGTGTCGTTTATATAAAACAGGAACAGGGACGGCCCAAGTACAGAACCCTGGGGCACGCCGGACTCTACAGCGACTGGGTCTGAAAGTTGTTCATCTAGTGCAACAGTCTGGCTTCGGTCCTGGAGGAATGCCTTGATCCATCTGTTTGTAAGGCCCTGGATGCCATAGTGGTGAAGCTTATGTAGCAGTAGGCAGTGGCTCACTTTGTCAAATGCTTTGGCGAAGTCCATGACCAGGATGTCTGTCTGTTTCCCAATTTCTAGATTTTCTGAGGCTTCGGATGTGAATTCTAGCAATTGTGTTTCACAGCTTCGCATCTTCCTGAATCCGTGTTGCATGGGGTAGAGGATCTTGTTGTTTTCAGCGTGATTCATGATGTGGCTTGTCACAATGTGCTCCATGATCGTGCAGCATATACAGGTAAGAGATATTGGGCGGTAGTTTGAAGCTTCCTATCTGTTGCCTTTCTTGTAAACTGGATGAACTGCCGCTTGACGCCATTGTACTGGTATTTGGCTGGTTTTGCATGAGTTCTTATAGATGATAATCAGAATCGGTGCTATATCTTTTGCCATTTCTTTCAGTATTCGAGGTTTGATTTGGTCTGGGCCAGCTGCTTTGTGAGAGTTTAAATTCTCTAGTAGTTTTTGGATACCTTTACATGTGATGCTGATGTTATTTGCTGCTTGATGTGTCCTACTTCCCATAAAGTTGTCATGTTTGAATTCTTCTTTGGTGATGGAGATTGGTTCAGAAAATACAGAATGAAATTTTTGATTGGGAATATTGGCCTGATCTTTTGGGTCTGTATGAAGTTTTCCTTTATCTTTCAGCCCTTGGATGGTGCCGTTGTCCTTTTTCTTGTGTTTGATGAATGTCCAGAATGTTTTCGACTTGTTTTGTGTGTTTTCATGTCCTTGGTCTATCGAGATAACATTCTCAATGTACCCCCAGTATGCCTGTCTCATTTTTGCTTGGACTTATTGTTTAATTTTCTTAAAGTTTTTTATGTCTAAGTCGTTGTTTGATTTCTTTTTTTCGTCTGTCTAAAGTCTGTCTCTTTTCTTGATCATCTGTTTGATTTCTTTTGTTATCCATGGTAGTTTGACTTTTGCTTTGGTTAGTTTCTGGGGAATGTGTTTTTGGATGCAAGTCTGTAGTCGGTCATTGAATAAGTTCCATAGGCTGTTGACATTCTGGTCCAGCTTGGCCATTTGTTTGATTGTGGTGTGCAGAGACTTCATATCAGAGCTGATGCCTTCCCAGTTGGCGCTTTTAAAAAGCGGTATCTTGCGTTGGGTTTGCCTCAGTTTTACCGGGCTGATGTCAATTTCTACGAAAACGGCGTCGTGATCGGAAATGCCAGGTATGATTTTCCTTAATCAAACTTACACTTTTGTATCAACAAATGCGGTGCAACCTTATTTGAATTAGAGTTGTAATAATATTCCTCATTGTATTGAAAAAAGTGCGACATTGTTATCAATACGACATTAGGACAATACACAAAATCCTGACGGAGGTTTTACCCTTACCTATTCATCCATGTTTATTTTATCCAATCAGAAACCTTGTGAATCGGACGCATCTAGGTGCGAATCCGTAATGTTTACAATATGGCGACGTGTAAATTAGATGACAGATACGAGTAAACATAATCGAAACATTTGAAGTGATTGCTCTTTAAATCCTGTTGTTCTTTCTATATAGTTTACTGGAAGATATCGGAACAAGAAATGGGCCCTAAAAAGCCTGCCCCTGTCACCAGGGCACCAGCTAAGCCTGCTGGGCGGGGAGCCCCGGCCGCGAGAGGAGGTCCCGCGGGTCGAGGTGGGGCTGCAGCAAGAGGAGCACCTGCAGCGCGGGGTGGACCTGCAGCAAGAGGCGGTCCTGCAGCGAGAGGTGGAACTGCTGGAGGAAAAAAAGCAGCTCCAGTGCAAGGTAAATATGTCACTCTTTTGCATGTAAATTAAAATTTACTGTGGATCTGGATGGTCAAAGTCAAATATACTGCTTCCTGCTTTTACTCGAAGCGAATTTGAAGCTTTAGTGCCTTGATTCCTGGATTCTAAACCAGTACTTGCGTCAATTTTGTGTGTAAGTCCTAGCAATTTTCACCTCGCCTAAATTAAATGGGAATTGAACCCGGGACCCTTGGTTAAATTACAAGAGGTCATCAGAATACAGTGCTGCAGTGGAAGACTATTGACTATTGACCTTTAGAACTGAGGGCGGGGGTTCGAATCCCTGCAAGGCGGAGTGAAAATTGCCGGGACTAACCCATAAATCAGCAGAAACACTGGTGTAGTGAATTGGCAGCTGACCTGTAATCTAACCTGATTGCTATTCTGAGTATATTTCCTCATCAAGATTAAGAAAATATTTAATGTTTTGGAAAGCAGATGACTTAAAAATCTATTTTTAGAAAATAACCCAAGCATTTTAAGGGTTAAAGAATAAAATATTTGGAAAACTTTTATTTTCGTGTGTAGACAGTAGAGGTTTCTTACGGCTGCAGGTGTGTTTTGATGTGTATCGGTAAAACAGTTATTGAAAATGTATTCTGTGTTTACATGAAAGGTGGGAACAAGCCAGCTCAAGCAAAATCAAAAGAAAAGGTTTGGACAAAAGAAGATGATAGTGCAAGAAAAATTCAAACGAAGTTCAGACAATATCGGGCCAAGAAGGTTCTTGAGAAAAAGAAAAAGGACAAGGAAGATTATGAAGCTTTAATGGATAAACTTGAAAAAGAGGTATACTTGAAATCAAACGATTTCTTATTTTTGTTATTAATTATTCCTTTACATGAGACATCTTTCAAATTATTTTGACAAAAGAAAATAAAGCACTTTCCTATAAACATCATAAATTTCCTTTCTGCATAAGTTTTCATCTTAACATCAAAGTCAAAGAATAAATGAAAAATGTATGTTATTAAGCTATTGTTAAATAATCCTTGAAATCAGTGTGAGAAAAATATTTGGAATCATTAGTCTCTCCTAAGCTGAGAATTGGCAACTACATTTGTAACCAAGATGATATAACCATGCACTCAAACCGGGAGTGAATCCTGGTTCTTCTTCTAATTCTGTGAATGCTTTACCACCCAAACTATCTGCCACACTTACATATTTAACTATAAACTTGATAGAGGGGTCTCCGTGGCTAAGTGGTTAGAGTACAGAACCCGAAATCACATGGCCCCTATTGTCGCGGGTTCCTTTCCAGGTGACAGAATTTGGAATTTCATGAGAGGTATTCTCCCAACTGACTAAACCCCTAGAATGCCGGGTAACTTTCTGAAAATAGATTTTTTTTCATTTGCTTCTCCCAAACCTTAAATTTCTGCTTAATTTTGTAGAGGAAAGATACTTAGAGTAGCAAACAGGTTAGGTCACAGGCCAACCCCAATTTACTTGATTGTGATTGACAGTGATCCAACCTGTTTGCATAAGCATGAAGTTGGTCCCACCACTATGAATGTTAAGGAATGCCAATATTTCTACCTGGCTTGATCAGCCTTTATGGGTGGTTGAGCACGAGGCCTTCCTCGTGCATAAAGAGTTGTGCATTGCAACATAAATGAAATAATGTTGATGTGATGTAAAACCCATATAGATATAAATTCACCCGATAAATATAAAATATACCTCTACTACTTACTCCCCACACAATTGGGATTCCTTGGATTTCTGTGGTACATAATTCTTTTGTGCAATAAAGCTGGAGTATCTCTCTCAGGATCTCTCAAGGGCTTTTTACTTATAGCACAAGAGTAAAAGTGACAAGGTAAAAGAATAACGCAGCCAGACTGAGACTCAAAGCAGAGACCCTGGCAAACAGTGCAAGGCTTTTCCGACTGTGTCATGTGGCCTGCATACACATGTTATTTTACCTTATAAAATATAGACCCTTCCTACATATATTTGAACTCGTTCCCATGTGTGGAATTTGCCATTTGGCCACACTGGAAGGAACAGTGAGCAATGATCATAGATGATAATATATTAATATAAAATTCCATTCCAAAGGCTTTTGTCCAACTGGTCAAAATGGAGCAAGAGAAAGCAGAACAGGAAAGACTGAAGGAAGAAGAAGAGAGGAGAAGAAAAGCAGAAGAAAAGAAAAGAAAGAAGAGAATGCTTGAGGCAGCCTTTGATGGTGATGTGGACGAGATGACAGCCATCCTCAAAGAGGTATCAGATCAAGATGACAAGAATAATGTGTCGAACGACGTTATAGGGCGGGGCCTACGACAAAAACATATCATGGCCGTTGTGGAATGTGAGGATGCCAATGAGAATACTCCTTTATCGGAGGCAGCAAGTAAGATTTTCTTTTATCAGGGGAAAGGTCTTGTGTGGACAATGGGTTAAGGTGTCAGGGCTCACCCTGGCTGGAAAAAAGTCTGCGCCAGCACATTCGCCAAATGACAAAAATAGGAGCCAAATTAAAGAAGTAGGAGCCAAATTCTGAACAAATGGCTCCAATTAAAATTTCTTTATTTTAAACACTCTTCATGTTGTATGTACATATGTGTTAAATCCTCTTGGTTAATTATTTCTGTTTGTTATGTTTCACCATTTTTATTAAAAGTGTAATGTCATAAATATGTAATGTGTAATGCCAATAAAAATATTATGTTAAAAAAAAAAAAAAAGCCAAGACATTCCCCTTCCCCCTTCCGAACAAATTTAAACCAAAGATGGTATAACTAAAGGCTACGCTTTGAGTGACAAAATCAAAATGAATCTTTTATCTCAGATAACATCAAATCATATTGAAGACTATACATTTCTGAATTCTCAGATTTGTTATTTATTTTAGAAATGTCCAATAGTTAAATGGAAAATAAACATGATCTTGGGTCTATTTGTTTTTACTCTCGTCAAGACTCCGGTATGATGATTTGAATGATTAATAATAGAGGATCGCAATTTGAATAGTACCGTTTCATCAACGAAGGAAGCGAACTGTCAATATCAAAATACTTTACAAATTAACCATCTTTAAATTCTCGCATTCTACCATGCATCATAAAACACTGGATGGAATGCGGTAAATAGTAATCGGTTTTCGCTGAACAACCGCATCGAGTCTACCAATCAAGTGTGTCGAGTTGTTTACACATAATAAAAACCCGATTAATACACGCCTCAGGCATTGTTTGACACGGGGATAACAATTAGCGGATTAATTTGGGGTTTTCGGAGATACTAACTGTTAAGTGTGTCAAAAGATATAACTGTCTGTAATGTCCGGACAGGTGGAAATATGGTAAAGTTGAATGAAAAAAACATGCGCCGAGCAAATTCGCCAAATCGGGAAATCTTTCGCCAGAATGAAATAATATTCGCATTTGGCGCATTTGGCGACCGACAGCGTGAGCCCTGGGTGTTGAACTTGAGATCTGGGTGTCCTGGGTTTAATACGGTGGCATAGAGGTGACATGTATGCATTTTTTTCTTTAGTTATTTGGAGTTAGTAAGTCGAAATAACAAGATAGATAAGTTGTTTTTTTCGACTCACTAACTCGAAATTACGAGATAGTTAAGTCGTTATTATGAGTTGACCAATCAGATTGACTTTAACTAAAACATTATCTACCTGCGTGTGTACACAAAACAGGAGTGATTAACATTGTGTCACAATGTACATCACTTAGCCTGGTGAAGATTTCACATATATTCGCTGATTACAAAAAAACATCTGATTGGTCAGCAAACTGGTTATAATGACTTAAATATCTTGTTATATTGAATAAGAATATCAAAATTACAACTTAATTATCTTGTTATTTCGAGTCAGTAAATCGAAATAACAACTTAGTTATCTGGTTATTTCGAGTTTGTATGTCCAAATTACGACTTAAAGGCCCATTAAAGGATATTAATGCTATATCAAACTATATTATTTGGTAAACTTTTGGACAGATTCAAATAGTTATCACCAGAAAACACCACCAGCACAATTAAAACATGAAAATCAACCAGAAATAACCCAGATTAGCAAGTTTTATAATTCAGATTTCCTGATTCTTCACCTCTGACCTTGACAGTTGATACACACATTTTTACACCGACCAATCAAAATTCGTTATTTTGAATATGTAAACAAACAGATTGTTGATAAAGATGACTGAATTGGAGACAACTATATTTCAAGCACAAAATAACTTATTCTAAATGAGTCTATTTAATAGGGTCTCAATGCATTCCTAAACTAATTCTCATGACTTTTATGAACATAATAAAAGAACTCCATATATTTTTTCAGTAATTTATTTGTACTCCTCTCCTTTGATGTGCCATTAATTATCGTTATTTCGACTTACTAACTAAAAAATGCAAACATGTCACTTCTATGCCACTGTAGTTTAATCATCATCAGGAGCACGGGGTTTTTCTAGCAGGGAGAGATTCTTTGTGGTGAAGGTGCAGGACTTGTGATATGGTGATTCAGGGTTCAATTATCACTAACAGCACTTGGATTATTTTGGGAAGTTACTTGGTTCTCGGACACTGCAGAGCCCTGCCTAGTACTGGTGAAATCATGCAATCTAGGAAAGCCATTAAAAATAACTGAAATAATGTTGACAAGGTGTTTAACCCCCATAAAACAAATCTACGAGTGGATCTAAACAAGGATGTGTATAAGAGTCCCGTTTGAGCAGCATTTCAAAACCCATTTGATTTATTCTGTTTTTCTATGTACATGACTTGTAATCATAAAAATGGTCTTACTGGAACCATTCTGATGTGAACACACAAAGCAAGGGTTCAATTCAAGACTAAAGTAAGTGCTTCACAAACATGAAGCACTTACTATAGCCTTGCACTGAACCCTCGAAAGAAAGGTATCGGAAAAAAAGTAACAGTGGTTCCTAAATTCTTCTGCACTAGATAGATTAAAGTGATACGTTTTAGAGTAAGGCGTTATAGGTAATCTTTTTTTGAATTAGCAATCCTATATACGATTTAGTGTCTATGTTAAGTATTTACAGAAATGAAATAATCATAGACATGAAGCACTTACTACTGTATAATAGTCTTCCATTGAACCCTGGACATGTAATACATATTGATAATGCATGCCTCTAACCATTTAGAAAACACCAAATTTTCGACTGTCCCAAATTGAAAGAGTTTGCAGACGACATTTTAAAATGTGAAGATATTGGAAAATAATCTTCTGATAGGGTAGAAAACCTTGTGGGTAAAGGAAAAATTACTTGTTACGAGCAATTTCTCCTTTTCCCACAATGTTTTCCTGTGTTGTCTGCAACTAAGTGGTTGAATGTCGGTATTGTTTGGTAATGGGCTAAAGTCTGTTTACTATTTTGCCAATTTTCAGGCGGTGGTCATGCAGAGACAATCCTATTTCTGCTAGAAAGAGGTGCTGACCCCAACAAAGTTGGACAGTTCATGAGGACTCCACTCTATAGGGCTGCATTTGCAGGGCATCTAGAGGCCTGTGAGGTAAACATTTTCTGTTCAGTCTTAAGGACCTTCTCGGTAGTTTTTTCTGCGCACTTCATCTGCGCATACAAGGGAGATAATAAATCTGTAACAGAAGAGGTACTTGCATAAATAAGTAGTCGGATAAACGTTTTTATTCGGATGAAATTTACTGTATGCAATTTCTTTCAAAGCTTAATCAAATTATCCAAAAAACTATTAAAGGCTATTAACAATAATATATTTTAATCCTGCATATTAGGCCCCCAGCTTCTATTTTTCAAGTTTGAAGTTATTTTAGGCGCTTTTTATAAATGTTTTTTCAAATATGGTTACCATGGAAACTGTCATTTTATGGAAAAATTAACTTGTCAACATGTTCTTTATACATTTTGTAGTTCAAGATTGGATTTTGATTCACATACTGAAAAATAAGAAAATTCTATGAAAGGAATTTTTAAATATCTTCATTTTTGTGTATATCAATTAATCATTGTTTTTAGCTTTGAAAAACTGATTTGGATTACAAAAATTGTTCAGTTTGTAATAATTTAAAATAATGTTGAATTATAAAGTATTGAATGTATGAATTCCTGATTTTTGTGTTAATAACCTTCCAGAATTTATTTTATTATCTTCGAAGATGGTATGGTTATTTTGACAATTTTGCCCCAAATGGTTACTATGGAAACTGTCATTTTACAAAGTCTTACAAATATTTTGTTAAGATCATTTTCTTCTTTTCCCCAAATGTTTTCCAGAGTTGTCTGCCACAAACTGGTCAAATGTCGTTATTGTTTGGTTATGGGTTAAGGTATTTTGCATTCTCTGTTTCAGGTTTTATTACAGAATGGGGCTGACCCAAGAATGTATGCTTCAGACAGTCAGACTCCGGAACAGGTTTATATATTTCTATATAAATATAAAATCATGTTTTCTTCGTATTGTGGGATTATTCACCACTATTAATTTCATAAATGCGGATGGTTTTACACTACTTTAAGAGCTGTCACGTTGATAAATTTTGGTGTTCATCTGTTAAAATCTGAGCATATTAATAAAATGCTGTTTGCAGGGTGTAAAACTGAATCAAACACCATTTTAAAGACACTTATTCACAGATGAGTACATGGAAAATAAAATGAAATTGCTTTAACCCTTTCCTTAATACCAAATTTTGGACTGTCCCAAATTAAAAAGAGTTTGCAGAAGACATTTCAAAATGTGATGAAATTGAAAATGTTCTTCTGATAGGGCAGAAATCATTATGGTAAATGGACAAACTGGTCGCTAGGAGCAATCTTTCCTTTTCACACAATGTTTTCCAAAGTCGTCTGCAACAAACTGGTCAAATGTTGTTATAGTTTGGTAATGGGTTATGATTTCTTTACTGGCATATTCTACAGAATGAAAAATCGTTATTGATAGTTAATTTGGTTTGAAGAGAGACGTAATATCTTCATTATCTCAGTTTAAATGATATGTAATTAAAAACTGATGCATCGCTTTTGAGTCTTAATTCAATCTAAAAATAGACATCAGTGTCATCTTTAGTTAACATGATCGATGAAAACTGTGCATGATTTCAGGGAGATCCAGTCTATTTATAACATAGTATTTCCCAAACACTGTGTGTGTCAGGAATGGATTAAGTGCTTTATTGATTCTATACAAACTGAATTGATTAAATAAACACCTGAATAAACATGCATAAAGAATGAAGGTCTTTGATATCCTGTAAAGTTTTGATTTTATTAAGTGTGATATGGCCTAACCTGGGAACAAGCATGTTATAGACATTTTGAGTATACCATGGTGACATTCAGCCTATGCATGCCCTTATTCTGCCAGCCATAAACAAGGTAATGGTACCTAGCTAAAGGACTAACAAAAATGCAATGCCCAAATGCGGAAATGAATCTGAGTACCTTTTTACATTTTCCCTATGATATACGCTACCCCACTTTTGACCCCTATATAAAATTGGTATATATGGATACATGCCTGTCCAATTTGCTGCCCTTCAACTGTAGTAAACAGTGCAACTGTGTCTCTTATGTAGTTAGAAAATAATGTTTATAGTTTAAAGCTTTATATTCAATATCATTAGACATTTAGACAAGGGAGATAATCAGCTGAAGTAAATAGGGTTGTCTTTGGTGTACATTTAAGAGTTGTTCCTCTTTGATTCATTCTCTTGTTAATGTGTTTCTATCATGACAAACACTGAAGACTTCTGAAAAGGATGAAGGAAAAGTTTTTGTGGTCATTTGACAAAGACAAAGAGGCTTACTGAGAGAATTTCAAAGAATGCTTGAATTAGACAAAAAATAAATTGCACTCTCTATTGGCATTCTCTACACTCTCTTCATAGGTCAAAGACCAACTAAAAAGAAGAAATAAATAGATTAATGCAAATTTAAAACACTTTACATTTCCAGACTGCGTCCCTACCAGCAATTGTAGACCTGTTACAGAACTGGGATATTGAGCAAACGGAGGGTTTACTGCAGAAGCTACAGGTTGACAAGGACAAGAGACGAGACCTCGACAGACAGAGGAGGGAGGCAGAAATGAGCAAGTAAGTCACCATGGGGTACAGGGATTGACTCTTTCAGTGTCTTTGTATCCTAAGGATCTCAATTTGAGAAGAAGCCAAACTTATGGAGGCAATGGATTTCTTGAAGAAATCCGTGACCCAGTGATTGGTAAATGGTACTGGAAATCACATGGCCCTCTCTGCATGGGTTCAAATCCCAGTGATGCCATGTGGATTTTTATGAGAGGTGGTTTTGGGGTTGGCTTGACCAGTCAGTGTCTTTGAAAAAAATGGTTTGCAGTACTGATGCATAAACACCAGGTCAGCAATTTAACTTCAAAAAAATATACTCTCTATTTACATTATTGAGATAAGCAATATTGAAATGTGATACCCCATTGAAATCATCTCTCGGAACAGTCAACTGGCCAACAGACAAGTGAATATTGACTGAAATTAACTTTACAACCATTATACGGACAAGTGCAGGAAAAGATTTGGCCTTTTAAGACAAGGCACAATTTGATTTTGCCCACCCTGTTATATGAAGTAATCTGCTATGTTTGAAGTCGTATCATTGATTGTTTTAATGTATGCTTAATAGGATGATATGTGATTGGTCCAATTTGAAAATAATTGAAAATAAATTAGAGAGAACAGTCATTCTCCTTCCCCAATGTCGCAAACAATCTCTTCTTTTCACATGAGACTCGTCTTCCTGTGTTTGAAATTCCTTAAAACAGGCATCTATGAAGTAATTGGTTACATTTTCTATTTTTAGAATGGAAAACATTGTTAAAGAGGCCCAGACTGAGTATGATATTAAACAAAAACAAGTAAGTAGAGCTAACATTCCTTTATGTTAAAGGTGCTGGTTCACAGAAGAGAAAATTTAAAACAAACAAAAATAATCTTGTTGAAACGATCAAGCTTTTGTATCCTTTTTTGATATACAATTAAAAGTAGCTATTGAATGCATGGTTAATTCAAGAAGTGTAAATTTATTTAAGTATGCACAGTTAATATGCAGTAGATCTCAAAAGCAATGTCACACTTTTAGATCAAAACACATGTTAATTCACTGTACACACACTTTTAAGAATTATCAACAAGCTGATTTTGTGTCCAATGACCTTTCTTCAGTGTGTATCATATAACAGTAGAGCTGTTGCACAGTTTTAAGGAAATTGATTTTTAACTTCAATATTTTCTCACATCTGTGGACCAGCACCTTTAAGACTTAAGTCAATTGCCATGAAACAGTGTGGAAGCATGTTTTAAGAGAAATTTTCTTTCTGAGCAAAAGTTGATTAACTCCAACAGTTGTTGCTACTGTATTATGTTACTCTGTCTTTGTTATTAAGGAGTAATTTCTCCTTTTATCAAACTTGTTCTTTCAATATTAAACAAAAGAAATGTTGTTTTTCATACTAATAGTCACATGCTGTTGCTTTCAGTTTTGACCAGTCAAAATATCTCAAAGGAATGGGTTGAAACCTTTATTTATAGACTCTTTAGATTTAAAAAGAAAATACCAAAGTTTTGTAATTGAATCAAGGACGAGTATAAAGGCACAAACTTCCTTTACATTTCAGTTGAATTATGCCTATCAAGTTGTCATTTTATGCTGCTTTCAATTTTGACCATTCAAAATAACTTTAATAAAGGACTGGGTTGAAATCTTTATATATGGATTCTTTAGACTAATTAAGGATGAGTATCATGACATAAACTTTACCTACATTTCAGTTGAATTATGCCTATCAAGTTGTCGACTACTGCTGCTTTCTATTTTGACTGATTTTGTCAAAATATCTTAAATAAAGGATTGTAATTTTTATTTATAGAAAAGTCTCTTAACCCTTTACCAAACACCAAATTTCCGACTGTCCAAGATTGAAAAAGTTTGCAGATGACATTTCAAAATGTGATGAAATTTTAAAATAATCTTCCGATAGGGCAGGAAATATTGTGGGAAAAGAAGAAATTGCCCATTTAGTGTAATTTCTCCTTTTCCGATAATGTTTTCCAGAGTTGTCTGCAACAAACTGGTCAAATGTTGTTATTGTTTGGTAAAGGGTTTTGTATTTTAATCAAGAATGAGTGTAAAGACATAAATTTCACCTTCATTTCAGTTGAATTATGCCTATCAAGAATTAAACAAAAGGATCACTGAACATGATTCTGCTGCCGTGGAGGGATTTGCTCGTCCTGATATCACCATACAGGTAATGCATTCAACCAATCACATTCACCGCATAACAGATTCAACCAATCATTTCCTTTTTGAGCAGTTTCCCACCCTTGCAGCTTCACATATTTGATCTATCACACTCCTTAAAGATATTTGCCTATTGTGATAGTACCATAAAGCATGACAAATTTGACGCTCTTTGTATAAATAATTATTCACCCACCTTGCTTTAACAATAAAGTATGACATCAAAACCCTTTATAAAAGCAATAAAAAATTCACCTTGAAAATCTATCTATACCTCGAAAAATTGATCAGTGTGGTAGAACTACGGGATTTTGATTATCATGAAAACATTATCCATGTCAAATTTCTTATGTACTTTGCTGTAAATTTACGAAAAAGAAATAAAAAAAATATCAGTAATCTTTTATATTGCAGAGCATCAAAGACCAAGAATGTGAGGTTGAACTGGTGAAGATAGACTTTGAGAAAGCCAGGGATAAACTCTCCAATGCTAAACTTAAACTCAGGGAGACCCAGAAGGGAGGAGAAGGTATTCTAAACGTCCAAGTTTTATTAGAATAATTGGGCCGTGTCACGCATAAAGGGGCACTCGGACATAAATAAAAACTGCTGACTCAGCTCTTTCTTAGCGCTATTATTCCAATATCTAGTCACGACAGTTATCATTTGTATTTATTTAAAGGTAGAACATGATGTCCTCTAAGATGGCAAACAGTGTGACCCCAGACCAGCCGCCACGTCACTGAAGTGACGTGGCGGCTGGTCTGGGGCTACATTGTTTGCTATGTCCGAGTGCCCCTTTTCCCATGACGTGGCCCAATTAATCTTTCATATTTAGGATAGACTTATCCCATTGCCCTTGGTAAGACAGTTTTTCCTTAAAGTGCCGGTCAACCGGTCCCGACTGGCAAATTTCATTTCTGACCGCCGTTAAAACCCATTCTGACATTCTCTGCATCAGGCATTTTATAGGTAGTGCTTAGAAATGAGAACCATCACAAATTTGCGAAATACCACCAAAAGACTACGTTACTGTTGGTAATTAAGAGTATTTTTTGGTGTTCAGTGTAACTGTTCAAATAAGTTTGAGTGGTTTCACTTACAACATGTTGTTATTGACAATTTGATTGGCTAATACGCTATTTTAGTAATTATTACAGCCAATGAATTATTTCGTAATAAGCACATGTTGATGACCTTTACCTTCAATCATATGAACGCTTCAGCTTGAAAATTCGTATAGGCACTTTCAGTATCAGACCAGCAACAATTTCAACACTGCCTGTTCTGTGAACAGGCAGTTATTTTCATAGTTTGGACTTGTAAGATAACATTGTGATTGGTTGATTGAAAGAACACCAACCTACTAAAAAGCATAAAAAGCAATCACATTTTCTATATAAAATTAAGAAACCTTCCAGGGACAAATGGACACATTGCTCATTTTGAGCTATTTGTCCTTTCAATACAATGGTTTCTGATGACCTCAGCAAGGATTGCTTCAAATGAAGGTAAAATTAGGTAATGGATCAATATCATTATGGGGAAAATATAACCTTATGATTTCTGTAGTTCATCTTCTACTTGTGCATATAATTTTATTATTAAATGATACAGTATTTGATTTAAAAAGAAACATGATTATCAATAATACAAACAATAAAGTGAAAATGCAATTATGTTAACAAGGGTAAAAAAGGGATTATATTATGCTGATTGTTTACTTTTAGTAAGTTTTTATGAATTATTCTATGAAAACAACATGAATATAACTCATTATGAATGAGAAATTTCCTTTTTTTGTGTTTTCTATAAAATCTTATCTTTCACCCCATATGTTATTTTGTGGCAAGCCCATTTTCTAAATGTTAGCGAGTGTAACATGAGTGTTACATTTGTGGTTTGTTTATTCAATTCAAAGAACCGAATGCAATGTAACAGAGAACATGCAGGTATATAAAAAGACAACACAACTGATCAGTGGACAACATTGTTTTTCACTGATTGGATGTGATTGGGTCTTTGAGGGGTTAATTTTCATTACACTAGCAATGCTTAATCTGAAGATTGGCCCTTGAGAAAGAAGTAAAGTTAATGTGACAGAAAAAGAGATGAAAAACTGACTGTTGAAAGCAATTTCTTCTTAAGTTAACAATGGATTTAAGATTCTTAAGCTGCATTTGTATGGAAATGAAACAAACTATTAAATGGATACCTCTTTGATTCCTTTCACTGTAGAATCTATGGATGAGAATGAGTTGCCAGGCTTGAAGGTAACAATAAAAGAACTAGACGATGTTTTGCTCAGAGATGTAGGTAACAGAATTCAGGAGTCTGGCAAGTAAGTAAACCAGTTTTCTGACTATTTTTATGGTGTATGATGTATTTTGTGCTTTTATGATAATGTTCAATGCAAGACTATAGTAAATGCTTCAGGTTTGTGAAGGACATACCCTATTGCCTTGCAATTAACCCTTAATATATAAAAGAAAAGCATTATATATATATATCATACCCTCATTTGCTATGTGCCTATAGTTATTAACCCTTTGAATACTGGGTAACTTTCTTAAAATAGATTTTTGTGTCATCTGCTTTCCAAAACCTTAAATATCTGCTTTATTTTGTAGAGAAAAGATGACCTGAATAGCAAGCAGGTTAGATCACAGGTCATCCACCAATTTACTAGGTCGCTGGCCTGGATCTAACCTGTTTGCATAAGCATGAAGTCAATTCCATCACTATAAGGGTTAAAATCTATTACATTATTAATGATATCAATGTAGCATTTATTACAAGAAATTGAAAACAAACTAAAGATTTAAAAAGGTTTTGATTTTTTCCGGCAATTTCGTCTTTTGCACAAGTATTTTCTTTATTGTTCACTTGTGATCTACAGTATATCAGGCAATCCAAGGAAGTTTCTAACAAAGTCCTAACTAGAGATTTAAACTTTTTTATCTTCTTTACTTCAATAGTGGAACAAAATTTCTTACATCTCTGTTTAATCCTTTCTCATTCTGATTTATGGGTATATAACCAGTACTCATGCCAAATGTGAATTAATGAATAGTTGCAAAATGGAAATCAAACCCATGTGTACTCAAGTGTATCCTCTGTTCTTTGGCTACTGTTCTCCTTGACATCTTGATTGATATGTCTTGACTGATATGTCTTGACTGATATTTCTTTACTGATATTTCCATACTGACATATCCTGACTGATATGACTGATATGTGATGAAAGATATGTCTTGACTGATGTCTTCACTGATAAGCCTTGACTCATATGTCTTTACTGATCTTTTCTTACTGAAAGGTCCTTACTGAATGTCTAGACTGATATTTCCTAACTGATAAATTTTGACTCATATGTTTTGACTAGACTCTCTTGACTGATGTGATTTGCCTGATATGTCCTCTCTGACATGTTTTCACTTATATGTTTTGACTGAAGTGTCTTGACTGAAATGTGTCTTGACTGATATGTCTTAAATGATATGTCTTCATGGATGTGACTTGACTGAATTAAGTGTCTTGAGTGATGTGTCATTCTTCATTGATTTTTGTTGACCAGTATGTCTTCACTGATATGACCTTACTGATTGACTTGACTGATATGTCCCAACTAACATGTCTTGACTGATATCTTGACTGTTAAGTCTTGACTGATATGTCCTTACTGATATTTCTTGACTCATATTTCAGATGGCCTTTACTGATTGATCGGCATGGACAGGCTGCCACATTTTTACGATATCGAGATACAAACTATATAAACGCTTTGAGCCCTATTCAAATGGAGCCAGAAAAAGTCAGACTTGCTGTCTTAGGTTCTTTGAGGTAAGATAGAGGTAGGGATAGATTGGGGACAACATATTTAAAAAAAAAAATGATCAAGCATTTGATTGAATTTATAACAATGATTGATTATTTACTTGATAGCTTGCCTTATCATTGCATCAACAATTTCTCCATTATATTGTGATGCGTAGACCATTACAAGGAAGATCCCATTAACGATCTGAAGAAAAATGAAAAGAAATCACTTTGAGGTAAATTGCTCATTTGTTCATGAAGCTCTGCACATTTGGAGTTAGTCGATCTATATGTGTCAATTTTCATATAAACAAGTAATACTACTGTACCTTTAAAGGAAATTGAAATGAAACTGATTTGTAAAATTTCTTTAATATGCTTCATTCAGATTTTCTCCATTGAAGAATAATTGTGTCAAAAGGATGCACTACTTATTAGGAGCAATGTATCCCTTTGTCACAGAAGTTTCCTCCTGCAAATGCAGTAAAGTGAGGTATAAAGAGAAAAGATGGTTGGTGCTTTGAATTGGAAACATTATCAGGTAAAGCATGCGACCATGATATGAGTTTAAGTAGAATCAGATAACTATCCAAAGCAGATCCTGAAATATTTGCCCATTCAAGACACCAACCATCTATTTCATTTAGCCTGTAACCAATATGGATCCAAATTAAAAATGAAAATAAAGCTAAAAAAAGAGGAAACAAAAAGGAAATACAGTATGTAGTAGCAGGTCACATGATCTAGTGATGGATACCAAAAATGTTATATGGCACCCTGTGTCCAAAGATTTGCACTGGTGACATGATGAAAAGGAGTAAAGGGTAAAACCATTGACTCATTATGAAGTTTGATAACTTTAACAAACTGAATTCATTGGCAGAAAACTATTAAAAAGCTTGAAATCTATCAATGTAATTTTTTTTATGTCATTATCTGTTATATAGGCTTTTGTTTTCCATTCTGACAAGACACAAATTTCCACAATGGGGAATTGGTTTAAAAATTAGATAATACACCTTAAAACTGTTTTAACTATGAACAGGTATGGTAAGCCAGTCATAATAGACATGATGGAAGTTGACATGTTTCATGCTGTAGAGAGAAAGTTCGATGACGTACTTGAGGGTCTGTTGAACAGAATGATGGACAAAACTATCATGCAGGAAGAAAAGTGAGTACTTTAACCCTTTACCAAACGCCAAAGTTTCGACCGTCCAAAATTGAAAGAGTTTGCAGACGACATTTCTAAACGTAATGAAATTCAAAAATAATCTTCTGATATGGCAGAAAACATTAAAAGGAGAAATTGCTCGTCACAAGCAATTTCTCCTTTACCCACAATGTTTTCAAAAGTCGTCTGCAACAAGCTGGCCAAACGTCGTAATTATTTGGTAATAGTTTAAGCAAATAACTGCAGTATAATTCCATACCCTTACAATTTCGTTCGGATTGCGAGACATCCGGATAATCGAGGCTTCACTGTACTTTGAAATGTTATAATAATTGTCAGTTTAACAGTTGTTACAATTATTATCCCTTTCTCCATTATATCTCAAGATCTCAATTTGCTGCATAAGCTGTAGTATATTTAACCTCTTTACCAAACAATAACGACATTTCACCACTTAGTTGCAGACGACTCTGGAAAACGCTGTGGGAAAAGGGGAAATTGCTCCTGACGAGCAATTTCTCCTTTTCCCACAATGTTTCTTACTCTATCAGAAGATTACTATCCAAATTCATCACATTTTGAAAAGTCGTCTTTAAACTCTTTTAATTTTGAGCAGTCTAAAATTTGGTGTTTGGTAAAAGGTTAAAAAACCAGCGATTTTCCATAAATATAATGAAGAAAATGTTTGATTAATTGCATTATTGATTAAGATTAATAAATCTTGCCGGTCTATTGTGGTTTTGTTGCTAAAGTTTTATGTTTTAAGTTATATTATAGCCAGTAGAAAAATTTGGTCCATGTCGTTGACTTCTTTAACCCTTTACCCCATAGCGTCCCACTCTGATGCTACTGAAGTTTTCATAATTTATTTTTGGAGAAAGATAAACTGGTCATGCTTTGCAACACATGATAACAGAAAATTAACATGAAAAAAAAAAGAAGTTCTCTAAGATATAAGATTTTGGTTGAAACTATTGTTATAAAAGGATAGATTTCTTTAAAGAACAATTTGTCCCCTTTGAAGGGGTTTCTAAAATGTTCCTCTTCATACTTAGAAAAGGGAGATCTTTTGAGGCTAATGATTGCCTAGATATATATTAAACATGGCTATGTAAAGGTATGAAATTTTTTTTCTGTCTTTCAAAAAAATATACGTCATAACAGCCTGATTAATGCAAACTGTGAAAAAAAAATGTTGTTACCAATTCAACTAAATTTCATTTCCTTAACATTTTCTCTTATTTCAAAATATCTTGACTTCAGCATAATGAAATAAAGTCGTCTGAAAGTCTATGATATTACATTTGAAAATAAACTTTTAACACTGATAGTGCTTGAACCGACTTCATGCTTATGCAAACAGGTCAGATCCAGGCCAGCCGCCAAGTGAATTGTGATCTAACCTGTTTGCTACTCTGAGTAACTTTCCTCAACAAAATTAAGCAGATCTTTTTAAAGTAAAGGTTTTGGAAAGCAGATGACACAAAAATCTTTTTTCAGAAAATGACCCAGCATTCTAAGGGTTAAATGACAGAAAGTAATAAATTATTTATTCTTACAATGTAACACTATAAAAAAACCTGTCTGTCATTGGTTGAGGGTATCTTGAAGGGTTAGACTACCTTAGTTATTACAGTAAAACCTGTCTTAAGCAGCCAACAAAAATGCCATCAGATCTGTTTTTTTTTAAAACTGTTGACAGCTTAATACAGCAGGCAAAACATGAAGAAAGCTCCTGCGGGAGCTTTCTTCATGTTTTGCCTGCTGTATTGAGCTTCAAAGCTGCTATGCAGTCACATGTATTCTATGTTTAAGAGTGGCTGCTGTAGACAAGTTTGACTGTACTTTATGAAATGATATGGCCTATGTTTCAGGCTGTAATAGTGCCTTGAGATTGAGATTAAGTTCTAAGCCAAAGCATTATTTCAAATGTAGAATTCACTCATTTTTGACATACATTTATTTGCATTTGTTGGTTTTTTTATAAGCTTTTCACAAATTTTCTTTATCAAATTGGGTAAAAGCCATTTTGATAATGGAGTAAGTGCTCATTAAGAACAATCCTATTCAAAGACTTTTGCACAGATGCCCAAAAGTTATGTTTGGTGAGGTCAATAAATAATTTATCATAAATGCTCATTGAATTTCCACTTTTTATGTATACAGTATAAATCTGTATATATACTTTAACTTATATTGACTTTAATACCATTTTAAGCAAAGCACGTGAAACAGGAAAAGCTTAAATTGAATGAAATATGTTGTTACTCTTTCTTTTTAGCTATCTCAAGCTGGTGAAAGAGACTGACCACATGGATTATCAGAAGAACCGATGGATTGATTCCAGAACAGCCAACTTCAAAGTTTTCATCATTACTAAAAACCCGTTCCCACCAGAAGAGCTTTTAGACATGACCTACCCAATTAGAATACATGTCCCAACTTAAATTGAGGGCTTATTATTAGGTGACCATTGGCAAGTCTTCCAACACGGGTGAAAGTGTTGTTTTGCGTGTTTTAACCCTTAGTATACTGGGTAATTATCTAAAATAGGTTTTGTCACATCTGCTTTTCAAAGCCTTAAAGATCTGCTTAATTTTGATGAGAAAAGTTACCCAGAGTATCAAGCATGTTAGATTAAAGTTCAGCCACCAATTAACTTGGCGGCTGGCCAGGATCTAACCTGTTTGCATAAGCATGAAGTTGGTTCCAGCACTATAAGGGTTAATTCTAATTCAAATTTGAAACTCTCAGTTCATATTTTTTGTTGCTACATGCATACTTTCAAATTTGAAACTAATCTTGCATTTAATTCACATTTGAATTGGTTTGGAAAACAGATGGATGGAAGTTTGATTTTCTCATTTAGGGTGAATTTACCTTTTTTTTTGTGTGTGTTTTTAGAAATTAGAAAAGTTGTCACCCTTTAAAGTGCCAAAAGGTTTTTTGTAGGTGTCAAAGGCGCTTGTTGACAGGTGTTAGGAAATTCGGAAGTTAACAAAATAATTTCTTTAAAATCTGCTCAACAGCTGTACTGTTATATGATATGCACTGCATAATAGTTGTAAATGAACAACAATGCAAATATTGCATTTTGAAGAGATGCGTTGAAAGTCTGTGATTTTTGTGTAGCATATTTGTTGAATTCAAGCAATATGTTTATTCAATGCTTCCATGTCACCACATTCTTTTGATATTTAACCCTTATACTGCTGGAACTGACATCATGCTTATGCAAACAGGTTGGATCCAGGCCAGCTGCCAAGTAAATTGGCAGCTGGCCTGTGCTCTAACCTGTTTGCTACTTTGGGTATCTTTCCTCAACAAAATTAAGCAGATATCTAAGGTTTTGGAAAACAGACACCCAAAAATCTGTTTTTAGAAAATTACCCAGCACTCTAATGGTTAAACCCATCTCACTGCAATACCTCACTTTATCACACCTTCTGTTGACAATCAGTTAACCACAATGGCAAAATCATGATTTGCGCCTTTGTTACAATGTTTATGTTTAAGTAGATAGAAATATCTTTTATGTCATTCTTTGTCATCTTCTTAAAACATTCACTAATTCCAATTTGATGAAATAGTATGAAGGGTTGTCTAGATAAAGTCGTCGTTTAAGTTTCGAGGTAAAGGTCATCGAATAATTTGACTCATATACACGAAATGTCATAATTCTTTTAGGGAACATTTTCAATAGTGACCAATTGTTTTCTGAAAAAACAAACCAAATCATTTCATTCCTTTTGCAATTTTCTTCTTATTCAAGATTCTGTGATATATTTTACATTTATTTTTATCTTTTTCATCTTACTTTATTTTGTTGATCTTGTCTCTTGTTGTATTAAAAGATGTCGGATCAAAATGAATGCTTTATTATTTTATTGCAGTTTTAACCTTTTAATTCTCCGTGCAGGTATTTACCTGTAGAAGTTTTAAAATTATATTTTTGGTCTTACTGGTTAACTCTTTGTATATCTGACAAATAGGTTTTTTGGCTCTTTGACTGTCTTTCTGCCTTACAAATATTCTGGCTGGCTTGCTGGCTGGCTTGCTGGCTTGCTGTCTGGCTGGCTTGCTGGCTTGCTGGCTTGCTGGCTTGCTGGCTGGCTGGCTGGCTTGCTGTCTGGCTGGCTTGCTGGCTTGCTGGCTTGCTGGCTTGCTGGCTTGCTGGCTTGCTGGCTTGCTGTCTGGCTGGCTTGCTGGCTGGCTTGCTGGCTTGCTGGCTTGCTGGCTTGCTGGCTTGCTGGCTGGCTTGCTGGCTGGCTGGCTGGCTGGCTGGCTGGCTGGCTGGATGGCTGGCTGGCTGGATGGCTTATTGGCTTGCTGGCTGGCTGGCTGGCTGGCTGGCTTGCTGTCTGGCTGGCTTCCTGGCTTGCTTGCTTGCTGTCTGGCTGGCTTGCTGGCTGGCTTGCTGGCTTGCTGGCTTGCTGGCTGGCTTGCTTGCTGGCTGGCTGGCTGACTGACTGGCTGGCTGGCTGGCTGGATGGCTGGCTGGCTGGCTGGCTGGATGGCTGGCTGGCTGGCTACAAGAAAGGGTTTTTGCCATCTTAGCTTGAAGTCAGTCTCTCTGACCCCCCGCTACCTTCTACCTTATATCCTTATATATGTTCTGTCTGATTGATTGACAGTATTTTGGTTTGGCTGGCATGCAGACTTGCTTTATGGTTGTATGTCTAGCTTTATGGTTGAGACTTTATCCCATTGGCTGTCGGACAGGCGGGCACATTTTGCATGCTGACAGGGAGTATATTTCAAGAAAGAATTCCTAAAAAGGAACGTGCGTGTAACACACGTACCTGTATGAGTGGTATGTGGACACGTTGTGACATGTTGAGCATTTTTCAAATTACAAACCGATGTATGAAAACGTCATATGCACTTGGGTACATTTGCAAGATAAATCGTATCATAAAATAATATTGCAAAATCTCAAAATCGGTTCAACATAACTCTGCAGCAGACGTAAACTGAAGCATTTTGAAAAATAATTTGAATGTATCTTTCGCAAACATGGGACCCTTCATTGTTTGACGGTTATGGTGGCGGACTCAGAACCGGGTGGTTCCGGGTTCAAGCCCCATTGATACATCTGGTTTCTTGGGAGTGGCCTTTGGCAAGTCACTTCAGAGCCCTAGCCTTGTACTGGTGCATCCAAGAAAGCCGTTTCAAAACTGAAATATATAGGTACGGCACTGACGAAGAGGACCCATATGGGACATGTGGTAGAATCCCACCATTACTAACTAGAACTATAGCCAATCTCTTACTTCATATTACTACTCTTTAACAAACCCACAGGGGTGTGTTTTAGTCCTAGGATAAATGCTTTGTTATATATTACATAGCATTGACCCATGATAATTACATACACCTGTGGACAAACCTGCAGCAAACATAATATTTACGAAGCCATCGTAATTCTAGATCACTTATGGTAATTCATCTCTCCTTTAGTTACAATCATTTTACGCAATAAAGTACACAATACGTCCAGACTGCTTTTTTGGTCGACAGATGATGCATAATTTGACGTCTTTAGATTGGGACGTAACAGAGATATAGATGATGTTATCCATCAAACTCCTCACAGTAATCTCCCCTTGCTACGTATACCAAATTTCTGGTTCTGGTGATGCATGATAACCTATGCTTTATAACGACGTTACGTCTAGCACTCAACAGAGAAATTGCAGTCGACGGGCGATGATGTTAGGTCATTCGACTGTATTTCTTTCTGTCGAGTGTTAAACATTGATCGCGTTATTCCCCCTGCTGAGACATTAAGCCCTAGCCAGCCTGGGGCCTGGCGCGTACGCATACCCCGAACAACCTAATGCGGGTATGCATGGACCAGGACCCCAGGCTAATTAAGCCCATGATAGCTTGATTTGCCGCATCAGCTGGTAAAGAATCAAGAAACCAAACTTTCCTATCGAGAAAAATGAGACCGTTGAGTTTCCAAGTTGAATACATATTTATTACTAAGCCACATAACAAGGTATACGATGGGATGCTATACATCTTGTATACGATAGAGATGCGTTATGGTTATCGTAGTTGTTAACCCTTATGGTGCTGGAACCGACTTCATGCTTATACAAACAGGTAAGATCCAGACCAGCCGCCAAGTAAATTGGCAGCTGACATGTCTTCTAACCTGTTTGCTACCCTGAGTATCTTTCATCATAGAAAATAAGCAGATACTTTAATGTTTGGGAAGCAGTACTGACCCTTATTGAACTGGAACCAACTTCACGCTTATGCAATCTGGTAAGATCCAGGCCAGCTGCTAAGCAAATTGGCGGCTGGGCTGTGATCTAACCTATTTGCTACTATGAGTATCATTCCTCATCAAAATTGAGAAGATGCTTAAGCGTTTGGAAAGCAGACGACAGAAAAGTCTATTTTTAGAAAATTGTCCAGCATTCTAACTGCTAGATGCTAGTACCAATTAATGACAGAAGACCAACTTGTAAAGCGGCATTACGATTTCAAAATCGATGCTCCTACCGCTTGTCAGATTAGTCCTGCTAGGTGCATGCAAAAATAGATAACAGAAAACACGCTGTGTAAGAATATAATCTTTTTAGTATCAATCATACAAAGAATCAATTGCACATGTATTCTAGACCACAGGATTTGAGTATTGAATGTCATTTACAAACGCATGCACACTACAATACTTTAACAACACAATACTTTAACAACTATTGAAACAAACGGTCTATAAAAATGACTATCTCACAGATTATGTTTTGAAGGTTGCATATGTTAAAGTCGTGATTAAACCAATTCTCGTCACTGAACAAAATACCGTTTTTAATTTCGTAAAGGCCCTTTAAAGGAGATTAATGCTATATCAAACTATATCATTTGGTAATCTTTTGGACAGATTCAAATATTTATCACCAGAAAAAACCATCAGCACAACTTAAATGTGAAAGTAAACCAGAAATAACCCAGATTAGCAAGTTTTATAATTCAGATTTCCTGATTCTTCACCTCTGACCTTGACAGTTGATACACACATTTTTGAACCTACCAATCAAATTTCGTTATTTTGAATATGTAAACAAACAGGTTGTTGATAAACATGATTGAATTGGAGACAACTATATTTCAAGCACAAAATAACTTATTTTAAATGAGTCTATTAAGTAGGGTCTCAATGCATTCCTTAACTAATTCTCATTACTTTTATGAACATAATAAAAGAACTCCATATATTTTTTCAGTAAATTATTTGTATTTCTCTCCTTTGATGTGCCTTTAATTCTAAAATAGACGATTATCTGTGTTTTCACGTAAAAAGTGAAACGAACTTCCGTGCCTTTCAGTGCTTTGATGGCAAACTCGTACACATTTCAATGGTTTCGTATGACAAAAATGAAGGAAAATTGTATATAAATGTACAGTTATGCGATGGTGAGAGACACACGAAGATGGTATCTAAAATTACCATTGTTTACCTATGGGTAATTCAAATAAAGATCATTGTTTACACAAATAAACCGGTTAAACGGGTTCTTGTATCTGCAACATGAATATGCTTCATCTCCACCACACAGTTAATGAAAGGGTGTGATAAGTAAAACAATGATTTAGTTTTATGTAACTCTATAAATAGATTATGTTATTTTGTCAGTAGAAGATATTCTATTTAAAAAAAGATATAATCCTCAATCTTTGAGATAGTCACTTTAATTTAACGCAACACAGAATACTTGATAGATTCTCGTGGGTGAATTAATAAGCTCTGCATGGATGCCAGATGGCCTATTTAAATCAAATTTTGAAATATTCGACAGCTAATTATCATACGCGTTTTATGTCGATCATTGTGTCATTAAACATATTAACCCTCTTATGCTGGAACCGACTTCGTGCTTATGCAAACAGGTTAGATCCAGACCAGCTGCCAAATAAGTTAGCGGCTGGCCTGTAATCTAACCTGTTTGCTACTCTGAGTATATTTTCTCAATAAAATTAAGCAGATATGTAGGGTTTCAGAAAGCAGACGACCCAAAAATCTGTTTTTAGAAAATTACCCAGCATTCTAAGGGTTAACTTATATTACACCGAGAGCATTGAACTCTTTAACCTTTGCCCCCACGTCTGGTCGACATTGAGGGCAACAATAAACCTTAACAAAAATAAAACGGAATGACAAATATACAAAGCCATGTGACAAAAAGATAGATTGCATATAAGGAGAAATTCATCCTGTTGTTACGGGGGATTCTCAAGGTTTCTGCTGTAGATGCAGTGGAGTGGGAAACTACTAAGAAAATGTTAACCCTTTACCAAACGTCAAACTTTCGACTGTCCTAAATTGAAAATGTTTGCAGACGACATTTCAAAATGTGGTGAAATTGAATAACAATATTCTTCTAGGACAGAAAACATTGTGGGAAAAGGCGAAATTGCTCGTTAAGAGCAATTACTCCGTTTCCCACAATGTTTTCCAGAGTCGTCTGCAGCAAACTGAACAAATGTCGTTATTGTTTGGTAAAGGGTTAAATATTAACACAATCAGCCCTTGGATCATATCAATAACCATATTAATCATAGGATATTTCGCAATTGCGACGTTGTGAAATAGCAGCGGTTTATATAAATTGGGTTTAAACAACCCTTTTGGGCAAGCTCCGGGTAAATCGTTTAATTGTCATATGTCTTTGTGATACGTTTGTTCATATAGAGAATAGATGGTTGGTGTCGTGAATCGGAAATGTTATCGGGCAATGCTTAGGAATATTATCCGGTGAGCCGAAGGCGAAACGTATAATATTTCGAAGCCGAGCCCGATAACATTTCCCATTCCAAGACACCAACTTTCTATTCTATTTATCCTGTTACCATTATGTATTTCAAACAAACAAGATGTAATAATAAAACACGAGAAAAAAAGAAAAAAAATAAGTAGAGAATGATGTAAATATGACGTCATTTCGTTCCTATGACGTCATGATTCGTCACGTGCATGTGTAACATGGTTAGTGCCGGATATCACAAATGTTATACGGTACCTAGTTATCGGTGCTAAAATGGCACTAGTGACAGGATAAATTTGTGTACATACATCTTAGAATTAATGTGACCTTCTCAAATTCGAAGAACCAATGCGATTTCACCTACGTCGCAATTTCGAGATACCTTATCATAGAGGTGATATGAAATAGTGTTTGACGACTTATTTTCTCGTTCCATACTTGCTTTCCATTTGAAACATATATCCATTCAGAATTGCCACTTTACGCATGAACTTTCATCATAAGGCGTTCCAGATTACATAATGTACCACTTTACATATTATGCGTGTTCAAAAACCGTCGGTAAGGATTGCAACTTTACACATTAACTTTATACGTTAGCTATTCCATACTCATATTTTGATTATGCGTATTAAACAAATTCCTCTCAGGATTGTCACTTTTCAAACAATGCGTCCAAGACTAATTCTTCACTCATGCGTAGCCTACACAATTGTCACTTAAGACACAACGTTTCCGCATAAGGCGTTGCAAGTTTCCACTTTATTTATACATATTCAACCAATCTACTGCAGGATTGTCCTTTTATGCATGAGCTTTCTATATAAGGGTTCCAGATTATCTCTCTAGTCATGCATGATCCCAAAACGTCCGAATGTTAGCACTTTACGTATGCATGTTCAACAAACGTCATTTAGGATTGTCACTTAACGCATAAACTTTCCACATAAATAATCCCAGAGTATCACAGTACGTATGTGTGTTTCACAAAGCTCGTTCTTTATTGCCACCTTACGCATGGCAACTATTCACATAAGACGCCCTAATATTAGCACTTTACTTATGCATGTTCAACAAACGTTATTTAGAATTGTCACTTAACGCATGGAATAGCCACATAAGACGTTCCAGATTACCTTTTTATCTATGCATGTTCCACAAATCTCGTTCGGTATTGCCACCTTACGCATGAACTATCCACATCAATCTAAACACATAGGGTTTAGCCAATGAAAACACCTCTGAAATAATAGGGATGACGCCATATTGTTTCCCGCGAGAATGACGTCACTTTATCTTTGTTTTTAACAACAGTTTCGCCATTTGGTATGAGTTACTGATAAAATTGATTTACTCTGGCAGAGATTGACACTTCCGTACACATTGAACTACTTAACGTGCACGCTTAGAAAATGTGTTAATTGGCGGATGCCGATTTACCCGAAAAATTGTAACCCTACACTTATATCCGAGGTGTATTTCACAGCTCACGGAAATACCCGAGTAGCTCCGATTGTATCCACATAAGACGCCCTAATATTAGCACTTTACTTATGCATGTTCAACACACGTTATTTAGGATTGTCACTAAACGCATTGAATAGCCACATAAGATGTTCCAGATTACCAATTTACTTATGGTGTTCCAAAATCGTCGTTCGGGATTGTCACTTTATGCACGAGCTTTCTATATAAGGCGTTCCCGAATACCGCTTTACTTGTGCGTGTTCCAAAACGTTGTTTATTGTTGCCACTTTACGCATGGTCGTTAAAGATTGTCATTTTACACACGAACTTTCCACATTAGGCTTTCCAAGTAACCACTTTATCTATGCGTATTCAACAAACATATTTTAGGATTCTCACTTTACGCATGCACATAAGGCTTATCTAGTGAACAATTTACTTATGCTTGTTCCACATATGCTGCGCCGGATTATCACTACACGCATGTGTGTTTAAATAATTATTTCCGGTTTACAACTTTAAGCATGTACTTTTCCGTTAAGACGTCCAGGATTGCTACTTTACGCATGCGCATTCCACATAAGGTGTTCTTCATAAGTCGCGTCAAAACATCACATTACGTATGCACGACAAACAGATTCTGATCCGACACGTCACACATATTATTGAGTTTTTGTACGTTACCTGGTATACAATATACAGAAAAGTTATGTGTTACGTCAATCTTCACTTTGTTCAATCTTCACTTTGTTCAAGTTGCGTACGGAGAATTTGCAAAACAATCCCAGCGTAAGCGGCTTAATTAAAAAAAAAGACTATTGCATTTAAGTTCGAAGGAACTTTCTATGCCACTTTAGAGTAATGGTATGCATGTAATTAATTATATGGCAAATCTAACTCTATATGGGTTGACATAACTATATATGAGTATTGACATAGAACAAAAACAATCCCAGCGTAAGCGGCTTAATAAAAAAAAGCCTTGCATTTCAGTTCGAAGGAACTTTCTATGCCACTTTAGAGTAATGGTATGCATGTAATTAATTATATTGCACATCTAACTCTATATGGGTTGACATAACTATATATGAGTATTGACATAGAACATTTGTAATTCATATTTGTTCATAAAAAACGGTATCTCTTCAACATATTTCGTATTTAGTACCAACGAGTTATACCGTTCTCATTAAATGTTTCGACCACGTTAATTTTTAAAACCACAGTCTTTTTTTGAAAACCTGAGAGTTGTTAAGTCTTGTATTAGGAGACGATGCGTGTGATCATTCTCCCACGCGGTGATCTCCCTTTTCATCTGTACTGAAGTGTAGCCAAGGGAAATGATCCTGTGCAGAGTTTTGATTGTGATTCGCAAGGGATCTTAGAAAAGTTGAAAAGAAAAGGCGTGAACACTCGTTGGGTGGATGTTTCACCGTCTCACGATTTCTCGAGAATTTGTAACGGGGTACAGCGAGCAACCGAATCCTTATCGCCTGAGATCAGCATGTAGTTTAACGATCTGGAATGATGTCTAATTCCTGAAATGTTAAAAAGTTAACATAGCAATCATCAATCATAAAAGGTGTTTCTTCACAGAAGATAACTTTTGAAACACGCCTCTCTTATAATAGATATTGTAATATCGATGATAAAATACTACCATTATAACTTACCATTTCTATTTCAGCGAGTCTTGAATAGTGTTGCTTCACCTTCATTACAAGTTTTCTGAAAAAAGAATATGCAATGTCCTAATTAATAATTTCCTTCTCGCAGCATTTTATGATTGTTTCTTAAAAACACAACTGGTCGACAACTACGAAGTGTGATTGTTTTTATCACTTGGCTTAAACTTTAAACTTATTTTACATCGATTGTGACGAAAGCTTGAAACTTATTTAATTCATTTTCGATGACAGCTTCCTGGATACTACACTAGTACTCGAGCCGATTTGTGGGTTAGTCCCGGCAGTTTTCACCTGGGACTCTCGGTACAAGAGGCCGACGCTCTACAACTGCACCACTGTCGCCCACATGGCTTAGTTGCTGTACTGGAGCGATAACAATTGCGGCCGAATAATATGCTGTTAACTTTGATTTATTGTAGTATGAACATTCACAACAGGTTTATGTATAAATATATAAGAAAATTGGTCCAAGTATCTAGACAAATCATTTCTTCAAAAATGTGCAGTCATTCATGTATATCGATCATGTTTTGGTCACTGAATAAGGATGTCTTGGACATGGTTAATGTAAAAAAATCGTCTATTGTTCCAGGAGTCAATCAGGCATTAAGGTGCTTTTTCACAGATGTGAAGAAATTTGGAAGTAAGAAATTAGTTTCTTCCAAACTGTACAATAGGTTACACTGCTATATGATTCGTAGTAAAGAATAGCTTTTGGAATCAAAATAAGTGTGTATACATAAAATGTAATAACATGTATTTCAATCCGATGGCGTTATATCGCTTTTGAGGTTTACTGTATATAAACTATATATACTCAGATAGATTGATGCTTTTTGAATTAATCATGCTTTCAAAATCTACGTTTAATTGTTTATTAAACAAGAACACAAAAACAGAATTGTTTTAACGACATTTTATTTTGACTTTCAATTGTTCTCTTCTGTGAACAAGCACCAGATAATTCGGACAAGCCCAAATTCCCCTATGAACGCCTAAATGGCTTGATGCATTGTATGTCATCAGGGAGAGTTTATTAACAACAGCTGAGCTTAATCCTTTTTTGAATATGACATTTTCAGACAAAAACGCTCGAACATTTAAAGTCATTTTTGGTAATATTCAATGCCTTGTTAGACAATATCTTTAATATGTAACAGCTTTAGTTTGAGACAGAGAGGCTGAAAAAGTTTGTAATGAATGTCTTGGTTTCATTACTTTTCAGCTTATAAGGGCATAATGATATGGACTTTAGTAATAATAAAAATAATTTTCTTGAAGGTGACGCATTTGGATTAAAAAAAAGAAAAAAAAAAAAAACGATGAAAAAGAGAAAGAAAAAACATTTGCAAAAAACCGCATGGGAATTTAGTTTAAGGAATAGTCGCTATGATAAAAAGAGGAATTGCAATGTGCTTATGCTAAGCATTTCTTCTCTTTTCACGAATGCCTTGTAAAAACAGAATTTATGCGTACAAACAGAATTGCCCAATTCTGTATGTTATCATGTAATATAGAGACAGAAGGTGTATCGTAAGAAACCCGCAGATTTGCTTTGTGTCGCCAGAGTATGATAGACGCTCGACAATTTGTCATAATATGCCATGAAAACGTCAAAGCAATAAATTGTCTCGTATATTTGCATAATGTAGTCATAAAAGTTAAAAAATGGAAAAATAAAATGGCAAAAAACGACAGAGATCCGTCTCTTTATGAACGTTTTGTTGTCTGCGTGGTTCGCTTTACAAGAAAAAAATGTTAAACTTTGCAATAAACAAATGTGTAAACTGATGATGATTATTTGTACTTAAGTGCACTAGCGGTTAGAACTTTGACCTGCACAGAATTACCCCGTGCCTTGTAATCAAGTCTTCATTTAGTTCATGCTGTAATACAGTGAAAATAGGGACCGGAACATATTGTTCGACACAAAGAATCATTCGACAATGAGAATTTTGACATAGTGAAGCTGCTTTATATGAAAATAAAGAGCAAGTGCTTTGGACCCGTGTAATTTCTTCGACACTGAGAAGACTTCGACAGAAGTTTGACATGAAGAAGTTTTATTGTATCGCAATTCGTGGTTCGAAACCTAGCTTGGATTTGATTGCGTGTTTTTATTCTGTGCGTTTTAAATGCTTTCAACACTTTTCCATATTTATCGGTACCCTCTCCTCAATACTGAAAAAGCTATTTCCACAGTGTTGACTGCTTTCCCACTTGTAACACATTGACACAGGATGTATGGTTCTTACCAATACTTGCTAATACGGTTATTATTGGTTTGGAAGGTATTGGTTACAAAACTGGTTGGAAAACTGGCAACCTGAATTACATGCTCGACATCTCTAAACAAACAGCTTTAAACTGAATAGTTCCGGTCCAAACCGATGTTTACCGAGAACGACCGAAGTAATCCGAAGGTTGAATACATTTCAAAATGACGAGTAATGGGTATTCTACTTTTAAGCCAAAATCGTGCGACTACTGAGTATCATACAAGTCAACGTTGGCGCAAGGTTAGCCTTCTTTTTGAGAAAGGCCCCTGATTGGCATTCGGAACACCTCGGCCATTTCTTAAAATAACCTCGGAGGTAATGGGGAGCCATTTTTGAAAGTATTTCAGCAACGAAGAGCCAATCGTATCAACTCGGCAATCCCCGTCACTAGTCGGGGATTGCCGAAAAGAGCCGATTGACAAGATATGAATCCAAGATGTGTTGATATGGTCATCTTTAATGAAAAGGGTAAAAACAAACATTCAATTGTGATATATAACCAATTTGTGTGTATTTAAATACATATTTAGTGCCTGTGTGCATTTTGCGTTAGCCGCCGGAAATAAGGCGAATTTCCCCAGGATTTCTGGTGTATTCATGTACTGCCTACGAGGTATATCTACCGACTTGTTACGGGGATTTCCGAGTAGATACGATTGCCTGATTGGTAGCAAAAATGGAGTGACGGTGTTGTAAAGGTTTAAATGTGTATTGATAATAGCTACACTGGGACGCCCTCCTAGGATCATCCATCAGCCCAATGCAATGCATCAAACTTGCAAAAAGGCAAATTGAATTCTTGCCTTTCGAAAAAGGAGAGAAGACGGATGATCACAAGTCGACATTTAGTTGTTTTTGTATTTACTTATTAACCATGCATGTTAATAGAATGCATTATTATGCACTCATTTCGCCTTTAACTTTTACCCTTTCCCAAACAACAAATTTTCGACTGTCCCAAAATGAAAGAGTTTGCAGACGACATTTCAAAATGTGATGAAATTGAAAAATATTCTTCAGAAAGAGCAGAAAATTTTGTGGGAAAAGGAAATATTGCTCGTCACGAGCAATTTTTCCTTTTCTCGCAATGTTTTCTAAAGTCGTCTGCAACAAAGTAGTCAAATGTCGTTATTGATTGGGAAAGGGTTAAGGGTTGTGGGATTTTCATCGCGTTTGTAGACAATGTAGTTATTTCTAGTTATAGTTATCCTCGCCTCAGCACAGGAAGTCAGCTGCCCAAAGCGGGTAGCTGACCTCGTGTGAAGAGACGAATTAGCTAATCTCAGCTGTTTTACCAAACGACCAAAGAAAAATGTTTGCGTAAGTCAAATCTGATATACGCGGATGGTATCCTAAATAAGTGTCCTATATTGCAATGTGTCGCGTCATTGGAAGCGTCTCGGAGAGACGATTGCAATGACGTGTCACATTGCAATATAGATTGTCTCAATATTCAAATTAAAGGGATTGTTCTTTTGAACTTACGCATCGTTTCAGCGTAAAATGGTTAGTAAAACGCTACCGTGGTGTAAGTCAATCGTGCTCCCGTGCGATGTTTAGGTTTCAATCGATCGCTACCATACCTGAGAAAAGGGGTGATTGGAATAACTGATCAGAGTTACCTACCATTGCACTAAGCGAATACGAATACGAATAGGACTATTTTATTGAGAAGTAAACTTACAAAGTTTCTTGTCATTACAATGATATTCAAAATATACAAACAAATCAAGGTCACATGGAAAAAAGGAAGTGGAATGCAGACACAGAGTTAACGTTTACATTACGTTAATTCAAACGTTGATAAATTGATATAAAGTAATAACGATGACGTGGTTCCAAACGGACACAATCTCCGCTTGTAACAAGCTGAAGCTGTGTCCTATCAGAACCAAAGCACTTGCGTTAGAAATGGGGTCATTGGCACAAATTCATAATAAAGACTCCTCTTAAAAAGGCCACTGTGTTTATCTATTAATAAAAAAAGAGAATATAGATCAATTTATACAAGCTAGCATAATTAAGCCTCTATCACAAGTTTACATTGTTTTTTAACTCAGCCATATATTGTGTTGGACTTCTATGATGAAAATCAACCTAACATACCTTATAAAGAAAACAGCTGACAGCATGGCAAGAGATGATACTATGAGAACTACAGTTATGAATGCACGGGATCGGAGCACGTTGCCTGTAAGATAAGAGAAATATGCCCTCTTACAAAAGGTCCTGGAGTGCTGAGGGTTGTGATTCTAACTACTAGGCCTTACCAAATACATGTAGATAGATAAACACATACACAATAAATATAAATGAATAAATTAATCAAAATAGTGAATAGATTAATAGAATAAATGAATAGAAATACATTAAGCGAAAATTGATAAATGAGTAGATAGAAGAATAAGAAATAGATAAATGAATAGGTAGGCAAATGTATAAATAAACAAATAAACATATAAATAAATGATTGAATAACTTAATAAATAGATGAAAAAATAATACAATAAACAAACAAACAAATAAAAAGATAAAACAACAACTAAGTGAATACAACAAAAATGAATTGAAGAATACATAGATGCATAGATTGATAGATGAAAATATATATAAATAAAGGAAAGGTTTAACAGCAAGCATTATAACAAAGGGAAACTTTGATCTTAAAGGACGTTTTATTTTTTGGTTGCAGTCCTTTACGAGGGACTACGTCGCAAGTAAAAGACTGTATGACGAATTGTATGAATAAAAAGATTATTGCATAAAAGGGCGTTAAAATTCTACATAATCCACATTAGTCTAATAAATGAAAAAAAGAGGGTCGAATAATAAAGTTGCGTTACGCGACATTTACTCTGTTATAGGTGGTAAACAATGGAACGTTCCAATTTTCAATAGTCCTTGACACCAGCCCAAAATGCCAACCTCAAATTATTTCAAATTCTGAAAGTTGGCAAAAAAAGGCTATTGTATACCCTTATCTAGACAACCAGAGAGTAAAGTATCGATGCAACAACCAAAACAGTAAGGTGCGGAAGGTTTCAACATCAAAACCTGTGTCATTTCATTCCACATGTTAAAGACATTCCATGTGTTGTCGTTAGAGTTCATTACATGAAACCACGTGAACATTCTCTACGCGGGTTCAAATCATGACTGGGAAGACTTTAACTTGATTTTAATGAGAGGCTAATTTAAAGGATGTCAGAGGTTTTTCTCGGCTTGATAAGCCCGTGTGGGCATGTGTGTGTGGGATCTCCTTCCATCAACTACATGTATTGCCAGACATTGCGGAAATATATCACATATATTGTTGATGCGGTGTGCAACCCTAACAAACAAACAAACAATCAAACTAAAAAACGAAATAGTCTTTGTAGTTGCTTTCCTGAAAAACTGGAAAAGGTTTGATAACCGTCACCGTTAAAAAGATTCATTGAAATGTTCCCAATACAACCAGCAATATATTGAAAACGAATTTAAACCCTTTACCAAACGCCAACTTTTCGACTGTTCCAAATTGAGAGAGTTTTCAGACGTAATTTCAAAATGTGATGGTACGGTAAAACGATCTTCTGATAGGGCAGATAACATTGTGGGAAAAGGAGACATTGCTCGTTTAGAGAAATGTCTCCTTTTCCCACCATGTTTTCCAGAGTCGTCTGTAACAAACTGGGTAAACGTCGTTTTTGTATGGTAATTGGTTTAACCATTGACACACAAAAAACAAACAAACTAACAGACTGAAAACCTATGTCAATGTTCCCAATATAACCAGCAATATGTTGAAAACGACTTCAAACCACATCAAACACATAGACAAGTATACAAACAATCACAAAAACCGTGCAAAGTAACAAACAAAGAAACGAACGAACAAATCCATACATAAACAAATATACAGACAGACAGACAAACTAACAAACATAAGCCACAAAGACGGTAAAGGATAGCGAATTTTATTGGGCGTTACATGACGTTGCGTGACGGACCATAAAAAGCCCATTACCATCATTGTCACGAGCCCTCCCACTCAATCACGATAGCGGCGTCAACGAGTGCAGATTGCCAATCAAACTTCCTCACAATGATCTCCCTTTATGAGATTGATCACTGCCACCACAAATGCCACATGTCCATCCGATTAGAAACAAAGATGGCGTTTAAATATGGCGGCGAAACCCAAAATAATCCATTTTCGATTCATTTGTAAAGGAAACGAAATGTACGTCAATTTAACTGGTCAGAAATCAACATAAAACGACAGTTTAACTTCAAATTAACTACTATATCAGATAGAAGCTTGAAAAATAAAAATTTGGATGAAAATCTTGTGGTAGCATTGATCAATGCAGCGTAGCAAGGGGGGATTACTATGAGGACTTTGATTGTCAATTGTCAATAACGATGTTTCTTTAACCGCTTTCGATTCGTATAAACGTATTTGGACGCATCAGTAAAAGAATATGTAAGAAACGACTCTACTTTTGCCACAGTGGTTCTTACCCAAATCCTCGAGAGAATTTGTATTGCTAGTTGCCTCTATTAGGGCTTGTTGTCATATCCAAGCTGTAGATGTAGAATGAAAAATCTACGTCTTGATCATTCGGACTTATCATATACATAGGCGTACGAGCGGTTTCAACATGGGGGGGGGGGCAACCTCAGATGAGGACCATTCTAAGAATAAATGATCCTTAACTTTCTCATGACTAAACATGCATCTGCAAATTCAATATCATTAAATGACTTAAAAGAAAGCGTATGAAAATTTATATCTTAATTAATACAAAATAACCACAAGAAAAAGAAAAAAAGGATAGGCCAGGTCTCGATCTCACGCGGAAATCAATTGTGTTGATCAAAACTAGAAATGACAGCGACCATGCTGTCACAGCCATGGGTTCGTCTTAATAAGATATATAATAAATAAATATATATTTGAATATAATATAGGGTCTGAGTTTTGCATCACTGTTTTCGTCGGTCGAAACCACTCGGATATTTCCGTGAGCTGAGTTTTCCATTCGGAACACCTCGGCCATTTCTTAAATATCTACCAACTTATGACGAGGATTGCGAGGATATTGGAGGGGGGCGCCTGGCCCCCGGCTCCTACGCCTATGATATACATGTACTTGTATCACGAATAAAAATAAATACTCGATAAAACCCATACCTTTAGACTGGGGTTCGGCATATACAGACCGACTTGCTTGACTTACAGCGCCTCGCATGCCCACCATGGTTGCGTGTATTTTATATATCACGCTCTGTTTTAAATGTTTTATACTATACGACCTCGACCTGCCGTCTACCGTATAGGTTGTTGATGACCCTATAAATACAGCAGTACATGATCATGAACCCGATTTCTCAACGAAGGTTGTTCATTAATATATATGCTTGTTTGTATGTATGGTGTTTAACGTCAGTTGTTCAGTTATGTAACGGCTTTCCTGGACCCACCAGTACTGAGCTAGGGCTCCAAAGTGACTTGCTAAGGGTCACTCCCGAGAAACCAGAAGTGTCGGTGGGGCTCGAATTCGGGCTGCCGAGTAATAAAACGGGTTCCCTTGAACCACCAGTACTAGGCTAGGGCTTCGAAGTGACTCTCAAAAGATCACACCCGAGAAACCAGAGATGTCAGTGGGTATCGAACCCGGGACGCCCGGGCTCTAAGTCCACTACGTTAGCCACTGCATTCTATATGTGTCAATGTCATTTCTGTTATGCCGCAATGCCTGATCATAATAGATTAAGGGAGACCCAAAATCTGCCCTTGAAGACTGGTCCAACTAGGTAGAACCATCACCGAAGAAACTCGAAAATACACCCTCCTAATACCCCGTTGGCAAAACCAGTAAAATATCATGCAATTTGCCATTTTATGTCAAGGTAAATAGATGTTCTGATAGTTAATGATGCTCAAAACTACAAAGAGGTAAAATCTGCTGCACAAATGTTTTGTATGGGTCGATTATCTCAATGTAAAGCTGGTGGTGCGGTCGTGGACTTTCAAATTGCAATTTTGAATTGCATCGGCGAGGAGAAATAACAAAATCTCACAAATTCGACATGTGCAAAAACGAAACTTTACCTAGCAGCGGTTGGATTCAATAAGGTTTGTCTAATGTTTTTAGATTATTGAATACTTGTCAGAAAATGCAGAATAATAGTAAAAAATCTACCCTGAAAACGCTAAACCGGAAGTTGCGCAACCGATCTTCGTGCTCAGCACCATGGTGATGCGGGAGAGCGTTCACCAGCCGTGAATAGAAAAACAATTAAAATAAACATGTGAAACGTGAACAAAGACGAAAGCAACATACCTGAACATTTCGGATCGTCAATACGTGTAGTTGGACACACGTGTATCTGTACACTGACAACATACGGCTGGACTCGCCCCCTTGAACAGGGCATTCCGTCCCAGGCTACCTCCACACCATTGTCCTCTATATAGCTCGGTACCAAGTGGAAGTTACGCGGACGGGGCATTTCTAGAACATAGAAATCATAATTGTTTTGTTCTCTATATAGCTCGGTACCAAGTGGAAGTTACGAGGATGTGGCATTTCTAGAACTTAGAAATCTTAATTATTTTGTCCTCTATATAGCTCGGTACCAAGTGGAAGTTACGAGGACGTGACATTTCTTTGACATAGACATCTAAATTGTTTTGTTCTCTATATGTATGGCTACCAAGGGAAGATACGAGGACGTGGCATTTCTAGAACATAGAAATCATAATTGTTTTGTTCTCTATATAGCTCGGTACCAAGTGGAAGTTACGAGGACGTGGCATTTCTAGAACTTAGAAATCTTAATTCTTTTGTCCTCTATATAGCTCGGTACCAAGTGGAAGTTACGAGGACGTGACATTTCTTTGACATAGACATCATAATTGTCTTGTTCTCTATATATATGGCTACCAAGGGAAGATACGAGGACGTGGCATTTCTAGAACATAGAAATCATAATCGTTTTGTTCTCTATATATATATGGGTACCAAGGGAAGATACGAGGACGTGGCATTTCTAGAACATAGAAATCATAATTGTTTTGTTCTCTATATAGCTGGGTACCAAGTGGAAGTTACGAGGACGTGGCATTTCTATGACATAGAAATCATAATTGTTTTGTTCTCTTTATAGCTTGGTACCAAGTTGAAGTTACGAGGACGTGGCATTTCTTTGACATAGACATCATAATTGTTTTGTTCTCTATATATATGGCTACCAAGGGAAGATACGAGGACGTGGCATTTCTAGAACATAGAAATCATAATTGTTTTGTTCTCTTTATAGCTCGGTACCAGGTGGAAGTTACGAGGACGTGGCATTTCTTTGACATAGACATCATAATTGTCTTGTTCTCTATACATATGGCTACCAAGTGGAAGATACGAGGACATGGCATTTCTAGAACATAGAAATCATAATCGTTTTGTTCTCTATATAGCTGAGTACCAAGTGGAAGTTACGAGGACGTGGCATTTCTAGAACATAGAAATCATAATTGTTTTGTTCTCTATATAGCTGGGTACCAAGTGGAAGATACGAGGACGTGGCATTTCTATGACATAGAAATCATAATTGTTTTGTTCTCTTTATAGCTCGGTACCAAGTTGAAGTTACGAGGACGTGACATTTCTTTGACATAGAAATCATAATTGTTTTGTTCTCTCTATATATTGCTACCAAGTGGAAGTTACGAGGACGTGGCATTTCTAGAACATAGAAATCATAATTGTTTTAACCTCTATATAGCTGGGTACCAAGTGGAAGTTACATGGACGTGCCATTTCTGGAACAGAGAAATGATAAGTTATTTGTCCTCCATATAGCTGGGTTCCAAATAGAAGTTACGAGGACGTGGCATTTCTTAAACATAGACAAGTGGGTGATCATATGATCTATGTAAAAGATATGAAAACAGATTGCAAATGGCGGCGTCCATGAATGAACAGGTATTGATGCTTTTTTTAGCAGATTACCTTTGTTTCCACTTTTTTATATACGCCATCTCCCGACAATCGATGGTAATGTAGTAAATTTCTGTAGAAAAGATAACTTCGGGGGTTCAATGCAAGAATGTAGTAAGTGCTGCACACACATGCAGCACTTACTATAGTATTGCACTGAATCCTTGACTTGTCCGTTAAGGCTTTTTAGACAAGCTTGGCAATGCAGACAATTGATTTAGGCACCCTGATGGGTAGAATGATATACTTAGTTTGTCTGTTTAATCATCTTTAATTTTACGTTACATCAGCTGTACTTCAGTTAGAGTGTGAAGCCTGCTTTCAGACGTAGAATAAGTTGTCTTTGTAGGCACTATCAAAGTGGGTAAAACTACAGCGGTCACGTCTGTCTTGGTCTTATAAGATTTTTTAATTGCCGTACAGCCATCAACAAAAATGTATGGAGCGCATACGTAACTTTGCAGTACCATTTCGGACGTGAAATTGCCGGGGACAATTGCGATGGCGCCAGAAGAGATTTCTAAAATTTCTGCAAACCTTCGTGGGCGAGATAATTCGTCCTAAAAGATCGTGAAATTTCTACACGTGTTGAACTTCGTGCTGTGGTCGGTACAGTGCATTGATCGACGGATATGTTTACGACTTGAACACTAATTATCATTAATTAATGAATAAATCATCGTCGTATGGTTTTAATGGCGCTTGATCTGATTTTGTTCACCAGGGGTAAACATTTCCCCTTTTTCTTTACGATGAAAACAGACACCAACACACCTTACAGTAGCAATCTGCGATTTGGTTTCGTGATGAAAGAGTTAATACGTTTTTTTTATCTAGATTTTACGATTAAAATGATTTAAGTCTCCTAAAGCTTTACGTGAAATTAACATTGGTATCCATTGTTATTTTACACTTCGTCATTAGAGGAGACGTTACGAAGAACTAATTTACATGCCTTGTAAGAATTTCGCAGGTGGTCTGAATAACGTGGCGTGTGGGTGGCATATGTATACGATCGTAACTTCTCGGGCATTTCCGTGACCTGAGAAATACACCTCGTATAAAAGCATAGGGATACAAATTGTGTGTAAAATGTCCCGGCGTATGACACATTTCTTTTGAGCGTCCATGTTGAGCTTCAATGTAAATGGAAGAGTCGAACATCATTTTTTTTAAAACCATTATTTTTATTCAGTATCTCATACGTAATAGTAAAATAAGACGTTGTGTCATATTTTCGTTTCGTAAATTAAATTCGATGGCTGTTCAAATATTGCATTTGTCAGTTTCATTTGAAAATTAAGGTACAACGACAGTAGTTTTCTAAGAAGCAATATGGTGGCTTCCATATTATATCATTATACAAATGTATATGTTTTCCGCTGGATAACACACTGTATTACAACATTAAACACAGGCACTAAATACTAAATATATGTTAATACATAACATTAATCAAATATCATAATTGATTGTTGTGTTTTTCTTTTTTATCAAACATTATCGTAGCAACACATCTGTATTTCATATTTTCTCTATCGTACCTTCTCGGCAATTCCATACATTCTATTGGCAAGTAGATACGATTGCAAACGGACATGCGCTTCGTCGCCACCATGTTGCTGGACTACTTTTAAAATGGCTCCCCATTACCTCCGAATTATTTCAAGAAATGGCCGAGGTGTCCCGAATGATACTAGCTGAGTTCGGAGAGATTTACGAATAAGTTTTCGTCAAACTTCTATGAGTCCATGATTATTTGACACCATTACATGCTTTTCACCTAAGAGGGATATATCTTTAAGTTTAATTTTAAGTTTAATATAAAAATGAAAACAACACTTGATAGCCACGTATTGCATATCTCAGTCAACTGAAGTATTCGTCGAAAAGCTGGCTTTACAATTAAATGTTTATCGTATACCTTGCATACGTCCTTCGGCGCAATAAAGGAGATTGGTCTTTCAGTCACATATTGCATAACTAAATCAACCGAAGCATTCGTCGAAAAGATGGCTTGACAAATTATTTTACGTGCATGTACCATTCATACGTCTTTTGGTGCACTAAAGTAAATTTGTCCTTCAATTACGCAATGCATATCTAAATCAACTAAAACATTCGTCGAAAAACTGGCTTTACAATAAATTGGACATACATGTACCGTTCACATGTCCTTCGGTGCAATAAAGTAAACTGGTCCTCAATCACGCATTGTATATCTAAATCAACTGATTTTTTGTCGAAAAACTGGCTTTACAATAAATTGTTCATACATTTACCTTTCATACGTCCTTCGGTGCAATAAGGGGATTGGTCTTTCAGTCACATATTGCATATCTAAATCAACTGAAGCATCTGTCGAAAAGATGGCTTGACAAATTATTGTACATGCATGTACCATTCATACGTCTTACGGTGCACTAAAGGAGATTGGTACTTAAGTCACGAATTGCATATATCTAAATCAGCTGAATCATTTGTCAAAAAGCTGACTTTTAAATAAATTGTACATGCATGTACCATTCATACGTCCTTCGGTGCAATAACGGAGATTAGATATCCAGTAACATATTGCATATCTCAATCAGCTGAAGCATTTGTCAAAAAACTAGCTATACAATTAAGTGTACATGCGTGTACCGTTCATTTGTTCTTAAGAACAATAAGGAAGAGTAGGTCCATCGATCGTACTGTCATGTATTGCACATCCACATTCATTTGAGTACGAGTTATCTTACAGTAACGTATTGTAAATCCACATTGGCCTGAGTATTCATAGACAAACTGGGCTCGCGGTATACACACCTTTCGTTTCCACGTACAGACATTCGGACCACGTTATTCCAGCACCAGATTTAGCCATGCCAACTTTCAACCGTGAAAGGGACCCATATACGTCGCTTGGGTTGATTGACAAGCCTGTATCGGGTAACGAAATGGCCTTCCAGTCAATAGCACCCTAGGAAAAGGAAAAGTAAAAAGTCAAAAAATTTAAAAGAAAAATGTTGACGTGTTATTTTGGACGTACGTGTGTATTCTTCCTTTAGGGATAAGTGCAAATCAAAGGCAGCAGTAGGTGATAAGAAATAGCACATGTCCATATGAGATCTAATGGTATCTGGTAAAATAAGTGAGGTAAAAAGGATATATTGCTCAAGAGGAGGTTTCTATATAGTTTTCTGCAGCATATGGAACACAGCAAAGTATCATGGAATGTATGTTTTATTTTAAACATGTTCCATAAAATTGCTCGCTAGTTTTCCTTCATATATGTAGGACACTTTGGATTTTACAATTATAAGGCCCTATAAATTGGTTGTGTAGACGAATCTTTGTTATGGTAACAACATCACAAACTTTAAGGATAAAAGTGTCCGATCCCTTTCATTAACAGTTATTGATATAGGACACTTTGGACGTTAGAGTTACAGGACCCTGTATATTGGTCGTGGAGACGTAGTCTATGTTATCGAAACACCATCGCAAACTTTGACGACAAAAGTATCCGAACTCTTTCACAAACAATGACTGGTGTTTGACACTGTGGATAACAACCGTGAGGAGTTCCGTATACATTTACATGCGTTGGCGCCCAGCTTATATGTATGGTACATGTGTGAGCGAGCATAGGAACACTTTAAACGTGTGCTTGTCGGTTAAAAAACAAAACAGCCCATATTGATAAAATATAATACCATCTTGGATTCGTTTTAATGATTGTCTTTGGAATCAGGTATTTCAGTCGTTGTATTTCAGTCTAAATTGGCTGTGTAAAATAATCACATTATTACTTATTGATTTCCCCTTCTTTTCAGTATGTCCTTTTTGACTGTCTTATACATCATTCATACCATTTCATACCGTAGGAAATTTCAGCTTTACTTTAAACGCACCCTTTATTGAAAACTATATACGTTTGTTTTATTCGACAACATACCCTACATGAATTCCTCATTTCTGCTTGGCACCACACCATGAAGTGATAACCAGCGTTGTGACCCCGGGTAGTCAAGGTGACGTTAATTGATTGTTGGAGTACACTAAGTTCAGGTATGAAGAATTTCTCAGTGGCTCCATCTGCAATAAAGATAGTTACATTCGTAATGCGTCCGATCGAAGTGAATTCAGATATTTTTAAAGTTCGAAGAATTGATTATTTTTGATGAACATATTACATTGTTTGTATATCTGGTTAAACTGAATGCTGAGTCATTTTCTAAAAATAGACTTTTGTGTCGTCTGCATTCCAAAACCATAACTACCTGACTTATTTGATGAGGAAAGATACTCAAAATAGCGAACAGGTTAAATGATTTACTTGGGGGCTGGCCTGGATCTAACCTGTTTGCTAAGCATGAAGTCGTTTCAAGCATTATAAGGGTTTATTAGTTTCCCTTAAAATAAAACGACAAATTGTGTGATCAATATTTAGAGTTCTCATGTAAATCCTCCATAAAGTTGTAAGCTCATTGCCAAAATTGGCTTCTAAGTTTACTAAGAAAAGCAGTTCTTCAGTAAAGGTGAGGTTTATCTTGTTAAGAGATTCTTAAAGATATCTCACATCCCGTCTATAGCTCATATGAATGGCAATAGCTATGAAATGCCATGAAAGATAAACATCATTCTGACTTCATAGAAACCGAACATTCCAATAGGCTTTACCTTTATAGATAGATACTGTAAATTGACAAAGTGTCTTGTTCCATAAAAGGAAATAATTTATATCATACGCTTTCTCTAAGTTCACAATATAACTGAAATAATGTTAATGCGATATATAAAAAACTTAATAGAATAAATTGTTACCTTCAGCAGTCGCCAACTTTAACTTTATATGTAGATATTTATCTCATTGACCATTGTAAATTTGTAAACTTACCGAGTGTCTTGTTCCATAAAAAGGAACACATTTATGTCATACATTGTCTTTAAGTGCACAACTTAACTAGAACACTGTTGAAGCGATATATAAACTCATAAGAATAGATTGTTACATGTAGTGGTCACCAACTCTACCTTTATAGATAGATAATATTTCATTCACAATTGTAAATTTACGAAGTATCTTGTTCAATAAAAGGAACTTATTCATATCATACATTGTCTGAAAGTGCACAACTTAACTAGAACACTCTTGAAGCGATATATAAACTTAATATAATTAATTATTACCTGTGCTAGTCGGCAATTTAGAACTTTTCACCATCATCCACGATATCTGTGGCGATAGTCCAACATTGGTACCAGCACGCATGCTGATATTATACTCCAAACCACACTGTAAAGTGACGTCATAGTGGAACAGTTGCGCATACGCTGTGAAATTTGTTAGAGTGATTGCTCGATTATTCATCACAGCCACTTGGTATTTGGTTATGATGCCATTTTTTAAATGTGATTCTACATCCTGAAAAGGGAATAATTACATGTGTTACCAGCGTTCACTCATATAAGTTTGCTGTAATATATTTGTGCTCGTTCAATAAGTTGCTTCCGATTCATATAGCCCACCGACCGACTTCATAATACCCGTATTTCGATACATGTGCTGCAGAATGTATTTGTTTAACCTATTTACTTTACATCAATTATGAAACAAATTCTTACAACTTAGATAAATCGCTCTCGATTCAGCTTCCTGGATACATAAACAGTACTCGCGCCGAATGTGGATTAATGAAAGGTTGCAATACAGATCCCGCCACTCACGGGATTCGAACACACGACCTCGTATCCCTAGGCCACGGTCCTCCTTCACAGATGGGTTTACATTTAAAAGAAAGTAATGAGTTGCTACTGCGTCAATAGGAACGCTAGTTTGCATTATGTAGTTATTCTTTTTTAGAGATTATTTCTTCCAGTAAGGTATCCAATTAGAAAAAAAAAATGCATGTAGTTCTGCAAATCTTCAAATCATTGCTCAAATCCTTTTCTTACGTGTTTTTTTTTGTAATATAAATTGGTTCCAACGTGTACCAGTCACGCAACACAATAATTAGAAATGAATTAAAACATTTTAAACTAAGACAACGTGTCCCATCAGTAACAGTGTATCCGCACGTTTTTTTAAGAGGTAATAAATCTTCATGTTGGACAAGCCGCCACAGCATTTCATTTGAGAGACAAAACAAATATTGGTTGATTTGTCTAATTAGAATTTCGGTTTACTAAGAAAATATTGTCCTTTATGCAGAAACACATCTGGGTTTATATTTAAAAGAAAGTAAGTATAATAAAACACAACACTATGTTTCACTGTAACAGAGGCCTCTGACCCAATATACTTATAACTGACAATTTCGGGTAACAAAGGAGTGGTCTAAACTTTGAAATATATAGAAAAGAGAAACACGGAAAATAAAAGTAGTTTCCTCGCAATAGCTTTGCAGGTTTACGGACGTGCACTGACTCACGGAGTTTGCAAGGGTGTTCCAAATGCATTGGGATACCTCTGCATACTTGTGAGCGATTGTTCGTTCGAAATACAGAGCACATATATGTATTACCCTTCCGCATTTCACATGGAAAACACAAAACAAAACAAATGTATTAATACATTCATTACAGATATTCTTTCATCGCATCATATAAAAAAAAAAAAGGAAAGAAAAAAGAAAAAAGAAAAAGAAAACCAAAAGTATTAATACCTTCCAATATATTCTAATCGTAATGTTACTACTTTCATCACAGCTTTCGTTCATCACAGCATATCCACCATCCATAAGCTGTGGTGCTCCAGAAGGTACTGAAAACAGTATACAAATACAAACAGTTCAAATATATTTATTGCAAAACGAATATCTTACAAAAAGATTTGGACGGAAGCTCAAGCTTAATAAACCCATATCCTGCTATGAAATCGAACCTGACATTAGATAGAAGAAAATAATTGTCGTACGCTAGTCATTTTGAATATGAATGGATGAAATTACCCAGTCATCACAAATGTGAATTTTTTGGAAACACATAGGGCAATATTAAAAGGTATGAAAATGATAATTCATTTCAATTAGTTATAGGCTTTTACTTAACTTCTGATAAGACTGTCATTCGGTTTAAAAAATCGCACACCTGGCTCTCTGAATAATATTATCTTTTTGTACAGTCCCAACCCGGAAAAGTACAAATTAAGAATCAAATATGAATGCGTCAACGAAAACAAATGCTCCATTATCCACCAGAATTTAGGTCTTCTGCTGTAATAAAGTGGTAAATTTTTGACATTTGTAACAGTTAACATTGTGATGTGACGTAATAAAATATTCATGAATTTTAATTGTAATGGAGCGAATTATGCGAATTTGAGCGACAAAGAAGGTCAACGTAATAGGTAACAGGTGTCGAAAAAGTTATTTATGTATTATATTTCCGTGTAAGACAAAATATTATATTCAATTGAAGTATATATCGCATGATTGCATGAAGGGGTTCTCAAAAACCACACCCGTCATCCCGATACTTCAATAACAGTGCGGCACTACAATAGCAGTCTAAAGCACAGTGCATGCGTTGAAGTAAATACCACATAGTTTCGCAATTTATGTTATTAATATTGCACTTTGAAACCTGAAACCTGCTGAGATCGATACTTTGTATATCCATTCCTATTGGGGAGGAAATATAAAACTCCAAAGGGGAATACTGTACTTCTGTAAAATTTTAACACATTTCCATCGAAAATCTTCGTCAACTTTTTATTATCGACAAAGTTTTACAAAAAAAAACAACATCAGAACGTTAGACAGTTGTTTGATATTCAACATTTGAAGCAATCATAATGCCGCACATGTCAAAAATGGAACTTGGAAATGTAATTGGAAATAAGATAGAGTATGTTTACGTTGCTAGTATACATTCACTGATGGGTACTTCAATAACGCTTCTATTCAATAAGAGTACATTTTTGAACTGCTATTGTAGTGTCACACTGCTATTTTAGTATCGGGATGAAGGGTGTGAAAATAGGGTTGGCGAGCCTGGTAAGAAATATGAACCACTTTCCTTGATTCGACCCCTTTGTTTGATCTAGGCCAATGATCTGCTTTTGATAAGAACTTTCTTCCATATTGACTTACTTCGGCTGATGTACACTTAAGGACTTAATGACCTACTGTGGCAAAAGAATCAATTTCCATTCGTTCACACAATGTTTCTAAAACCATACCCAAACGGATTTTTGATTTGCCGTCCTTTACAATGTTTGTCTGCAATTTCAATTTGAACCAATTCAGAAGCGCCTTGTGATAAGATGCGCAAATGAAGAAAGGTCGATTTTAAGTGACAACCCTCCTTCCGTGTTTTTGGACTTATGGTGCGTCACCGCCTTAGTCCATTGAATTTACATACCACTATTTGAGGGACGTTACATTATCGATACACAAACAGCGGTCTGACCCCAATTACTCATCAAACATCCGCCTTCACTGTGCGGACTAACATCTTCTTGGAACTAGGAATGAAGTCCGAATTCTCTCGCTTTGTTTTGCTCTACATGTATATTATTATAATTGTTGCCTCATGGGAAATCGTAAAATGTCCAGATGTTCGAAAAATAGACTATCGTTCAGTCTCTGTTCACAGAAATAATAACTATAGTAATGGTGGTAAAAGGAGCAGCTGTTTTCCTCGAGATGTTGCCCAAAGAAATTCTCAAATGTATCCTCAAGCATCTTACTTTGAACGCACCTTAGTCCTTCAGCGCTAACAGTGCTTTGATTAAACGACTTGACAGACACTTAATAGCGGTAAAGTAATTGGCCTTTATCCATCTATGATTAACCTTAGATCTTAAACAACAAGAAAATTTGCTTTTGCGATGTAAAAGCTTGCATCAAAATGCGATTTCGTTAAGACGACATTGTGGACACAGTCCGGCTTTTACTTACCGTCCTCCGCTGTACGTATGGTCAGGATAGCGCCGTCGCTCCAGTGTCCGGTTGGTTTGTTGTTCGAGCCGAGACGTTTCCTCTGTACCATAAAGTCATAGCTGGTGTACGGGGATAGATCACACACCGTAAAGGGGCTCGTGCAGTCTACGCACACCTGGTCACATTCTAGCCTCTTTTTGTAGACAATAGAGAACGAGAAAGGAAAACATATAAGAGCTTACTGTCTTATTCAAGTATTGTCATAATCATGTCTCATTTACTAGCGCATATACTGCAAAAATTATCTTCCTATGTCTCTCATTTCAACGCACATGTCGCAAAACATTAAATTTTATAAAAACACCTTTTCAATGCCTGTTTTACACTCAGTGAAGGCCAAAAGATAACAGCAAGTGGTGAAATTATTTATATATTTGTTTCTAGTTATATCAATGTTCATCACTCACTCTTGGAGTAAAATCGTACATGTTCCCTGGACGACCTACAAGTTCCATGCAAGGAAATGTGTCTTGCCCAAGGACGCTCTGCGACAAAAAGAATGAGCGTCTTAGGGGATCGAACCTGGGTTGCCGGTCTCTAGTACCCGACGCTAATTTTCCTTAAATGTTACCTAGTAGTTGTTGCTGCAGATGTCCATGTTCATTGCGTTTTCTGATAAATTGTATTTACCTTTCATTCGACGCTAGTGTCCCGAAGACCTTTTGATGTTGATACGTCAACAATGTTAACGATAAAACCGTAACAGAGACGTAAGAATTACGCTTGCTAAATATGCTGGAGCCTACACTCTAGTAGGTGGGTTAAGATAGAATACACATAATCCGCCATTTTGAAAATCAATCTTTTTAGCGGATTACTTCGGTCGTTCGCGGTATACATCGGTCGGGTCGGACCTATTCGGTTTAATCCGACCCAGACCGATGTATGCCGAGAACTACCGAAGTAAATCGACGACAGAATGAGTTTCAGAAAGGCGGTTTACTAGTATTCTACCTTAGTAAATGTATTTTTATGGTATCACAGCATTTCGGACCTGAAATTGCTAACATGTTTTCTTTTTAATGCTTTCGGGATAACCTGATACAATGTTTGTGATCGCTTATATTTCTCTCTCTCTCTCTTTATTAAGATAAGGAAGACACTGTCATTTAGAATATGCGTTCACTTACATTCCAATGTTTTTCTGTAGCTGTGTGTCTGTAGGAAACCCTGTAAGCCTCGCTCTCGTAAAATGAGACTTCGGGACACGTGACCGTAGGATACCACGTGATATTCACGCACCTGTTGTTTATCGAGGTGAAGGTCACATTGTCGACCGGGGACGGCTTTACTGAAACAAATACATGTAGATAAATTATTTCAACAAAATTCCTACTGTCTATATAATAAAAAAAACATTATCTCGGGAAAATGCATTTTGATTCGTTCTTTTGAGACAATAAAATGTATTTCTCAATGAATCTAAAACGAGATAGTAAAATCTTGCACATGTCACCTCAGCGCTACCATACCTTTGAAACAGGGCGCATTTATTGAACATCTTGTCAACCGTCACTGATACCAAACTCCTCATTGTATAACCTCCCCCTGTTACGCTGTATCGGTCACTGCCATCACAAGGTTTTCATACATATTTGGATGAAATTTAGGAGATGTTTTTTTTTCCAAGTCTATACAGGACATACAAGTTAATTAAGTAGTAATGTCTTCTGGTGGTGATGTCTGGCCAGTTAAATTGAAATGTATTTCGTGGTCTTCACCAATAAAGCACAATTGAATGATTTTTGATTTTGGGGTATCGCCACCATCTTTAAACTCTATTTTTGTTTCTATTAAGATGGCCATTTGACATTTGTTGTGGCCGTGATAAATCCCATTAAGAGAAACCTGTGCGGAGTTTGCACTAATACGTGTCACAGTGTCATGATGACTGTCTCGTAGGTGATGAAAAGAGAGCGAGAACTATCCATAAGGACTGGTTAAAGCGATGTAGAACTGCTGGCATTCCGTTTGCTAACAATATACCCTTTCATGTAGTGTTTAAAGAATATGGGAACATATAATGACTCATTAAAATAACATTACATTTGACTTACGAAATATGATTATTTAGCTTATTCTGTTTACATTGGCTTTTTTTGTAGTAGATTCCGATACCGTTTAACGTGTTAATGTATGAACAATTTAAAAGTTTAAATAGTTAGACGGCGTACGGTCTTTTTGATTTGAGTGGAATGTCATTTTCGATATTTTCCCATATAAACTGTATATGTATACATATACTTACAACAGGTCTCCGAATCGATCAGCCAGTCTGCCCGAAACACTGGCGGATAATTGCCACCCACATCAACAACCGTAACGTTTAGGCTAAATATGCTGTCAGAATCCATAGCGTTCCCGTAACCATAGTAACAGATACAAGAGGTCAACGTCGTCACGTCACAAATTCCGTGACTAAAATCTGACGTCCTGCAAAAAGTTTTGTTCTCAAAGCTTTGTATTGTAGGATTACCCATCTCCCCCATTAAATACATCCAAATGAATACAAATAAAATGGGAGAAAGAAACAATAAGTTTTCATGAATAAAAAGTATTTTTTCAAAATGATGTAATGCTTTTTGAAAATAATGTAAAGTGTATTTCATTCGTGATAATTTGTGGAAATGAACGTTACAATATTGCCTTATAGAAGTAATTTGTCCCTTTCTCACAGTAATTTCTGAATATATCTACATCGAATGCGTCAAAAAGAGGTTTAATGACGTTGCTTTATGAATCCCTAATGCAACCCCCATTAACATATTCATAATGTCTTGCTTTCATATAAACCATACAAATTATATCAAAGTTGTTTACATAGCCTGCAATATTGGAACATTACTGAGATGATAATATATGCGAAATATTTTGACAAATAAAATATTTAACTCTAACAATATCTACACGAAATGTTGTTTTCAATAAATATATTCACCGTTATTTCACAAATGCTATTTTGCTCAAATGAACAATAAAGAAGGAATAACAGTAGTCGAGTGTCTCCTTATAAAAGTATGGAGGGCATGAGGACTAACCAACGAATCGTCGCGAGTACTGGTGCAGTCATCGGGAGTGAATCTAACTCTTTCCCAAACAACAAATTTTCCCAATTTGAAAGGGTTTGCAGACGACATTTCAAAATTTGATGAAATTGGAAAACGATCTTCTGATAGGGCATAAAACATTATAGGAAAAGGAGAAATTGCAGATACTTACCACGTGACTAAGGGCCGAAGAGACGATTTGGTCACATGACTCGGAAGTTCCCACGATATCGTCAGATTGTCCTCTATAAAATTGTTGAACTGAATCACACACAAAGGCTGTTTGTCCTCGTCATGCTGGTCTGTTACGAATAACAATAAATAGTTTTTTTCAGTGTTTCGGACGAATACTAGCTAGATGTAACGAAGTTTACAGAGGCGTCCGATTGATTTTTCGGACACCTCTGTAAACTTCGTTAGTGAGTGGTGAAAGATCAAAAGGTTGCGCATATACAAATTTAAAGCAAATTGTTTCTAACCAAAATGAGGTTTCCCCTAACATAACGAGGAAAAATAGCGTTGGTTTTTATACTTTTACTGTGCAACTGTTTCTTACTCGTATGATCCATGTGTATATTGTTTCATAAACGTCAACCGGTAAAATAGATTCTTTTTTGCTTTACCTATTTCAAAAGTCTTTGGTTATGCTATTGTTAAACTGGAAGAAAGAGCAAGAATATTGCCATGGGAATTAGACGGTAAAACAAATTCCTTTTTGCCTTACCTAATCCCAACATCTTTGGTTAGGACATTGTTAAACTGGAAGAAAAAGCAAGAATATTGCCATGGGAATTAGACGCCAGTCATTCAGGGACTCTGGAAGTGGGAAAGCAGTCTGTCACTTTGAAAGTCCGATGTTAAAAGTTGATGTAGCGAAACACATATATGTAAGAACGCTGGTTCACTGTTTATCATGGAACCCGTGCATTTGGGATCTACATCTTATTATTTAGAATTATGTGGCTGGAATACTTGTACTAGACTTAGAGTTGAAATGCCTTTCTCAGCGTTGGTTCAAAGCACATTTGCTGTAAATTCGAACTTACATGAGGGGTAGACAAAAGAAACGTCAAGGACGCTACCCGTCTTAACCCGTTCTTATGGGCCGTGAGTACGGTTTTTTATTCATACATGCTATGATGAGCCTGGTTTCGGTCCAACGTAGTTTTTGGCCGAATCGAAAAAAATTGTGAGCAGGTGAAATAGACTAAATGCAACTGTAGGTAACTCTGAGCAGAACCCCTCATCTCAGGTATGGTATCGGTCAAATGTTTTTTATGGTCGAGTTCAAAAAATATGTAAAAAGGTGATATAGACTCAATGCAACGGTAGGTAACGCTGAGCAAAAGCCCTTTTGTCATGTATGGTATCGGTCAAATGTTTTTTATGGTCGAGTTAAAAAAATATGTAAAAAGGTGATATAGACTCAATGCAACGGTAGGTAACGCCGAGCAAAAGCCCTTTTGTCATGTATGGTATCGGTCAAATGTTTTTTATGGTCGAGTTCAAAAAATATGTAAAAAGGTGATATAGACTCAATGCAACGGCAGGTAACGCTGAGCAAAAGCCCTTTTGTCATGTATGGTATCGGTCAAATGTTTTTTGTGGCCGAGTTCAAAAAATATGTAAAAATGTGATATAGACTCAATGCAACGGCAGGTAACGCTGAGCAAAAGCCCTTTTGTCATGTATGGTATCGGTCAAATGTTTTTTTATGGCCGAGTTCAAAAAATATGTAAAAAGGTGATATAGACTCAATGCAACGGCAGGTAACTCTGAGCAAAAGCCCTTTTGTCATGTATGGTATCGGTCAAATGTTTTTTTATGGCCGAGTTCAAAAAATATGTAAAAAGGTGATATAGACTCAATGCAACGGTAGGTAACGCTGAGCAAAAGCCCTTTTGTCATGTATGGTATCGTTTGATTGAACCATAAACATCGCACGAGAGCGCGATGGAGCTATATTGCAATAGAAATGAAAAAGAACAGTTGCGATGTAAAGGCACAACAATGCGAACAAAAACTTACCATATTCATACGCATGTAGAAAAAGCGTAAGCGAGGACAATGTGACAAGAGACAGGAAAGACATCTTTTGCACACACTGGTGTTTACTGCACGCCCCAAAACGCTCGGTCGACACCATCATATGTAGCTGAAAATAAAAACTTAACCATTTTAGTACTGGAACCAACTTCATGCTAATGCAAACAGGTTGGATCCACACAGCCGCCAAGTAAATTGACGGCTGGCCTGTGATCTAACCTATTTGCTAGTCTTAGGTCACCTATGACAGGGCATTTAAACCCTTCCATTAATATACATGTTTAGGATTTTTGGTGAAACACTCGTAGAAGACGACTCAATAAGTGATTGCAAGAAATGAAGAACCTTCGCAAAACAGACACCCAAAACTCTGTTACAATGGCATGAACATGTGCACGTTAAAAAAGCATGTTGATATTTCCTGAACATTACTCATAAAAATTGCCCTGGCTTTCAAATTGCACCAGTGTGAATACCCCATAAGAAGGAAAAGTTGAATTGTCCCTTGTGTACCATCCCCAGTAATATGGTATGGGCAATTTGATAAATTCTTAAAGGGACTTACTCGGAGATGTTTTCTATTTTTTTCCTATTAACCCATTATCAAACAGTAACGACATTTAACCACTTTGTTGCAAGCGACTCTCGAAAACATTGCGGGAAAAGGAAAAAATTGCTCGTAAAGAGCAATTTTTTCCTTTTCCCACAATGTTTTCTGCCCTATCTGAAGCTTATTTTCCAATTTCATCACATTTTGAAATGACGTCTGCAAACTCTTTCAATTTGGAACAGTTGAAAATCTAGCGTTTGGTAAAGGGTTAATGTACAAGTGCCACTTTCGAGCATTATAGTACATGATCCCTGGATCCTACCAGTTCTAGGCTAGGAAATGCGTCTTGCCTGTTGACACCTAAATTCCACCTCATTCTCTTCGTTTAAATCGTTGTTTATGACGAAAAAAACGTTTAACCCTTTCCCCAAAAAAACATTTTCGACTGTCCAAAATTGAAAGAGTTTGCAAACGACATTTCAAAATGTAATGGAATTGGAAAATAATCTTCTGATAGGCCAGAAAACATTGTGGGAAAAGGAAAAAATTGCTCGTCACGAACAATTTCTTCTTTTCCCTCAATGTTTTCTAAAGTCGTCTGCCACAAACTTGTCAAATGTCGTCATTGTTTGGGAAAGGGTTAAACGGTTTGCAATAACTGCAGCATAAAAGTTTTATATCTTTTCTTAACGTTCATGAACTGTATTGAAAAACTACCAGTAATCTATTCTTGTATACTTTCACAAATCTATGTTGTTATTTTATCGGATGAATTTATTTTGAAAAGTTGAAACATGTGAGAAACTTCCTTTAACTAATTATAGTCCATTTAACTAATGATAAAGAATCTTCGGATCTAACAAGATTTGTGTTTATCTTTTGTGTAGAAAATGAAAAGACCTGCGTATTACTGTACAGTATTAGTTTTCCTTCAAGAGTACTATTTTCGACTATATCAAATTCAAATAATTTACGTACGATTTCACTTCAAAGTTTAAAGAGACATCTGAAAACATTCCGGATTTAGAACGCAAATGTGACAGTCTATCTAGTCAAGCGATAATTGAGTTAAATGTAGTCAACGAATTTCTAAAATATGTAAAACTCTCAAATAATTCTACCTGTCGAAGCAGATATCGGTTTTCGATACACACTAATTCGGGTATATTCTAATTGGGGGTATCAACGTTCTTTTGACGTGTCTTACGGGGAAGTGGTGTATTGAAAAACTGTTTTCTGACACTTATCTATAGTTAACATGAAGCAATGAATAAAATCTACGACGAATGGTTGTTTTCTATGGGTTGGGGTTGTGCTGAATTGTAAACGATATTTGAAAATACCAAATTAAAATGTTAATGATTCTCGTTTACAGTTTGAGGGCATCTTGAAGTTGAGAAAAGAATTATTTCTTTAAACTGCACAACAACTGTACTGTTACTTGATACACTCTGAAAAAAAAAAAACCCCAACAACACAAACATTGGAAACACAATTAGACCAGGTTGTATTATTTGAAGTGTGTACACAGTGAATTATTATGTACAGTGACGTCTCGTTAATCCGAACATGTTCGTTCCCAACAAAATGTCCGGTTTACCGAATCATCCGGACTAATGAAGCAGAGCATGTTCTTATACACATAAAGACATAAACGGTCTGTATGCACGTGTATACTTACAACCCTTTAGCAAACGCCAAATTGTCGACCGTCCCAAAATGAAAGAGTTTGCAGACGACATATCAAAACGTGATGAAATTCAAAAATAATCTTTTGATATGGCAGAAAACATTGTGGGAAAGGAGAAATCGCTCGTCACGAGCAATTTCTCCTTTACCCACAATGTTTTCAAAAGTCGTCTGCAACAAACTGGTCAAATAAATCCGTTCCCTTACAATTTCGTTCGGATTGCGAGACATCCGGATAATCGGGGTCCGGATAAAAGAGGCCTCACTGTATTTAAATTCAAAAGTGTTTTTGCGATATAGCGCATATAAACTGTAGAGACTTTGAAAAATTGGCGCTTCCTTAATAAATTATGCGTTCAATCGCTACTTTAAATTGTAACAGATGTACGAAAACTGTATTGTTTCTACGACGTTTTATTTTGTTTTTCAAATGACCTCTTCTGTGAACAACCACATTGAATAAAATGCACCAAGAGTGACCTTTTTTGCACCAGTATATACTTCATTATTCGATTTTATTTTAATTCCAGATGTACATCAACATGCCTTACATATTTCTAGCCTCATAACCTTTTTTATCCTGTCACTAGTGCCACTTTGGGACCGATAACTAGGTGCCGTATAACATTTGTGATATCCGGCACTAACCATGTAACACATTCACGTGACAAATCATAACGTCATAAGAACGCCATGACACATGACGTCATTTTTACATCATTCTCTGCTTTTTTTCACGTGTTTTATTTTCATTTTGTTTTTTTAAAAGTATACATAAAGGTAAAAGGATAAATAGAATAGATGATTGGTGTCTTTGAATAGGAAAAGTTATCGGGCTCGGCATCGGAATATTATCCGTTTCGCCTTCGGCTCACCGGATAATATTCCTACGCCTTGCCCGATAACATTCCCGATTCACGGCACCAACCATCTATTCTCTATAACATGCTTTGATAGAACCTTGATATTAAACTTCCATGTATGTATGTTTGAATTTACGTTATTATTATCATAGACAGTGACTTTTAGGCCCATCGGGCCGGGTGGAACTAACTGTAAAATGGTTTATCCTGTCACTAGTGTCAGTTTGGTGCCGTATAACATTTGTGATATCCGGCACTAACCATGTAACACATGCACGTGACGAATCATGACGTCATAAGAACGAAATGACGTCATATTTACATCACTCTCTCTACTTATTTCTTTCTTTTTTTCTCGGGTTTTATCATTACATCTTGTTTGTTTGAACTACATAAAGATAACAGGATAAATAGAATAGAAAGTTGGTGTCTTTGAATTGGAAAAGTTATCGGGCTCGGCATCGGAATATTATCCGTTTCGCCTTCGGCTCACCGGATAATATTCCTAAGCCTTGCCCGATCACATTTCCGATTCACGACACCAACCATCTATTCTCTATGTTTTTCTTTATAAAAGTTGTACACCTGTCATTATCCCAGGAGAATTGGTGTAAACTTCATTATCATTCTATGTTCAACGTGTGATGGTTACGCGGAATTCAGAACTTAAATTCCCTAAGGGCGTTTGCATTGGTGTCCGATGGATTCTTCTGAGATCAGCGTGAGCATGTATTCGTTCAAACTACAGCGAAACAACACAACACATGTTCTACAGTAAATTAGATATCGCCCGCTTTCCCATAATATGTAATTATCGTACTGATTTCCTTTTTGAGAAAAAGATCAGTCAGAAAAAAACGATTGTAGTATTAAACAAAATTTTTATCTTTATGATCGCATTGATTGGGCGTATATTCTTTTTATGCGATTTTTGTTAGATAGCTAGAAAAAGGTAATATCATAGTTGTATGCCTTGGTTGGAATAATGAATAAATAACTGTATCGCCCCTCCCATTTTCTCGCGAAACGCATGTATATAAATGTATTGAACCACCGTTCCCACATAATTAAAAATAAGATCATTCTAAAATGTTTGAATTTGTCTGAAATAAAGCTTACATGTTCAAAAGACACCGATATACATGTACTGAAACGACCAGAATCATCTTTTTATCAAACACATTCCACTGTTACTACTGTTTTATTAAACGACCTAGTGAAATACCAAAGAGGATCAACATCAATACATTTAGTTATTTTCTGTTTGCAGCCCTTCATCCTTACAGTGCCGCAACCGAATTCATGCTTATGCAAACAGGTTAGATCCAGGCCAGCCGCCAAGTAAATTGGCGGCTGGCCTGTAATCTAACCTGTTTGCTTTTCTGAGTATCTTTCCTCGTCAAAATTAAGCATATACTTATCGTTTTTGAAAGGAGACGACACGACAAAATCTTTTTTTAGAAAATTACCCAGCATTCTTAGGGTTAATATAGTGTCCCACTGTACACATACTCATACCTTTGAACAAAAGTGCTCTAGTTCGCTGCCATCACACTGACACCATACTTTGTTCGGTCGTTTGCTTCTTCTTAAATCAATCCATCGATTGTTTCAAATTTCAACTAGAAAAGAAAACCACACTAGTATCCAAAGAAAAACAGGTACAAAGTATAAATTGTATATACCTGTTCCTTTCACATAGTCCTTCAATACAATACGTACATACTGGTTGTACGCAGTCGATTAAACTTTTTGAAAATAGAACTCAATTATCGATTGATTTTTATTAATCCCAAATAGCCTTACCTTTCATTTTTGAGCGTGCTGAAACTAGAAACGACAGATTACTATTTCGTTACTTCTTTTATCAATGGTTTGAAAAAAATACACCCTATACATGTATCTCTTTTTTCCCAAAAGTTGAATGGGATTATCATCCTGCTAACAGTATATAGATATACATGAATAACGACTTTACGGTATTCCACCAGTACTTAGCTAGGGTTCTGCAGTGTCTTGCCCATACAAATACATCCCCTGAAAAGTGCCTTCGCCGTTGGTGGTGGTGTGGATGTATTAATACCCGGACTCACATGACCTGCAAATTGTTGATTTTTTTTTTTAAATTCTGATTATTTTTTTCAATTACGATCATTTCGTATATTCTTACCGACGAAGGATCTATGTATATCTTTTTGCAGACGATGATTTCTATTTTCCACAGACGTTTTGCATTTTCCTTTCACTGACAGTGTTTTTCTTCTACTTCTCATTCTGTTAATGTTATGTGTCAAACAATACAGAAACATATTCTTTAGAAAAAGGGATTTTCTTAAGAAAACCCTACTTCTGCAAATGCCCAATATTTAAATTTCATAGTCGCATTTTAAAATTGGCGAAGAAATATTTTCACAAATATGGACAAATTACTCGTCACAGTTTTAGACAGAACGATGACAGGATAGAGTCGTATGATTTTCAGCGATTCCTAAATGACGAGAGTGAAAAAAGATCTTATAATAGAACCATTATACATGTCTGAACAAAAACGGTACATTTTAACTTGATCCCTCACCTTTACAAAACAATAGGGACATTTGACCAGTTTGTTGCGGACGACTCTGGAAAGCATTGTTGGGCACCGTGTTATCGGGCTGTGAATTGCCCTCGTGACAGGATAAATAGAGAATAGATGGTTGGTGTCGTGAATCGGAAATGTTATCGGGCAAGGCGTAGGAATATTATCCGGTGAGCCGAAGGCGAAACGGATAATATTCCGATGCCGAGCCCGATAACTTTTCCCATTCAAAGACACCAACCATCTATTCTATTTATCCTGTTACCTTTATGTATTCTTTCAAACAAATAATATACAAATAAAACACGAGAAAGAATGAAAAATATGTAGAGAATGATGTAAACATGACGTCATTTCGTTCTTATGACGTCATTATTTGTCGCGTGAATGTGTTATATGGTTAGTGCCGGATATCACAAATGTTATACGGCACCTAGTTATACGTCCCAAAATGACACTAGTGACAGGATAAAAAAGTGTTATGTACTTAATACTTTATAAATGACATCTGCTGCTGCTTTTAAATTTGACCAGTCATAATATCTTTTACCAAATGTCAAATTTTCGACTGTCCCAAATTGGAAGATTTAACAGACGACATTACAGAATGTGATGAAATTAGAAAATAGTCCTCTGATAGGGCAGAAATCATTGTGGGAAAAGGAAAAATTGCTTGTTTAGTGCAATATTATCTTTTTCCACAATGTTTTCCAGAGTCGTCAGCAACAAACTGGTTAATTGTGGTTATTGTTTGGTAATGGGTTAAGAGAACATGTGAACTAATGTAATTGCTGCCTTACCTCAAATATGTACTGGAATGATTGACATGTTCTTTGATAGTGATTTAAATTTGTTTTGAAATTTTCTATGATGGTATATACCGTAATTTATAATGGATTTATAATAATGACCAAGTTGTTACTGTTATTAATGTTAAAAAAGAGTCACGCTTTCTCTGATTTATGAAATTTTGATATATTTGAGATTGACAAAAACCCTTATTTCATAGGAATACAAATTCATCATTAATAAGTGTGTACATCCGTTTTGAGGGTTCAGTACAAGACTATATATAATAAGTCTTTCACAAACATAAAGCATTTACTTAAGTCTAGCATTGAACGCTAAATTTGTGATTTGATGACTTGAAAGCCACAGCAGATAAGAGTTTTTTACCCTTAAAATGCTGGGTAATTTTCTTAAAATAGATTTTGTGTCGTCTGCTTTCCAAATTTGCTTAATTCTGTTGAGGAAAGATACCAAGCGTAGCAAACAGGTTAGATCACAGGCCAGCTGCCAATTTAAAAGCATAATGTTGCCTGATACAACTTCTTCGAAAGGTTTTAGCACTTTTATTCATGTTCTAATCTTTATATATACTCATATTACCGGGTACTCATATAGCGGAAGAAAAACAAAGATCATACATTCTGGACTTGCCAATTTTTTAAATAGGATTAACGGATCATACTCTTTAATACAAAATTGATCTAAGTTCTACTCTAAGACGAATGACTTTCATTCTATTCTAAGCCTATATGATAGGTTAACTAAAACTATTATTAAAGGAGTGGAATTTGAAAAATTATTATTAGTATTTTGGATAAGTCCTTAAACTCTTTACCACATGCAGACAACATTTTTTACTTGAATCTGACGACTTTAGGATAGCTTTGTAAACATGTGAAAAACCTTTCAGTTCTGGTGTTGTGATATGTGAATAGATTGAAAAGGCATTGTGACAAGAGGAGAAATTGCTTGTTTTGTAAAGGGTTAAAGGGACTATCTTACTGGTGATCTGTTAGGAACATGCAGTACTCTTTATCTGCAAGACAAATATGTCGAAAATGTGCCGCTTGGTAAAAGGTTAAACAGACCACATCCTTTCAAGCAAAATAACAACTGACGAAACCTGGCGACTTTTCAAATTTTAAAGTAATAGGAGACGACCAGAACTGCAAGGATATATTTTTTTATGCTATAAGGAAGAAACCGTTTAGTTTAGTTTAAACTTGATTATATTATCATATTGTATCATATCGATTGTGAAACAAGTTCTAACTTAACCCAATCACTTTCACTTCTGCTTCCTGGATGCACAGCTATTATTCGCGCCAAATGTTGATAAATGGAGGGGAAGATCGAAAGGAGAGCCTCGCTGCTCTTGGGACTGAAACCTTTGTGACAAAAGGATAGACGTTTCATTCTCTCATTAGGAGTAAATTATAATTTTGTACAAGTGGTTACTTTAATCCTGTTTAACCCTTATAGTGCTCCAACCGACCTAGTGCTCATGCAAACCGGTTAGAACCAGGCCAGCCGCTAAGTAAATTGGCGGCTGGCCTGTGATGTAACCTGTTTGCTACTCTGAGTATCAATCCTCATCCAAATTAAGTAGATACATAAGGTTTTGGAAAGCAGACGATACAGAAATCTTTTTTTAGTAAGTTACCCAGCATTCTAAGGGTTAATTATTGCTTCAAAGAAAGCTATTATGGAGTAAAGATATCCTTTCTTTGAATAAAGAATATTCTTTTCAAAGAAAAGAAAAACGGAAATGAAGTACAAATAAAGCATTACTTCGATTGAAACGGAAAGATGAATTTACCAATAATTCATATGAAAAAAAAAAGGATTATTGTAAAATTCAGTGTTTCTGATTTTAATCCTGATAGCATACTTTATGATCTTTGCAGTCTTAAGTAGAACAGTTTTGTTTTCAGATAATAAAATGTGTAGAATGAAAAACTAAAGGGTTAGCGGTATTATTCTTAAATAGTTAAATTATGAATCTTTGTACTTTTGGCATTTAGATGTGATACATCGTCCCGACTTGATGCAAAATTGCGGTAAGCAAAATTGGACAGTACTGTTGGTATGGTTGTGTCTAGCTAATCCTATAGTTTGCACAAGGATTGAACCCAACGATAACAATATTTCACAACTTTTTTGAAGACGACTCTAGAAAACACTTTGGGAAAAGAAGAAATTGCTTCTAACGAACAAATTCTCCTTTTCCCATTCTGTTTTCAACTCAAATCAGAAGATTACTTTAAATTTAATCATATTTTGAAATATCGTCCGCAAACTCTTACAATTTGGGACAGTCGAAAATGTTGTGTTTGGTAAAGGGATTTAACTCATTATCAAACAATAGCGACATTTGACCAGTATGTTGCAGACGACTCTAGAAAACACTGTGGGAAAGGGAGAAATTCCCACAACGTTTTCTACCCTACCTGAAGATTGTTTTTCAATTTCATCACATTTTGTAATGTCGTCTGCAAACTCTTTCAATTTGGGACAGTCGAACATTTATTGTTTGGTAAAGGGTTGAAAACGAAAGAATATCTGAACCGGTTCAGAACTATAACCGAAAACATGTTTACAACGGCATTAAACCGCACAATAAGGTGATAATTTCATACTTTTGTGGATAGGAATGTCTTGTTATACATTTCACCGAATTGAAGGTGTATTCCAATAACGCTCAATCACGATTCTATTTCATTAGAATAACCTTGTAGAATTGAATACAAGGTCTCCCTTTACAAAAAAAAAAGTCCATATTGATGGTTTATTTTCACCCCCACTAAGACGTTTTTCACCAATTTCATAATAGCTTACATCGAAGGACCTGCTTTAAAAAAGAAACAAGAACCCTCGGCGACAAAGGATTGATTTACTCCAGATAAGAAATGAATTGTTAGGACACAAAGGTCTTTACAATTCATCATCTTAAAGAATTAGCATTCTTTCTTGCTTTTTGGGGGTCGTCTTTTGTTAGTTTGAATGTCGATTTCGAACAGTCCCACTTTTCCGACGGAGTACATGTATACCATACGGTCATGGGTACCGTTTTTGCTATATATTTCAATATGCTTAAAATTTACGTAAGTTCAAAACCACATTCCTTCTAATTTCAATATTCGACTATGCAATGTTAAAAAGCAATTCATCATATGAATCGCCTCTCAGAGACGCTTACATTTCTGTATAACAAAGCAATATTGTACTTTTATTAAGATACTATTCTTGATAATCAGTTTTGACTTAGGCAAATAGTTTCCTTAAATGCCCACGGAAGGACATTAATGCTTTATCAAACTATATAATTTGTTAAACCTTTCGTCAGATTCGAATAGTTATTACCAAAAAACCCACCATCACAACTTTAACGTGAAAGTCAACGAGAAATAACCCAGATTAGCCAGTTTTATAATTAAAAATAATTGATTATTCTCCTCTGACCTGGTCAAGTGACACACACAATTTTGAACCGACCAATCAGAATTCGTTATTGGAAAAATGTAAACAAAACAGATTTTTGATAAACATCATTGAATTGGAGATAACTATATTTCAAGCACAGAATAACCTATGTAAAAGGAGTTTATTGAATAGGGCCTCGGGGCATGAATAAGTTAATGTTAATGAATTTTGTGAACATAATAAAAGAATTCAATATATTTTTTCAATAATTTATTTGTACTCATATCCTTTCGTGTGCATTTTAATTGTTTAGTTAAACGGTACCCTGACCCGTGCGTACATACCCTGTATTAGGCTAGTGAGGGGTTTACGCATGGACCAGCATACCGTTTTACTAAACAGTTTACGCTTAAGATTTGCGTAAGTCTAAAACAACAATTCCTCTTATTTCAATAATGGGCGAAGCAATATTTCAAAGTAACACATCATCGGAATCGTCTCTCCGAGACGTGTCCAATGATGTGTCAAATTGCAATATTGGACTTTCATTGAAGATACTATCCATGTATATCCGTTATGATTTACGCAAAGATTTTCCAAAAGTTGTTTAGTAAAATGGTACCCGGCGCCCAAGCCATATGGAGGATTGGGTTAAAGCATTGTATGTATACATTAACAGTGGGTATTCCACTGGAAGATACAGTCAAACCTTTTATCCAGATAATCTGTGTAAACCGATTACCCACCACAGTTAACATATGAGTCCCTTTGGTTCCTAAGCCCATTACCAAACAATAACGACATTTGTCCAGCTTATTGCAGACGACAGTAGAAAATATTGTTGGAAAAGGAGAAATTGCTCGTGGCGAGTAATTTCCCCTTTTTCCACAATGTTTTCTACCCTATCAGAAGTTTATTTTCAATTTTATCACAATTTGAAATGGCGTCTGCAATCTCTTTCAATTTGGGGTTGTCGGAAATTTGGTGTTTGGTAAAGGGTTAAAGTATTTTCCATGTAGCAGGTACGCACTATCTTGGACATATAACTGACCAGTCAGTCGTTTTGAGAGCTCAGAACACATTCCGAACACCAAGGCAAATTTCGTTAGCGAGAGTTTATCCGAAATGCTTCGAATCAATAATAAGGTTACCTCTTTTGAGATTTGCCAGTGATGACTTTGTAGCAGACGTCATACCGTGCCAAACAAGAGATGTCTCAATGTGGACATTTTTCTTTTTTCACAGACGAACAGATCGGCAACAAAATGAATGATATTCAACGTAAGTACTTTGATAAATGTCGTATGCGATTATTGTTATCCATTGATCAGTTGTGTTACGTGTTAATATTCCCACATGTTCTCTATAACAATTTATTAGGTTCCCTGATTTGCATAAACGTTCCGCGCACGTTACATAACTCCCATCTCAGAGAAGATTCGTCCCGGGTCCTGATTCTTGGGAAATACGTGGGAAAGGCAACTCCGATAGGAAAAGGCTTCTCCCCCAATCGATGCCATCAGTGTAACGAACCGAGCCAATTAACCTATCAAAGACACAATTACATCTGATCAGTGAAAAGCTCTGTCATCCACTGATCGGTTGTGATATATATTTATATAACCGCATGTTCTCTATAAAAATGCATTAGGTTCCCGGTCCGCGAACGTTACATTACTCCCACCTCCGAGAAGACTTGTCCCGATGCTTGTTCCGTCATCCACTGATCAGTTCGGTTGTCTATATATCCGCATGTTCTCTATAACGATGAATGAGGTTCCCAATTTGAATAACTGTTCTACGAACGCTACAGCAAGTAATTACCACAAGATGACCTTCGCAATATGTGAAGATGGTGAAAGTAACCACACGGAAACAGCGTCTGTATGTGGGGTTTATTGTTGTCCAACATTCAACGTCTGTTGACCTGCCTGATTAGCATGAATTACACGCTATACTGAGTATCTAGAAAAATCCTCGGAGCCTTCCATAATGTTCGACCACGTGGATCGTCTTCGTGCATTATTTGATAAATGCTACTAAGCTTACCTGTTGATATATATTGTGTATAGCTCTATTGATTATCAACTGTGTTTGGAAGACTGTCGATTATTGAATATACCGCATCATAATTATTCATACATAGAGGGCAATACACGACGAATGTTGGTCAGCAATATATGGTTTGAGACCAGTAACACATTCTGAATTTACATGAGGTGTAAGGCGATGTACAACGCTGTCGACTCGGCATACCTGATACATAAGCAGTACTTTCGCCAAATATGGTAACGCGTGAAAATCATCGTAATAATGTCCCAATACTCGCAGACTTTCAATTTGTAATAGTGTTTTCAGAATTCTCCTTCATCCGAGGAATCAAAGAGAGATACCGCAGAGTCAGGGGTGCAGCTATTCAAACATTTTAAAAATATAAAATAATGCCTTGGATATGAACGCTTTTATTCATGGATCACATTGGGTATTTCAAACGTTTATGAGAAAGATTTAGACAGAATTTCATAGAAATAATCTTATAGTTGGTCACAAGCCTATGTTTTACAAACACATATTATATACAAAAGGAGAACATATAGAATATACTAAATGTAAACAGAAAGCACATCTTAAACGATAATTGACATATGTATGAATATTTAGCTTGTTCATTTACCCTTAGAATGCTGGGTAATGTTCTAAAACTAGATTTTGTGTCCTCTGTTTTCCAAAACCTTGAATATCTACTAAATTTTGATGAGGAAAGATACTCAGAGTGGCAAACAGGTTTAATCACAGGCCAGCCGCCAATTATCTTGGCGGCTTGCCTGTGATTTAACCAGTTTGCATAAGCATGAAGTCGGTTTCGGATTTTGTGTGGTCTTATTTCTAATTCTCTATATTCAAGGCATCCGTGCATGTCTTACTGTATATATCTCTCCCTCTGTCGAACACTTTCATGAAGTCCCTTGAAATTCAAGGTATAAAGATTCTACTGTATGTCCATAAAACTGGATAAACAATTAAAACAAAAGCATTCGAAGCTTAAGCAAATTATAGACAATAAGGTAGGTGGGGTATTATTGAGGAAGTAGCCAACGTATTTTCCCATATGAAGTAATGAACCGACCCAAATTGAAGGTAACAGCAAGCAAAAATATATGTATAATGAAGCAACTTTTTGTAAAATGGGGTAGAATGCTCTGTGACAAAGGAAGACATTAGTCTTTCGGAGCATTTGGTTCTTTTCCACTTTTTCTCCACTATTCGTCTTTTGCAAATGCATCTATATTGGTGGGGGAAGTAATAAATGTATTCGTCTTTTTGTAAGCACTAATGGTAAATATAACAACATCTCCACAAATAAGTTAAGCATTTGAAAGCAATTTAAGACGCAAAATATGTGTTACACGTGTCAAACTATTTACAATGTCAATATGATACGCACATAACGTTTATGATATAATACTTTTGTTGTTGTTGAGGAATTGCCAATATAATGGATTTATATAGTATTCAAAATTTCATTTAAGAGCTGGAGCACACTGTTTGAACTTTGAGCCTAGTATCATTACATTACAAACAAGATCGCGAGAGCAGGCAGAATATCGTTTTTTCACAAGATCACGCATCATCTCGTGAGTTCGAGATTTTCAAAATCACGCGAGATTTGAATTAAGGTTCACAAATCCATTCGTTGCACGCATTCTTACTAAAGGTATCTGGCGGAGTGATCACGTGATCAATGTTTACGAAATAAAACGGATTGCAAATAGTGGCGCCCATTAATGAGCAGGTATTTACGCATTTTTTCAGTAGATTACTTTTCCACTATTTTATTTACGCCATGTTCCGACGGTCGATTTTCAACAACCGCCAGTGAACGTTGTTTCCATTATGGCCGTGACGTTCGATCAAAGACCATGCAGAGTATTTCGAGTCGAGGGATGCGAATGACCTAAAACCATCACCCATCGAATGCGATTTCTCTAAGGAGTGTTAGAAGTTACGCCATTACAAACCATGGATTAACATACACCATCAGAACCGAACAGTTGATGGTCGGAACATGTCGTACTAGTATATAAAACAGTGGAAAACAAAAGTAATCCGCCGAAAAAATAAATATACCTTTTGCGCAGCCATCTTGTTCGGACATGTGTCGTAAATATTGGTCACGTGATCAACCGCCAGGGTATGTCTTGACTAAATCTTTTCAAAGTCGCATGATGTCATCAATCGTGTGATAATGATCTTCTTCGTTTTCAATATGAATTCGAGGTATTACAATCTCGCGTCGTCCATTTTGTACCGTCCTTCCCGCCATTTTGAGGTCTGCTCGGTTCGGAATGTTGTTTTCTAATACATCTGGTCTCTGTGGAATAATGTTCCGGACGTTTGGGTTCCGTTTCTTTGGCATTGAAAGGTGAAGTCGTTTCCAAAATTTATTCAGGCGTTTAGGAGAATTATCCCTGGGCCATTCAAGATACGTCACTGAAATAATGACAAAAGTGAATAATCAGTTGTTTACCGACCAATCCGTAGACTCGAATTGATCCATCATATACATGTGAAGGCAACCACAGACACAATTATTGTAAATAAACAACATAAAAGATAAATAACATTAAAGATAAACAACATAAAAGATTAACAACACAAAAGATAAACAACATAAAAGATAAACAACATGAAAGATAAACAACATAAAAGATAAACAACATAAAAGATAAACAACATAAAAGATAAACAACATAAAATATAACAACATAAAAGATAAACAACATTAATGATAAACAACATAAAATATAACAACATAAAAGATAAACGACATAAAAGATAAACAACATAAAAGATAAACAACATAAAAGATAAACAACATAAAAGATAAACAACAGAAAAGATTAACAACATAAAGGATAACAACATAAAAGATAAACAACATAAAAGATAAACAACATAAAAGATAAACAACATAAAAGATAAGAAACATAAAGGATAACAACATAAAAGATAAACAACATAATAGATAAACAACATAAAAGATAAACAACATAAAAGATAAACAACATAAAAGATAAACAACAGAAAAGATTAACAACAGAAAAGATTAACAACATAAAGGATAACAACATAAAAGATAAACAACATAAAAGATAAACAACATAAAAGATAAACAACATAAAAGATAAAAAACATAAAGGATAACAACATAAAAGATAAACAACATAATAGATAAACAACATAAAAGATAAACAACATAAAAGATAAACAACATAAAAGATAAACAACATAAAAGATAAACAAAATAAAGGATAACAACATAAAAGATAAACAACATAAAAGATAAACAACATAAAAGATAAACAACATAAAAGATAAACAACATAAAAGATAGCAACATGAAAGAGGATTATCTCGTTTAAAAGGACAGCCGTTGGAATCACGTGAGAAATGTTCACGATCTTATATCCAAACAAGATGGCCGCGTCGAGGAAGTTTTGCTTTTGTCATGTACGTTTGCCAATAATAGCCACATCGTGTATCCCAATCGGAACTACTCGGGTATTTCCGTGAGCTGTGAAATACACCTCGGATATAAGTGTAGGGTTACAATTTTTCGGGTAAATCGGCATCCGCCAATTAACACATTTTCTAAGCGTGCACGTTAAGTAGTTCAATGTGTATGGAAGTGTTGGACATCCTTTTTAATCACTTTTGATCAGTAACTCATACCAAATGGCGAACTTGTTGTTGTGACATGTTTACTTGTTTCCTCAATCAAATTTAACGACTTTTTTGATTTTACATTCAAGATCTATTTTTAGAAACGAAAGAAAGTGACGTCATTCTCGCGGGAAACAATATGGCGTCATCCCTATTATTTCAGAGGTGTTTTCTATTGGATAAACCCGATGTGTTCAGATTGCGTGTATCCTGCATGAGTTGATCATCATCAACTTTCCCGTTTTGATGGTATACGATAACCCATACTTTATAACGGCGTTACGCCTAACTAACAGTCAAAGGGTGCGCATTTCCAAAACAGTCGGTCTTACTGCCTATACCAGGGAGATGTATCGATTGATAAAGAGAAAAAAGATGGTTCGTGTCGTGAATCGGAAATGTTATCGGGCAAGGCTTAGGAATATTATCCGGTGAGCCGAAGGTGAAACGGATAATAATCCGAAGCCGAGCCCGATGACTTTTCCCATTCAAAGACACCAACTATCTATTCTTTTTATCCTGTAACCTTTATGTATTCTTTCAAACAAACAAGATGGAAATAAAACACGAGAAAAAAGGAAAATGTTCTTATGACGTCATGATTTGTCACGTGGATGTGTTATATGGCTAGTGCCGGATATCACAAATGTTATACGGCTCCTAGTTATCGGTCCCAAAATGACAGTAGTGACAGGATAAAGAGGTTTTAATCATTGGTTTGATTCCTAACGGTAGTAGGGCCCGACATGAGACTGTACAGGAAACCACACCGGATGCATGTGCTGGTTGCTCGTTACAGAGTACGTACTCGGGACACAGACTCGAGAGTGATTTAATCTAAATTTATTTATTTTACATCGATTGTGACAAAAGCTTTAAACTTATAAAATTCACTTTCGATGACTGCTTCCAGGATACTTAACCAGTACTCGCATCGCCTTTGTGGGCTAGGCTATGCAATTATTCACCTCGCCGCCAACTGGGATCGAATGTTTTGTATTTATATGTTGTGCGGACCTGTTCCAAAATCAAAGAAAGAAAACCCCAAACATTAAACCAAATAACTCACCGGATCTAAGAATGAACTTTAGATTGGGGTCCATGAACTGTTCACAGTCCGAGATATCCTCGAGCAGAATCGGGATGATTCGGTGTTTATGCTCCAACATCTGTTGCTGTGCCACCTGGTATTCGAGTTTGGTGTATTCGCTCTTGATGTACTGTGCAGTTACCACAAGGATAGTGCGACGGCTACCTTTAACGGCGCGGATTATGTTGTTGGCTATGGCTGGAAAATAAAATGAGTTTGGATTTGAGGTTTATGAATTTACGCCTTGTTTTAATGGTATATCCGTCAGTCAAATTGAAATATTTCGTGTTCTGTACGTTCGCCTGTGATATAACCTGTGTGTTACTCTGAGTATCTTTCATCATCTAAATTTAAGGTTTTGGAAAGCAGACGACACAAAAAATATTTTTTCGAAAATAACCCAACATGCTAAGAGTTAATTACAAGTTTGATTCCTGATGATAGTGGGTACCGACATGGATTTTGGTTTATGAATTCGTTTTAACTGTATTTCCGTCCATTCGAAATCTTCCATGCATCTGTCCGTGCGCCTTCATAGTATTCTTTTCAAGCCGATGACTGTTTACTCACATGAAGATATTTGACCAATGGTGAGAGCCGAGTAAAACATGCCGTATTAACTTAAATAAACGTTGGAAAGAATTCCCCTTAGAATGCTGGGACATTTTTTAAAATAAATGTTTGTGTTGTCTGCTTTACAACTTTCCAAAACTCTAAATATCTGCTTAATCTTAAAGAGGAAGGATACTCAGCGCAGCAAACAGGTTAGATAACTGGCCAGCCGCCAAATTCAATTTACTTAACGGCTGACATTGATTCAACCTGTTGCATAAGCATGAGGTCGGTTTCAGCAATATCAGGAATATTGGCTAAGTCTCGACAATTGAGTCGGTACGTGTATGTATTCATTGCCCACACATAGTAAGCAGCACAGTCGTTCATAAAGCTTAAACAATTTTCCGGACACCTCTGTTAGCTTTCTGAGTCATTATGCGGCTTGACTACTGTGGATACAGTATATGTTTCTTTGAAACGGATATTATGCGTTAAAGAGATTTTGTTTAAGGTATGGTTCGTCATTACACACATACATGTCTCTGGTATTCACCAGTAGTGAAAGGAAACGCTTTCAATGGCGCTTCCTGGGTTCCTTTATTGACATCATAAATCAGTAAACACCGTTAATGCCGAATTATCAACTAGGGTTTCACATCGCTTTAACTGTATTTCTTTCGTGAAAATACAAGAGCCGTTTCCGGTGTCAGTTTGGATTACTTACTGTTTCCCGGTATAAAGTCCCGGAAGTGGACGTTTAGCTTGAACCCGTATTCTTCCTCCAGCTTCTGGTACAGCACTTTCGTCACGAAGGCCTCGTCTGCAGGCGCTGATTTGTAAGAGATGAACGCGTCCCACTCACGATCGTCTGGTTAAATAATGTAGAATGATGATGGTTTAGTGTGTTAGTTTAAACCTATCTAACCATTTACCATGCGCAAACATTTCAACTATACCAAATTGAAAGAGTTTCACGTTCGTCTGGTTAAAAAAGCAACATGAGATAGTTCAATGTATTAGTTTAAACCTATTTAAACCTTTACAAAACGTATAATGTTCGACTATCCCAAATTGAAAGAGTTTGCAGACGACATTTCAACTTTTGATGAAATTTGAAAGCAATCTTCTGATAGGTTTGGAAATATTGTGGAAAAAGGAGAAATTGCTCGTTTTGAGCAATTTCTTCTTTTTCCACACTGTTTTCCAGAGTCGTCTGCAATAAACTGGTCAAATGTCGTTATTAATGGGTTAAGTAACATCTGTTCTTGAAATAACTCTCTAAATCATTTTGTTAACGTTACTTAAATTCATAATAAATTGACCTCCATTCTGCTATCTTGGAACATTATCAGTACTCAAACGGAATGTGATTTATAAAAAAGGTAATCACAGCTTCTTACGAACGAGAATTTATATAGCAACCATTGACCTTTATCATGATGGTACTTGATAGATAAAAGATGAGATAGTTCTCTCTAAATGACAGAGGCCAAATCAGAATTTAGTCAGTGTTCTTCCAATTTTGTAGTTGTAATTTTTTCTGTATCTACCACACTCTGACTTATTCGTTAAGTGTCTGACGGGTTTGACGGACGAATAATCGAGGTTTGGTGCTAATGCGTGGTTTATTTGTCTGTTTATTAAGAGCTAACATATCATTAACAATTCTCAAAGGGATATGGCTGTTTTTTAGTAAGTAAAAAACGCAGCCAACCCTGATTGACAAAGTCCCAATTATTTATTTTCGCAATTGAATATATCGAGGGTTCTATGCAAGATAATAGTAAATGCTTCAAAAATCTGAAGAACTTACTATAGTCTTGCATGGAACCCTCAATGTGTTTCTTTTGTTAAGTTTTATGACATTTAAGTACGTTTAAACAGTTTCTTCCTTCATGTTACCAAGTCTGGCGCAACATTACAACACATAGTTTTATTTAGACAACACACAAGCTCATAGTCAATGCATATATAATTGCATGCAATGGATATTGTAGTCAATATAAACAATATACATTTTCACAATAATTGCATCAAATATGAAAACAAATAAAGGAAAAATGGGGAAAAAGAATAAAGTGAGAGTGGTTTGATAAGTGGTTCTGGAATGGTCTATTGTTTAATAGAAAAGTCATAATTCTTAATTTGAATGCGTGTTTGTAGTTACTGGAAATTAGGATGAGAAGTGTGTTTTTTTTATCTGTATTGATTAACTGTGTGAATCTTATTACAACGGGGTGAAGTAAAGTGATTCGAAATGCAAGCTGATCTAAGATTTTTAAAGTAAGGACATGCTAATGTAAAATGATATTCATCCTCTATGTCATGTAGAGTACATAAGTTGCACTATCTTTCGGATAGCTGAAGACACTTTACTTAACTCCCCATATGAACTCCTCAGGATGGGCAATAAACTAATTTATCCTGTCACTAGTGCCATTTTGGGACCGATAACTAGGTGCCGTATAACATTTGTGATATCCGTCACTAACCATATGACACATGCACGTGACGAATCATGACGTCATAAGAACGGCATGACGTCATGTTTACATCATCTCTACTTATTTTTCCTTTTTTCTCCTGTTTTATTAACATCTTGTTTGTTTGAAAGAATATATAAGGTAACAGGATAAATAGAATAGAAAGTTGGTGTCTTTGAATGGGAAAAGTTATCGGGCTCGGCTTCGGATTATTATCCGTTTCGCCTTCGGCTCATCGGATAATATTCCTAAGCCTTGCCCGATAACATTTCCGATTCACGACACCAACCGTCTATTCTCTATAAACATTGCCATTCTGTTAGTCAGCTTGGAGACAGAATCTCATGAAAACTCAAATATTGCGATGTCGCAATTTGACCACACGCATAGATATTGCAAGCTCAGTAGTCTAACCAAGAGGCGAGGAAAGCGCTTATTCTTAAATAAACCTATGGCAATGATGACATTCAATCAGAGCATTGTGTGTAAAGGGGATATCCTTGCGACATAAAATACAGGTCTTGGTTAAATAAACTATTATTTGTCTGGCCCAAGTGCACTGTGCTATAGATATACTGAGCAGTTCTTGGAATAAACATAGATGATTCAGCGCAAAATTACAGTAGGTCGGTCTCCTTGCCAACCGATTGATATTTATTTGCCCCGAACCCTTACAATGCCAATTATTCATTGATTATTGGGTTATTTAGATACATACCACGGTCATATAATTGTCATTTGGATAAGTAAGATTTTTAACTAGTTTTAGTCGGCATATAAGGCGAACCAACACATGAAAAGGATTCAATGCAATACTGTCACAAACCCTCCACTTTTTAAAATCTTGTACTGGATTTGTAAATGACAATTTCAGGTGCGTGTTCAGAGAAAAGAAAATTTGAAATATGAAATGAAATATCGTTGAAACAACACGGTTCCTGTATTGCGGTTTGATGTACAATCAACAGTATCTATCGAACGTATAATTGATTCAGGAAAACTCAATTTATCTAAGTATGTACAGTTTATATGCGGTAGAACCAAAAGCGAATTTTGGATTCAAACATATGTTAATTCAGTGTATACACTCTTTAAAGACTTAAAAACGACCTAGCTTTGCACCCAACACCTATTCTTCAATACGTATTATATAACGGTACAGTACAGATGTACAAGTGCAGATTTAATGAAATTATTTCTTCACTTCCAAATTTCCTCACATCTGTAAACAAGCACCTTAAACTAGTTAACCCATCACCAAACAATAACGATTTTTGACCAGTTTGTTGCAGGCGATTCTGAAATTTATTGAGGGAAAAGGAGAAATTGTTCGTTAAGAGCAATTTCTCCTTTTTCGACAATGCTTTCCACCCTATCAGAAGACTGTCTTACAATAATATCACATTTTGAAGAATCGTCTGTAAACACTTTCAATTTGGAACAGTCGAAAACTTGTCGTTTTTAAGGGTTTAGACATTGGCAAAAAAACTAACAAAGGATACATGTTCCGAATGAGCATTTCATTCTTTGCTCACTGTAGTTCTTAATCAGTATCATAAATTACAATTATACGAGGGTTGTTCGGAAAGTTCGTAGAATTTTGTTATATCTCTGTGTAACATTTTTCGATACTCTTTGAAAATAATACGTGCATGCATTTACTTGTTTGTAACATATACTGAACGTGAAAAAACAATGACATCATTTTAGCAAGATATATTGGTTACTGTATTTGAAATTTGAAATGTCGTCTGCAAACTCTTTCAATTTGGGACAGTCGAACATTTGGTGTTTGGTAAAGGGTTAATAGGATTTTACCGTCGTCCTCGTATCCTTGGAAATAGTGGACGATTCTCATCACGAGTATGACGCGGTGTTTCCACATGACGTAGGGCACGATAACGACCAATACCAGCAACACGAGCAGCATTCCGGAGCATGTACCGACCACCCACAGATACCATTCGTTATCTGCCTCTGAAAGGATATATAACATGTAGAGGTGTAACGCAGTATATGGCCGAGTTAAAAAAATGTCAACAAGCGATATAGGTCAAATACAATGGAAAAATGCAAACGCAGTATATGAAAGCATATATAGCGTTATAACTTCGCTCATCTGTTTATTTATTTACATGGGTTTTAAGAGCAACACGAGCAGAATTCCGGAGCATGTACCGACCACCCACAGATACCACTGGCTATCTGTCTCTGAAAGGATATATAGAGAATAGATGGTTGGTGTCTTGAATCGGAAATGTTATCGAGCAGGGCGTAAGAATATTATTCGTTGAGCATTTTTGCACTAGAGGTGCGTAGCATCCGTAATCCATTGAATTTACATACCATATTGTGAGACCTTCAAGTTTATCGATAAATCTAAAAATAAACTTGCGAAAAACCCCAATTACTCAATAACCATCCGCCTTCATTGTGCGGACTAATACCATCGTGGTAACTAGGCAAAACAGGTCAGAATTTTCAATCTTTCCTTTGCTCTATGATATTACTGTCAAGTTTAAAATCTTATTTATTTATGAAACGAGAAATCCTGTCTAGCCGAATGTAAGACGCCGTTATCTAATACATGTACGACCTTATCTAATTCAGTGATTCAATTAGTCCGAATGATCAAGTCGTAGATATGTAATTCTACTTGAAATATCTACGTATATGTAACATATTTACAGCTTTGATCATCCGGGTTATGATTCAATAGGAAGTCTTGGAACGATGCTATAAAAGGAATACCAGATTGGGATTTTAACTTTTTAAAATGAATCATCTACCGATAAAATGACAATATAGATTTCTAAATTATTATAAGACCAGACTGCTCTCAGCTTTCCAACCCCTTTCATAACCGTTCTGAAAAAAAAGAACATTTATATCTCAGATGTTTCCAAGCGTTTAAACGTTTTCTTTTCGTAAGCAACTGTCTAAACTTGGCAAAAGTGGTAATGCTTTTAAACACTGGTGTCACATGAGTCTTCGTAAACGTTTAACAGATCTTATCACGTGATGCTATCAAAGTGCAAGAGAAAGACTTATCAATAAATATTTTCAAATGAAGCACTGACGGGTGCGAAGGCCCATTTCAGATTTCCTTAGTTTAAACTTATTTACTTAACATCGATTGTGACGGAAGCTTGAAGCTTATTAAATTCCACTCTCGATGACTGCTTCCTGGATACTGCACCAGTACTCGCGCCGAGTTGTGGGTTAGCACCGGCAATTCTCACCTCGCCTAACGGGGATTCGAACCGGACCCTCGGTACAAGAGGCCGACGCTCTACCACTGCACCACTGTCACATTTCCTTAACGCAAACACTGGATTTCAACAACTTCGAAGTTAACAAATGGGAAATGTTAATTGGTTAAGCAACACATATTGTATATATGAAATTAACAACGTTTATCATTCCAAGAGTACAATATTCTGAGTTAGTCCCTTTAACCCTATGGCGTGTTTCCACTTCAGTCTATACCATCATCGATAGAGATATATTTAAAGATTTAATGACAGGTGATATATAGAAATGAGTCGAACGTTTCCCATTACCCTCACCAATATATTTTTCAATTGATTCGGTCATTATTTTCTAATAATTATTCTTTATTTCCTCCTCAAAAAAGATTTTCCAATACAAACAACACATGACAATACAATGAATACATTTGCATACATGATAATCTAAATGATAAAGGAGAAAAGAAAAGCGATAGAGAAATAGAGGGGGAAATCAGAGAATCGAAAAGAAAAATAAAGAGAGATAAATGTTATAGAAACCAAGTTTAAACACACATATGAATAACAGAATTTACCAAAACGAAACGTTAAGTCAAATATGACAATATGATTCTGCCTGCAGTCTCGTACTAGTTAGGATGAGTAAACCGCTTGCACTTTAGTGACTTAACCGAAACGAAATGTTAAGTCAAATATAGCAATATGATTCTGCCTGTAGTTTCGTACTAGTTAGAATGAGTAAACCGCGTCCACTTTAGAAGAAACCAAGTTTAAACACACATATGAATAACAGAATTTAACAAAACGAAATGTTAAGTCAAATATAACAATATGATTATGCCTGTAGTTTCGTACTAATAAAGATGAGTAAACCGCTTCCACTTTAGTGACTTAACCGAAACGAAATGTTCAGTCAAATATAGCAATATGATTCTGCCTGCAATCTCGTACTAATAAAGATGAGTAAATTGCTTATAATTTAATGATTCAACCGAAACGAAGTTTTAAGTCATTTACTTAGTACAAAAGAGTGAACATCTTCTTTAAACATTTTTGGCACATCTCACTGTGTGATACTTGAATGTGATACAAATACGATATAATTGATTTACAACCTTTTTTGATTAAAAAAAAACTCACTCCTTTGAGTTATGTCCTTTGAGTTATGGCGTGGAAGAAGCTTGGATTTATTCCAAATATTGCATACACAAAATACATGTCTGGCATAGTTCGCAAAACCATGATATATTCTAACATGTTCCCTAAAAGAAGTAACAAATCTCTGATTTAGCTCATTTAAACCAATGGCGTATTTCCGCTTAAGTCTATACCATCATAGATAGAGATATAGAGATAATGACAGGTGATGGACAGAAATGAGTCGAATGTTTCCCATTGCCGTCAAGAATTAATTTTTCAATTCACCCCCTTTACGAAATCTTAACTACTTTATCATTATCCTATCGCTTCAATATGCCATTCTATTGAGTATTACTTTATCAAATCCCGCGATTTTCGCCACCAAAAGCTTCAGTCGACGGAATTCACGTTTTACACACCAAAGTCAAAAGGCATAACAAAAGAGAATCACAGAATAATCTCAGCACCTTATTCCGCTCAGGAAATGGTAGACAATATAAAGAAGATTATTTAAGACTTCAATGCTTCAGATTATTTTTCCATGACAAGCGAAAGTAAGGCGAAAGTAGGGCAAAAGTAGTTCCGGCATTCCATTCAAATGACGGAAAACCTCAAGTGACACCGTTGAACTCAAGCATTCCCCAGCATTTTAAGGGTTAAGTACGCTATGCTTACGTGGCTCCCAAACGGTATTGTTGAATTCAATCAACTGTGCGCATGTAGGACCGGTATGGTTACCTATACAGTTACAGATTTCCGTATCGTTCGGCGAAGTAATCCAGCAATCGCCGAAGCGTCCGCATTCCAAACAACACTGTTTCTCGCAGAACTCCCCCCATGACCCTTCATCGCATTGGCACTCCATCCGGTCACAGAAGCCGTATATACATTCCGCGAAAAGACACTTCCTCTCAGCCATAGGTCTAAGAGAATACCCGTCCGAACACGCATGCAATACGGTTGACGTTTGGTTATCAGTGATGGAGTCAATGTCCTTATTTGGCTTTGATGTTGTTGTGTTTGCCTGATCATCTGGGCGTGCATGATCGGAGCACCGGAAGCCGGTGTATCCATGGTTACAGAAACAGAACTCGGAATCGTCCCAAGGCGCATTCATGCACTTTCCAAACTGGCCGCAATCAAGGCAACATCTCTCTTTACAAATACGGCCACGGGCTCCTTGGTCACAAACGCATTGTTTTTGGCCCTCCACAATCTCGCATCTACCGAAAATACAGTAGAGACCCATCATGCACTTCCGGTCGATTTCCGGTCGCATAATGTAGTTGTGACATACTTCCTGTGACACAGGGATGGTCGTTTTTGCCGATTGCAAGATGGCGTTCGTAAGAACGGATGTCGTGTTGGTTGCATTTTCCGCCATACTCATTTCACTTCCGGCGACGATAATGGCGAAGCAAAAAGTTTCAAAACCAAGCACACGCTCAGGGCGTAAAAAATGAGCCATTTTTATCGGATTAAATTTTAAACGATTTTAAGAGAAAACCTCTTTTTATCATTGAGTTCAAAACACGAAGTGCAAATTCGTAACCCACGGGATTTCATTTTAAAGGGTGAAGCCGCTTCGTCTACAAAGAAGAAGCGGTTAACAAAGACATCGTTCTTAACTGATTTACATGCTTGTTTCCTGTAACATAGATTGTATGCATCCGCTCATGAATACTCCTAAAGGGTGAAACCGCGTCAGTAAAAGTGCGACCAGTGTCGGCTGATAAGATAGCCTGTGAATTACAAGGACGTGACATGCAGGCGTTATCAGCAATAACGCTGGGGTGCATCCGGGTAGGGCCACATTTGCGCCCGCCCTATGGGAAAATCTACCATTTACACATTGCGTCACCTGGAAAATTGCAGTTCGGCTCAAATCTGAACACATCGGGTATCCAATGAAAACGCCTCTGAGATAATATGGATTCCGCCATATTGTTTCTGGCGAGACTGACGTTACTATAATTCCGTTTTCTTATATAGATCTTAAATGTGAAATCTTAAACGTCGTTTAATTTGATTAAGAAAACAGTTGTATATATCACAAGATATAATTTCATCGTTTCGTATGATTTACCGATAAAAAATGATTTTTAAGATGTCCAACAATTTCATTTACATTGAACTATTTAACGTGGACGCGTAGAGGAAATGTGTTATACGCCTTGCATAATTGTCTTGAAAATTATTAACCCTTCCCTTATATCAGAGGTGTATTTCTCAGGTCACGGAAATACCCGAATAGTTCCGATTGATTCGGCTTATCATGCGAAGTCAATTGTTGCTGCTCTAATTAAGTTATATCTTTTTCATTTACATTATTATAAAAAAAAACAATAATCAAACCATTCTATTATCTGAATCTTATCATTATTAGTATCAGGAAACGATAATCATCCTCAGCAAATTTCTATTATTATCAATCTAATTTTTCTGTCATCATTGTTTTATCTCTTCGATTCTTATCTGAATCATTAGTATCGTTATCATTGAAACTATCACTATCTTTAAAAATATATATTTCTTAATAATTTTCTTTTCATTATTTATACAAAAAAAATCAATCATTAATTATATTTTGATGGAAAGCCACTTTGCAACACAAGGACAAGCAGTGCAAATCGTTTCTTAGATGATTCAATGTTCTTGATTAAACTGGATGCACATCATACGACATTGGTATCGTTTTTAAAAGAAAGAAGTCACCTTGTAATCAAAATGCAGAACTTTCTTTATATGCAACGAGTGTCGGTCTGTACACTTTTCGGACAGCATGTGTTATAGTGCGGAAAGGACGAAGGGTATTTCGCCTAAATAAAGCCAATTGTATTTACTCGGTGATCCCCGGCTCAAGCCGGGGATTGCCGAGTAGATGATTCGGAACACCTCGGCCATTTCTTAAAATAACCTCGGAGGTAATGGGGAGCCATCTTTGAAAGTAGGTCAGCAACGAAGGGCATGTCCGTTTGCAATCGTATCTACTCGGAAATCCCCGGTACAAGCCGGGGATTGCCGAAAAGAGCCGATTGACAAAATATGAAACAAAGATCTGTTGATATGATCATCTTTAATGAAAAGGGTTAAAAAAACATTCAATTGTGATAATTAATCAATTTGTGTGTATTCAAAAACATATTTAGTGCCTGTGTGCATTTTGCGTTATCCGCCGGAAAGAAAGGCGAATTACCCCAGGATTTCTGGTGTATTCATGTACTGCTTACGAGGTATATCTACCGACTTGTTACGGGGATTGCCGAGTAGATACGATTGCGAGTAGATACGAATGCAAACAGACAATCCCTTCGTCGCCGCCATGTTGCCGGACTACTTTCAAAATGGCTCCCCATTTCCCCCGAGGTTATTTTAAGAAATGGCCGCGGTGTTCTGAAAGCAATAAAGCGATACCGGTTTACCACCCGCCCGGTATTGCCCTTCAACGGAGAGAAGTAACCAGTTTAATAACATAACAAAATGGGTACCCAGTCTAAATTATAAGCAACGCATGCTTGAGTGGAGGGTAGCGGTTAAGGGGTAGAGCGGCGGCTTCTGGACACGAGGGTCGTGGGTTCAAATCCCACGCCTTGCGGGATCTGCCTTGTGAACTTTCATTATTCCACACTCGTTGCGAATACTGGTTATGTATCCAGGAAGCAGAACCGAGAGTGATTAGTGTAAGTAAGATTTGATTGCCCATTGTATGACTTTTTCTTTGGGATGTATAAAAACAAACGCAGGTACCTCGGCTATATTTGACACCTTGTGCACTGATTTTCGGACGGTACTAGTACCTCTTGCTCCGTAGAAAAAAATGAGACGATTGAGGCGTCCATTTTATGACAGTTTCTGAGAACTCAATTGCCCAACTTGATATTTCTGGTTACAGCTAAGCGTAGAAAACACTATTTTTCTCTCAGCAGAGTCTTGAAAACATTGATTTAACATTGGAGCCAATGGAAATATAAGATCTTGAAAGTAACAGGTGTATGACCAAATGTGCGTTTGAGTGATCATATCTGTATGCAAACAAGAGCAACCGCAAGTGCTCATGAATGAGTGGTTTATTTTTTGTACAACCTTGAGCTTAATTAGGCACATCCTTTTCGGCGTCTGACCTTGACTTAGCAACCACATAACAGACAAAGTTTGCCCGTCATACATGTATGGGCCGAGAATACGGAATACGACACTTTGTTTGTTTGGCAGGGTTTTACATCGCGTCAAATTGATCTTGACGCGATGTAAAACCCATAAAGAACCAATGGATAATATCATCTGTACTAGTCTCGGACGTAGTGAATCTTGAAATAAGAGGGAATGTTCTAAATTTTGAACTTATTCAAAATTCTAGCATACTTTATTACAATATGTTTTGCAAAAGGCCCCACTGAGTTTAACAAATGACATTGAGTCAACATCTTTTTTAAAACAAAAACTTCACTGCGATAAAGAGGGAGATCCGGTCGGATACGCTTTTAGGCTAAATCTATTTTTAGAATAAAAAAAGTGAGTCCATATGGTGATAAAAGTGTCACTGTCGAATCAAGTTAATTACCTCATGAAATAAAACTTTTTAGTTTTTACATTTCAAATTTTTATTCATTTGGCATTTTTAAAACACCTTAATGAAGAACAAAATAACAAGTAATACTTTTCTCCTGATTAATTTATACCAAACTAACCATAATGCAATAATTATTGGAGTTATGCATTTCGCTATTAAGCTAATTATTGGAGTTATGTATTTCGCTATTAAGCTAATTATTGGAGTTATGTATTTCGCTATTAAGCTAATTATTGGAGTTATGTATTTCGCTATTAAGCTAATTATTGGAGTTATGTATTTCGTTATTAAGCTAATTATTGGAGTTATGTATTTCGCTATTAAGCTAATTATTGGAGTTATGTATTTCGCTATTAAGTAAGACACCCAACTTAAATAAGCACTACAGTGTATGTAATTAGGATTTTTTGGGGGAAGATGATTCACATTTTTGCGGATAAGAAACAAACACCTAAAAATTTATATGCACAATCATTCTCAATTAACCAAATACCATTGTCAATTGTTTTACTTTTAAGTTGTTAGATGATGTGAAGTGAGCCTTATGGTACCTAAAATAGCACCTCTTATTCTAAGGTTAGATCTTCGTTTAAGAAAAACCCGTTCAAACGGCTTTCCTATATTTGCAATATGAATGGTCTATATTATTATGTATTGGTAAGCTGTTAATGATCTTCCCTTAAGTTACTTAAGTTACAAATCTATGTTGTAATTGTATCGTCAGATGGAAATTTATTTTCAAAAGTTAAAATCCAAATCTCTGAGATAGTCCTTTTAAAAATGTGGCTTGGTGATCCAGGCAATTCTAAGATAAAGGTTATATGCTAAATTACGTAGTTTTTGACCCTTCGACTGACCCACATTGAAAGAGTTTGCAGACGACACTTAAAAATGTGATGACATTAAAAACAAATATTCTTATATGACAGAATAGAGTGTGGGAAAAGGAAAAAATGCTCGTTACTAGCAATTTCGCCTTTTCCAACATTGTTTTCCAGAGTTGTCTGCAACAGAGTGGTTAAATGTCGTTATTGTTTGGTGATAGATTAAACCAGGTAGGGATCTCAGCTAGAGTGTGTCATAATTATCCCGTGTTTCATTGACCTTCAGAATATCTTAGATAAAATAGCAAAAAAAAAAAGAATAAAGGAAATGTCACAGTCGATATTCTTATCAACAACTGTCAACGAATCTAAACGAGAACGGGTTAATGTTTTGCCCCATTGCTAACTATGAACGTTTAGAAGCGTATATAGCCGAATATTCAATTCACCCTTTCCCAAACAATAACGACATTTGGTCACTTTGTTGCAGACGACATTAGAAGACATTATGGGAAAAGGAGAAATTGCTCGTAACGAGCGATTTCTCCTTTTCCCACAATGTTTTCTGCCCTGTCAGAAGATTAATTTCCAATTTCATCAATATTTGAAATGTCGTCTGCAAACCCTTTCAATTTGGGACAGTCGAAAATTTGTCGTTTTTGAAAGGGTTAACATAACAAATTTGACAAGGGAAAAAGGTGCAGACTTGATCTACAATTAATTTTCGCCTAACATTAGAAGAGAAAGGGTGATTTTCTGATACTTTATGTGTGTTCGATTGAGTTTTAATCATCCAAATTTCGAAATGTGGACATATGCTCCTTTAATGAGAAACGAAAATAAATGTATCGAAAGGAAATCATTTGAAAATAACATATACAGTAACAAAATGGATGCGGATTTCTTTTCTTTCTTTTTTTTTTTTATTTGAAATGTGTGTTTACACCAACCTTCACTTGGAATGGGAGTAAAAATAATGGAAAACTTATGCCGACATGGACTGAAGTAAAAACATTACATTCACACAAAATATTCTTGGGTAGAATCCTAGGTCATAGATCGAGGAATTGCAACTTTTCTATTTGCCAGAACAGTTTATTATGGCAGTCAGTTTTAGTTATATTAAACAAGATAATTTATTGGAAGCGGGTGGCTCAGTGCTGGTCGTTCGGAGAAACTTGGACATACACATTTTATACCACCAAATCTGTGTAGAATCTGTAGACCTGTATGAAAAGTGCTTGATAAAAGCCATTTGAAGTAAAATAAGTTCTTACATAAGTTGTTAGAGGCTTTTTACAATGAATAAATATGACTCCAGATCCAAAAGCGTTGCAACGGTTTTGAAGTCCATCACACGCCATCCGTAAATACTTAGATACCTAGATAAATTGTCATATTCTGAATCAATTTTGTGTTCAATAGCTAGATTTGTTGAATAGCATACGGCAATACAAAAACTGTATAGCTTCAACGACATTTTATTTCAGCTTTCGAATTGTCTTATGTGTAAACAAGCAACTATATTCTAAAGTATATTGCAAAGGCTGCCGTTAAAGTACTTGCAAACTCATATAAAGAAAGATGATTTGCTTTTATGAGCAGTTCATAATGTTATTTGTTTTCATAATAATATCTACCCATACCAATCAATACATTTTTTACTTATGATATGCATGCGATCTGGTTTCGTTTAACGTTTTGGATTTGAACCGAAGCGCTATTTGAATAACAGGGAATGGGTTAAAAACGAATAAATAAAAAAAGCAGATGAAGCAGTTTTTCTTGTTATCAGTGAATTCCCTACAGATAGTGCGTTCAAGGTCAAAATATGTTTTTTTTACAGATATTTTTCTCTCGTTTTTATTGCTCTGTTTGTTCACATTAGAACATTATAACACAACATAATCGACAAAAAAAAATGATTGAATAGAACAAATATAGAGGGTGACCATGTGATCAATGTTTACGATATAAAACAAATTGCAAATGGCGGCGCCCATGAATAAAAATCTATTTGTGCATTTCTTCAGAAAATTACTTTTGTTTTTCACTATATCCCAACGATCAATTTGCCGCAATTGCCGGTGAATGTTGTTTCCGTTTTGGCCGTGCCGTTCGCAACAAGACCCCGTAGAACATTTCGAGTCGAGTGATGTTTTTGTGTAAAACTGTTGGTCAAAGACAAAAACCGCGACTAGGTTAGAATAGGTTAAACATTGGACCTATTGAAAACAAGACCAGCTAAATGATTTACTTCATTGAAATAAACATCTACACAGTTTTTATTTGACACGAATTGTAAGGATATTTTTGCCGCTTGATAGGAATATGGTGAGCTTTAACATTATCTGTTATTTTGAAAGCGCTTTATGATACCTGTTTTGATCTTTGATTAAATGTATGTGTTAAAATGACTTAAAAGGACTTACTCGGATATTTGTGTTCTTTGAATAAAAACGTCAACAATTAGATATTAACGATTGTTGTCATTTAACCGAAGACCATTTTCAACATCTCTACTGTTAAGTTGCTGAAATCCCGTAATGCCGTTAAATAATGTGAAGCGAACCTTCGCTCCTGCCAGTGCTTCTTTGGGGGAAGCCAGCTTGTGAATAAACGCCGTAATTCCTTCTCGTGTATCGTTCTAGCGTCACATAGCAAGAGAGGTTAAACGCTTCCGAAGACCCACGCGACAATGGTATCTTTAAAAAGCCCCTCCAATTCTAAGATAAGCTTGTTCTTGACGAGATAAATTTGTTTGAAAGGTTTGTAATATCTGCAATTCGAATAATCTAAATCTTATTCTAAATCAAGCTTGTTCTACACGAAATAAACCCGTTTGAAAGGTTCTTAACATTTGAAATACAAATGATCTATGTCTTTTATGTAGGTTATTAAAGGGGTTGGCAAGCTGTCAATACCCTAGTCTTATGAAACAGGCATATATGTATATTTCGGAATATAGGTATCAAATGCATATGCCGAAATGGACAACAGAAGCAAATACGCTTCCATATTTGTGACGAATGATAGAAGCTTTTCACCGTTTTTTTTGCGTTGGCTTCCCTTGAACCTCATCGGCACTAAGATATCTATCAACCAAGATACATGCATCTCATTATAAAATAAAATGTTATTGAAAGAATGCAAACGTGTCGAAACTAAGGTTTACCCTTATAGTACTGGAAGCGACTGCATGCCTATCCTATGCAAACATGTTGGATCCAGGCCAGCCGCCAAGTAATTGGCGGCTGGCCTTGATCCAACCTGTTTGATACATTGTGTGGTATCTTTCCTTACCTAAATCAGGCATCTTTTTGAAGGTTTCTGAAAGCAAACGTAACAAAAAAAATAGTACTTTTAGAACATTACCCAGCATTCTAAGGGTTAAAACAATGAACAACTTACCACGCGAAATGAGCTCCGTACAGTTTATACCGGTGTAGTTTCCAAGACATCTACAACTTTCTCCCTCACTGCCGTCAGCGTCAACGAAACACTCCCCACCCATCCCACAATCCCGACAGCACGTCTCGTTACAAGAGAGCCCAAACGCCCCTGGGTCACAGCGGCACACCGTCAAACCCGGGCCAACCCGAGTGACGTCGGCGTCACTTTCACACACCCCGTACAAACACGGTACCCCTCCCGGGAAACACATTCTCATGGACAGCGGATGTAGTTTATAACCGCCAAGACATGCGTTGTATTCCGGTAACTCGTCTATAGCCTCTTCCCGATTTGAGTTCGAATCCTGGCCGGTTCCAGGCGTTTTCTGAATCGGAACACAGATCTGCATGGTGTCCATGTACCACCTACACTCATAGCCCTCTTCGCACCTGCGCACGCACCCTGTACTCGAGTGCTGATCACAGAGCGCACCTTTCCAGTTCTCCTCGCACCGGCAAGATAGCGCGCCGCCAATCTGAACGCAGGATCCATGTTGACATTTCAGCCCTGCAAACCCGCCGCAGTTCCCATCGGCAGCGTCGGTGGTGTCGGCTGGAGATGACGACGTTAGTGGGTCCTTGCGCTCGTTCAAGCACGAACTGTGTGTTGAGGCGGTCGTACACTCGCAGTGTAGGATACAGGCACGGTTCACGCACTGTCGACCTCCGTCACACAGCCACGACATTGTGGTACAGGGATCGACGCGGCAATCTGGCTTATCCGGATCGGTCTGGTCTGCCGGACTTTTCCGCTGAGATGTTGGGCTTTGAGAAATGTCCGTCCGTTGTGTGGGACTGATAGATATGGGCGGATTTGTGCCGTTCACGGCTGCATTGATGATATCGGTCGACCCTGCTTCTGTGTCGGAGAACTGCCGTTGGACCGAGGTCGCTTCTTTGTCGCCTCTTGGCGATACTTCGTTGCGATTGTTGATGATGCATTCTGGATGCATTGATCTTGTCGTGCATTCGCAGCGAGATACACAGTGCTCGTCGATTTCGCAGGACCTCCCCTCCCCACAGAAGTTTGGTATCGTACACGGATTGAAGGTACACGTTGTGCCGGGCCGTCGAATTCCGGAAAAGTCCAACGTTGGAGGCATAATCTGCGCCATTATTCCGACACAAGAGTACACAAAGTACAGTGCCACGTGTTTATATGACGTCATGGCTTTTATGTATACCCGGTCCAATAAAGGTTGGGTATGTTGCGGGCTATAGACCTCTTAATGAGCGCTAATTCCATAATGCAAATGCTGTAACTGCACACATAAAGCGCTAAAAGACTTTTGACGATTTTCGTGTATGTTTAACACAATATATTAGACAACCTCGGTATTGAAACTAGGCTTCTGATTGGCTTGAAGCTATGTCACATGATTATCTATGGTGATCGGGAATGGTTAGATTAATATGATGTGTGTTTAAAAAACGCTAAACCTAAAGTATAAATGTCACCGCTTTTCCCCGTTTCAATCAATTAGGACACTTAATTACACGTGCCAACAAATGACGGGACAGTGTCCTTTATCGTTTCCAAACTGGTTGATTGTAGGGCGCCTATTTTTTCTTGTAGTGTTGCATTTTTATATACTTGCGGGGTCATGACTGAATCAAATCTTTTGGCTCAGAATAAACGACATCTGAAATGTAGAATGAATATCAAATTAAAAAAAGAAAACAGCTTTTTCTGTAAATACAGATATGAATAGTATTGAAATTCGCGGTCTAAATGATGAATTAATTCAGAGATGAATACATAAGTTTGTAGAAGTATCTTTTACAAAGAGTTAAAATTATTTTATTTGATTTCTGACACCAATGTCTTACACACATATTTACAACATGCACATGATGTGAATTACTGCTCTTAGAATTAGATGTTCGATACATTTTAACCATTTAAGTGCTGGGACCGACTTCATGCTTATTATGCAAACAGGTTAGATTCAGGCCAGCCGCCAAGTAAATTGGCGACTGGCTTGTGATCTAACCCGTTTGCTACTCTGGGTATCTTTCCTCGTCGAAATTAAGGACGTTCTCGGTAGTTTTATCTGCGCACTTCATCTGCGCATCCAAGGGAGATAATAATCTGTTACCGAAGAGATACTTGCATAGTAGTCGGATAAACGTTTGTATTCGGATGCAATTTACTGTATGCCATTTTTTCCAAAGAATAATCATATCATCCATAAAACTATAAAAGGTTATTAAAATTATTATATATTTCCCATGCATATTAAGACCCCAGCTTCTATTTCTCAAGTTTCAAGTTATTCTAACCGTTTATATAAATGTTTTCATATAAGGTTACCATGGAAACTATCATCTTACAGAATGACTTACTCGTCAACATATACCTTTTTTTGCATTTTGTATTTCAAGATTAAATTTTACTTCACATACTGAAAAATAAGAACATTCTTTGAAAGGAATTTTCAAATATCTTCATTTATTTGTAATATACATATCAATTTTCATTGTTTTTTGTCGAATACAAAAATTTGATAAACTGATTTGGATTACAAAAAATGTTCAGATTGTAATTATTTGAAATAACATAATAAAGTATTGAATGTATGAATTCATGTCTTTTTGTGTTAATAAACCTTACATAAACTATTCTATTACCTTTGAAGATGGTATGGTCATTTTGACATTTTTGCCCCAAACGGTTACCATGAAAACTGTCATGTTACGGAAAAACTTACTCGTCGACCTGCATTTCTCTTTTCATTTTTGATTTCACAATAAAATTTTAAATAACATATCAAAAATTTAGAAAATTCTATGAAAGCATTATTTTCTTATAAAACTGTAGAACATGTCCTTAGGCAGATATAAACGGTTTTGGAAAGCAGACGACACGAGTGTTTATTTTTAGAAAAAATCCCAGAATTATAAGGGTTAATCAAAATGTCAGTATCGTTAAAAAAACAGAAACCGTAATTTCAAAAAGTTAAATAGAGGATATTCAATCGTTCAAAAGCAGAGAGCGTGGCATTCTGTTCAGGGGAGCTACGTCAGAAAAGTCAGGCCCCTGCATTTTGACGCACCACAGGCAGCGCGATATGGCTTTTTTGTGTACCTACGCACCGCATCACAATAGAAACATACGTAAAGAAATATTTTTTTACGTATAGTCCAAGGAATTGATTGTGACGTGTAATAACAACAAACAGGTTAAAACAATAATTTGAAACAGTATTCAGCTTGTAAATAGGAAAATGTTCTGGAGCTCTTTCGTAGAAGAACAATATCTGTGCACACGCGCACCTGTCGAACACAAGGCGGTGTGTGTGCTAGCTTGCGACGTTAGGTCTCTATTCATTTACCCACACTTCTTTAAGCGAATTAACACAGGTTGGTGCAAACGCGCATCTGTAGAAAACAATGTAATACTGGAATAGTGCCCGATTGGTTTCGGAATAGGTTTACGCCTAAGAAACAAATTACCGTAGCTGAAAAAACAACACAACTTGTTGGCTCATTTATTGCGCACGACTTCAAAAACTATCTAGGGAAAACCAACTTTGATTTGGTTTTTTTTGCGAGATCTACTTTCTTCCATTTATCTTAACCCTTTAAATGCTGTATAATTTTCTAAGAGTTAATTTTAATGTCGTCTGCTTTTTAAAGACCGCAAATATCTGCTTTATTTTGATGAGGAAAGGTACTCAGAGTAGCAAATAGGTTGGATCACAGGCAAACCGCAAATTTATTGGCGGCTGGCCTGGATCCAACCTGTTTGCATCAGCATGAAGACAGTTCCAGTACTATAAAGGTTAAGGAAACATTTTTTCTCAATAATGTTTGTATTAAATAGACACCGCCTTAGGAAAGCAAAAATATGAATACAACACGATGACATTTCACGGTAATTAATAATGGACATGTCAACGCAGGGGAATACATGGTTGTATTTACTCCCATAACTTCATAAATCCTTATCTTTATGGGAGATTTATAGTTGGGCCAAATTAAAAGCAACAGCAGACGGAATATTGGATTAATCCCCTCTTTTGGGCATAAAACAACTGTGAGAGATACAATGTTCGTCAAGAGCAACATATCGATATGTCACAGTCATTTCTAAATTATCAAGCTGCGGATACGATAATGGGAGTTTCTACTCAATATAATGAAGATTTATATAAAATAATGTATCAAAAATATGTGGTATGCAACAGAAATCCCAATAAACGTTTTTTTTTCCTTTTTCCTTTCTCTTTTATTTTCAACCGACGCGTTTCTATTCTCACCTTCCCTACTTAACTTACATATCTTGCCAACTGATCTTCTTATGCGTAATCTTCAAATGATACCGAATACTTGAATTACATCTTCTCTCATTTGATAAATAGAGAATATATGGTGGGTGTCGTGAATCGGAAATGTTATCGGGCAAGGCGTAGGAATATTATCCGGTGAGCCGAAGGCGAAACGGATAATATTCCGATGCCGAGCCCGATAACTTTTCCTATTCAAAGACACCAACCATCTATTCTATTTATCCTGTTACCTTCATGGATTATTATTAACAAACAAACTGAAACCAAAAAACAAAATAAAGGAAACAAAAGACAGAAAACAAGTAGAGAATGATGCACACATGACGTCATATGCCATGACGAATATATGACGTCATTATTTCGCACGTGAATGTGTGATATATGGTTAGTGCCGGATATCACAAATGTTATACGGCACCCTGTTATCGGTCCGTTCATTGCGCTGGTGACAGGATAAAACTACCATTTTGTACCATCTGAAGTAAAACTGAAGACCTACTTTTAAGAAAAGTCTTCCAAAGAGAAATGGCAAAATCTAATATTGAGAGAACATTTGGCCAGACCGTTTTGCCATAATTTGTATATACCGTGTTTGTAATTAACTGTATTTGTTTTGCAATAACATATGTTTAAAGTTATGAAGATCAGTATTTTTTTCCTGTTGAACCTTTCTTTTTCTTGTACTATTGCTACTTTCAATTTGGACCTGTCCAGAATTTGTATTTAGTGGAACAGACTAATTCCCAGTCCTTGAAGGTGAGTCTTAAACAACGCATGCGAAAAACGAAACGAAAAAAAACCCACAAAAACGTATATTCATGAACATTTTCCATATATTTGCGTTTCGGTGCACCTATTCCTTTACCAAAACGCCATATTTTCGACCGTCCCAAATTAAAACAGTTTCCGGACGAAATCTCAAAATGTGAAGAAATTGGAAAAATAATCTTTTAAAAAGGGCAGAAAACGATCAATTTATCCTTTCTTTCAATGTTTCCCAGAGTTGTCTACAACAAACTGGTCACATATCGTTATTGTTTGGTAATAGGCTTCGTCGCTGTGAACCTCAATAGCTTAGTAGTTAGCGAAGCCAACGTCGAGACTAGGACGCCTATGCTCGACCAGTATTCAAATATAGAGACATTGTGACATAACTCATTCGCGATTCAGGACTGCTCAATCTTTTTCAAAGTCAACAATCTAAAGTCAACATTCTTAAAAGCACAATTATTCTGTTATGCTGTCGAGGTGATACATGTAACGTGGATATGTCCACTGTCTGTTGCAATACGATTGAAATACTCTGGATGCCGGTGTTTAACCCTTCCCAAACAACAAATTTTCGACTGTCCCAAATTGAAAGAGTTTGAAGGCGACATTTCAAAATGTGATGAAACTGGATAGTAACGTTCTGATAGGGCAGAAAACATTGTGAGTAAATGAGAAATTGCTCGTGACGAGTAATTTCTCCTTTTCCCACAATGTTTTCTAAAGTCGTCTGCAACAAAGTGGTCCAATGTCGTTATTGTTTGAGAAAGGGTTAAACCGATATCAAACCAACTAACAAACCCCAATGTTGTAGATTGTTTGGAAACTAATAAAATCATACAAAGAAATGCCTTTGTTATGTTCCAATTGTGTAAACAAACCTTTTCTTTGCAAATTAACAACTGTTAGTTTCCATCTTAACCCATTACCAAACAATAACGACATTTAACCAGTTTGTTGCAGACGACTCTGGAAAACATTGTGGGAAAAAAAGAAATTGCTCGTGACAGAAGATTGTTTTTCAATTTCATCTTATTACGAAACATTATCTGCTAACTCTTTCAATTTGGGACGGTCGAAAATTTGACGTTTGGTAAAGGGTTTTGAGGCACTACCTACTGATTCTTTCATACTTTACCAACCAACATTTATATATGAGAGTGGGTTGAAATACGTTTTAACTAATGGGGCAATTGGTGAAAGATAAATGTAAAGAACAAGCAGTCAACTATCGACAGCTTGAAATGCATATTCTGTTTTACCTTCGAGGACATAGATATGAGCACTGAATGCTTCGACAAGACTGAAGAACTGTGGAAATGGTGTTATAATCACTTTCAAACCATCCAACGCAATTTACGCGTTTTCAAAATTTTGCTTTAGACTTACAGTATCATAGGACAAATTGTTTTGTCCTGTTGTTGCAATGGCCTGCTTTGCAAATTAAAAACAAACTGTTAGTTTTCATCCTTTTAAAGTCATTATGCTTTAACGGGGCAATTGGTGAACGATAAATGTAAAGAACAAGCAATCAACTGTTAACGGCTTGGAAAACACGGTATGTACTACTTTCGAGGCGATACAACGATGTTTAGATACGTGTTTATATCGAAGGCTTGCAACACAAATTCAAAACGAAACTGTTAGTTTTCATCCATTTAAAGCCATAACTTAACGTGACTTTCGTATTTTACCAACAAAAATTCATACATATAAGCCTGAGTTGAATTATGCTTTAATGGGGTAATTGGTGAAAGATAAAGGTAAAAAACACAGCTGTCAACGACTTAGAAAGTGTATTCTGTAATGCCTTCGAGGACATACAACTATGATTAGATACGTGCACTGAACGCTTCGCCAAGACCGGATTATTATGGAAATTGCGTTATATCCCTTTCAAACCACCCAACTAAATTTACGCGTTTTCAAAATTTTGCTTTAAAATTACAGTATCAAACGAGAAAGTGTTTATGTCGATTTCTCCTTTTGTCACAAAGAATTCCTTTGAAAATGTAAAATGGAACCGTTGCTTTTCATTCTCATAATGTTATTTCCCGCTATTGTTTTCATATTTTACCAAACAAGATTTATATAAAGGAATGAGTTTAATGGCGTTTTAATGAGACAATTGGTTAAAGAAATTAAGCTAAAGGGCACACTGACAGCCATACATCAAGCGGTTGACATATGTTTACCCTCACCTATTCAGGTTCGCATTGTCTTCTATCCTTCGTTTAGGTTAATATACAGGTAGTCCGTAAGCTTTTAATAATACGATACTTACAACTTAAAGTTTCTTGTTCACCTGTGACAACATTTGAAAATAAGGAATGAAATATCTTTAAAACGATTTAGTGTTTGTATCTTTATATTGAATACCAGTAAAAGCAGCTATAACTAATGCAGTAAGCGACAATAAATCAAAATTTGTACGGTCTATATACATGTACATACGATGTCACAAACAATTCAACGCTTTTGGATTTTACTACATGCCCATGCCTTGTACACATACTCTAACACTTAAATGCGAACTAATCTCGGTTCCTAAGGTTATTCGCCAGTGCGTACCACACAACAGTGCAGCTGCTGTACAGTTATAAACCCATTTCCCAAACAACAAATTTTCGATCGTCCGAAATTGAAAGAGTTTGCAGACGACATTTCAAACTGTGATGAAAATGGAAAATAATCTTCTGATAGGGCAGAAAACATTGTGAGTAAAGGAGAAATTGCTCGTAACGAGCAATTCCTCCTTTTCCCACAATGTTTTCTAAAGTCGTCTGCAACAAAGTGGTCAAATGTCGTTATTGTTTGGGAAAGGGTTAAAGACACACCAGAACTGCAGTCTCAATAAGACAATCAGTCAGGATGATCACGTGATCAGTGTACATGTATACGATATAAAACAGATTGTAAATGGCGGCGCCGGTGAATGTTAATACCAATTTGGTTTCTAGTAACCCACACACCCTTGCTGTGTGAAGAATCAATGTCATATTTTTTGAGCTTTTGCAATTCTAATTTAATTACTTTTAATCAATTCAAGCCAATTCATTATAGATAGGATCTAGAACGTTTTCTACAGCAGACGACTTATAAAAACATTGAACATCAATGACAACATTTTCCCAATTACACGTAGTTGTGACTCTTTATTTCACAATGTTTCTAACATTTGACATGCGAATATGTACTTGGTTGTGACAAATGGACGGAAATTCTCTGAAACATGTGACCAATGTTTACGATATATGTCCGGAGCAGATAGCCAAGCCCAGGAAGGAACAGTTAATTTTTCTTTTTTCACCTAGTTTTGCCAAAGATAGCGACATTGTGAACCCAACATGAGTTGACTATCAACTTTCCGGTTCTGGTGGTATGTGACAACCCATCCTCCATAACGGCGTTTCGTCTAACACTCGGCAGAGAAATCGCATTCGACGGGCGCGAATGACCTTAAAGCATCGCCCGCCGACTTCAATTTTTCTCCCGAGTGAAAAAAAGTAGGTGAAAAAAGTAAAATTAGCTTGGCGCGACCATCTTGTTCGAATATAAGAAAGTTAATATTGGTCATCTGATTCCCCCCGCCTTTTTATTCTCTGCAAAACCTAACTAGCAGGAGGGAAAGCAGTAGGATCAGATGCAGTCAGTTTGTGTATTAATGAAGCTTTTTGTGTTAAATGTGGCATTTTAATACCAACCTCTAAAAGGTTAGTAGACAGCATATCCGGCATAACCCTTTACCAAACGCCTACTTTTCGACTGTCCCAAATCGAAAGAGTTTGTGGACGACATCTCAAAATGTGATGAAACTAAACAATAATCTTCTTATAGGGCAGAAACATTGCGGGGAAAGGAAAAATTGCTCGTTAAGAGCAATTTCTCCTTTACCCAAAGTGTTTTCCAGAGTCATCTACAATAAACATTGCAAATGCCGTTATTGTTTGGTAATGGTTAACCGCCTATATTGGGAATAGGTCGGGTTCGATAGAACCATCGGTATTTCGCAAGTCATTGGACAAACTCTTATGAAAATCGACATATATCGCTAACGCCATGTAAACAAACCATTTGGTCAAGTAAGGTACTCTTATTACTTTGCTTTTTCATGCTAAGTTCAGACATCTGACCACAAGGCTATGTGTACGTTTTCGTTACCTTAGTCGGAAGACAAAGCCACCACGTAAAGCACGCATGCGCGTGAAATTTCCCCTCATAACAATGACAGGCCAAATTAACGTTCCATACACAAAGCGATCTAAAATCCACCACACACTAATTACGACTCTCGTTATCAAACGCTCAGGTCACACCACTTCCTTGCGGGAATCTATTACCTATTTTTAAAACACACAACGCTATATTGTCGCGTTTAACTTCACGCTCCGTCAGCCAACCATCTAACGTATGGGTCACGTGATGAACATGTCGACCAATCAGATCCGTGATAAACGAATACGTTAGCGTTAACGTAACATGTAGCCCCTGGCGTCACACTGCGTGACAGTGTATGAGTACATAGTGAATACCTTCTTAAATTTTGCAATGGTAAAACTCTTTGGGCTGATCAATTTAAGAACCAACCACAGACGCTAATGAGAAAGGAACAACATTATAATGTGGCATGGAGTATACAATTATTGATTGAAATGAAATGACTAGCTCGATTTGAGCAATTTATCCTTTTGTCACAGTGGACGTTTGATAGTTACTATGTAAGTGCGCACAACTCATGCATTCAGAGCGAAGTGTTTTGACGCGCATATAATTACACAAAGGGGGTCTCTGTTATTGTGCTACTTTATTACTAGTAACAGGGCCTCTATTCGTGATGGGATGCTGTCGAAATTGCATATTGAATCAGCAGCAAATTAATTCTCACGTGGCCCCTCTCCGCGTGGGTTCAAATCCGAGTGACGGCATTTGAATTTTCATGAGAGGCAGTGACCTCACTGACGTCACCCTCTACCAAACGCCAAATATTCCACTGTCCCAAATTGAAAGAGTTTTCAAACTAAATTTCAATCAGTGATGAAACTGAAACACAATCTTCTTATCGGGTAGAAACGATTGTTGGAAAAGGAGAAATTGCTCGTTACGTGTAATTTCTACTTTTCCCACGGTGTTTTCCAGAGTCGTCTGCAACGAACTGGTCAAATGTCGTTATTGTTTGGTAAAGGGTTAAGGATTATTGTATCCGACTTGAACAGCCCTTATGGGCAGTTTAGTATCGGGGTCTTCCTCGTTCACCATTAGATTTTGCAACATAACTGAAATAGAGCGTTTGGGCGATGCAAAAACCCATATAAACGAAAAACCAAATGTACACCAGGTATGTTGTATTGGTTGCACAGTTTTAAAAGGGTATGGTACTATGCCTTTGAGTGACGTTGGATTTTAAAAAGGCCAACTCAGAGTTTAGTGGTCTGGGAGACTTTACGTGAAAAGTTGATTTTAACGATCATTGTCACACAAAAAAATACCATTGTCAGTTTCTTTACTTCTAAGTTGCGGATATGCCATGTTTTCCTTGCATAATGTAAGTAAAGTAAGCCTTTGCACCCATCAGCTCTTATATAGGATCGCAGATCTATAAATAAACGCAGGGATTCTTTCTCGAACACCTTACTGGCCTCACTAGAACAGAGCGACTAAACGTTTCCGAAGACCCACGTGACGATGGTGTTTTAAAATACCATCTCTCATTCTTTCATTCTAAGTTAAGATCGTTGTTTACGAAAAATCGAATGAATGATTTGCGATGTCTGCAATGTAAATGTTCAACATCTTTACCATAACAGATTAAAATCACAACCTGTGAGATACTCCCTTTTTTTTTTATAAGATCGCGTTATCGGTTATTTTATTTTATAGCTGTTCGGCTTTTGAATGGTGGAGGGATAACTGCAAGTTTAAAGGCGCTTTGTCACAGGTTTTTGGAAATTTTGAAGTTTAAAGTACCCGGACGTCAAAATGCATTTTTCTTTCGGAAATTATTAAAGTAAAGGAATACACATTTATCTAATATTTCAGCAGAGAAAACAATGAAATACTAGTTAACTTTCGGCGTATCTTTTATTTTATACAAATACGGTGACAGGGCTACATGACCTAGATAAAGCTCGCATATATGTCAAGCTATAGACACCTGGCCCGTGATACTCAGAATACACTCTAAAAGCAAACATCCATTTTCTTACACTGAAGTGTTTACATTGTACTAGCTGGAATTACATACGGTTGGCCATGTAGAACTTACACAGAAATAAAAACAGGGTATACGGGTAACTAATTACCATACAGTGGATGTAACATTAAGTTTCTGTTACCGTGGGGGTATCCGTCATTAACTACATTTATAGAGCGATTTCGGTTACTTTATTTTTATGAATATTTGTTTGGAGCATAGCTGAATACTATACGCCAATTCTTCATTTTACATATAGTATCTTAAAGTCTTTATATTTCTATTGTATAACGTCCGGGAACTTTAAGCGTCAATTCCTTAAAACTGTACCACAGCTGTGCTTTTGTTTGACAAACACTGAAGAATAGCAACTGGGAGCCAAATTAGTTCGCATTTAAGCTTTTAGAGAGAGTATAGAATAAACATACATCTTAACCCAAAGCATTGGAAAGGTTTGGAGATCTACCGCATATCGACTGTACATATTTGAATACTTTGACGCTTACTGAATTATTATCCTCTCGATAGCTATGCTTAATTCATAACATACGGTAAAACACAAACTGTATGGTTTCAACTTGACAAATCATTTTGACTTTCAAATTCTCTCATCTGTGAACAAGCACGTTTAACCGTTCATTATGTATGTATTCAGCTTAAAACCATTGGCATTCTAAAAGTCGTTCGGGAGACTAAATCGCACGTTACCTCCAAATCTATTGGTACCGGAATTATAACCCACACGAAGAGTTGCCAATACCTCAAGTCTAAAACCCTTTTCATAGAGAGCATCAGTAGAGCATTTTAGTCAAATTCTTAAAATGCGTGTCAACGAATCATCACTAGAAGAATATAATTAAAAAATCATCGTAACCGACTGAAGAACATTTTTGTTTCTGTTTAGATTAATCGTCTCTCCTATACATGCAGGAGGAATCACATGACCAGTGTTTACGATCTTATTTACGAACAAGATGACCGCACCCATGACGAAACAGGTATTTTTGATTTTTTTTTCACCTACGTTTGCCAATCATAGCTACAGTGCGTACCCCGCATGATTTGACCACCAACTTTCCGGTTGTGGTGGTATATGATAACCCATGCTTTACAACGGCGAAACGTCGAACACTCGGCAAAGAAATCGCAGTCGACCGGCGATGTTTTTGGGCATGCGCTCCCATCAACTGCTACAGTAGGTGAAAAAAGCAGAAATACCTATGCTGCGGTCTTTTTGTTCGGATACAAGATCGAAAACATTTGTCATGTGATTCTCCCACCTGCTATAACTAAAGATGTATTAAGTCTTCTTCGATTGGTTATTGGCGAAATCATGGAAATGCTTTTAGCCCTTATAGTGCTGAAACCGACTTCATGCTTATGCAAACAGATTGGATCCAGGCCAGCCGCCAAGTAAATTGACAGCTGACCTGTGATCTAACCTGTTCGCTACTCTGAGTGTCTTCCCTCATCAACATTAAGCAGATAATTAATGTTTAGAAAAGCAGACGAAACACAACGCTATTCTTAGAAAATAACATAGCATTCTAAAGGCTAGTTTGATCCTGTTGCAAAGAGGCACTTATAAATAACAAAACATGTGCTGAAAAATCGACAAAGATCTTAAAGTAGATAAACTGCGTGTTTATTTTTGTTGTTTAATGAACAAAAACAGGGTTTGACGCATATTTTTGTACAGATGATTTCATGCTAAAACGTAAAATCAAACAAATGTCTGTGAAAAGTGTTTTTCACATCACGGCAACAAAATGACGTAATTAAAGCGAACTAATACTATGACGTCACATTTCAAGCATGCACTGTACTAAATCAAACAATGACATGATTGAAGAAACCAATTAATCATGGCGCTTAAAAGGTTCTTCTTCACAGAATATGATATTTATATAAAAAGTGTCAATGAAACAGTACAGTTTTAGTATAGTTGTGTTTGATATACAATCAAAGGTAGAAAGCATGGTTAATTCAAGAAGGGTCAATTTATCTAAGTGTTTAGAGTCTATATACAGTACATCTCAAAAGCGATGTCACACATTTGGATTAAAGTACATCTTCATTCACTGTATGCAAAATTCGTAATTAAAAAGATCTGATTTTTGCATCAAATTTCTTACGTTCTTTAATTTAGTGCGTATCATATTACAACAGTGGAGCTGTTCTGCTATGTTAAAGAAATTAATTTCTAACTTCCAAATGTCCTCACATCTGTGAACAAGTACCTTCACAAGTGGTGTTTAAGCACATCATTTCACCTTTTTTGTGTGCAAATCACCTACTATCCGTTGAGCTTTCTAACACGAACACGAGTGTTTTGACTTAAATGGCAAATAATTCATTTTTGATCGACTACATTGAAGCCCTTTTTCCAAAATAGGAATTTTGGCTAGTCCAAAAGTAAAGCATTATCAAACACCAGGTAGAATATATGCATGGTAATACCTACCATTATGTTAGGAAAACTGATTTTTAAAGAATGATCAATCCCCACAGTTGCTTCATTTTTTTAATAACAATGATTTTAACAAAGGGATTAATTTCTCACAATTGTGTCATAAGTCTTCTTCTGCAGAAAATTGTCAATGTGAGTAATGTATTATGCAGTAAATTGTGAAAACGTAAACACTCTACGGGTGGTTAAATGAAAGAGGTTGACCCTAGTCAATGTTGTACCATTTTGTATGATGGTGTATAATAGAATTAGAAGACGTCGCGGTGTCGTTACCATTTCCCGCTAACCTCCCGCCATAGTAATATTGAAATTACAAAAAAAGTAATGCAACTATCAGCGTATGCACTTGTGAATAAGCTTAAAACCTCAACATAAACCAATAAGATCAAAAGACCAGACTACCAGAAAATATTACCCCATGGTATACAAGATCCTCCCAATGCTCACAATAACCCACAGCGACAACATCACCAACGTTTAGCTTCAGATATATCGTTATGGAGGCCATGTTATGATCTGCCTTTGTAATGACGGATTGTTTGCCCGAACCATTGAGTCGGATGTAACAATAGGGATTCGCATTCTTTGAAGATCTCAGTGTCAATGTAAAAACGTATATTCCAGGTACTGGACACGTGAACTTTCCGGTGTCGACATCGTAGGCACTGCCCTCGTTTACTAGGATGTCTTTGAATACAGGTACTCCGTCGACAAGACTTTTCTCTGCAACCCTCGCCGAGAACACCACGATGTTATCTGTAAACAAATGTTTTGATTATTAGATTTCTTACCTCCCTGTATTTTAGCGACTTAAATATGCACAGTTTGTAATCGAATGATTAGCCTCCCCCAAACGGGATTGCCCATGGGGTATGATCATGTCGGATTTACTTTGGGATTAGGTAAGTCAAGACGTAGTCTACCACAATCAATATCTAAAATCCGTTACCAAGACTTGAACCCAAGCGGAAAGAGAATGTATAGTTTCAATGTTTACACACAAATCAATAGTACATGAAAGCACTATCTGTTAACAAACGGTACTTCATGAATACAGAGTTTAAAACAAAGTTGCGACCTAATTTAAGATAATCGAATCATCCTGAAACAATAAGTAGCAATAATAGAGTCATCTGAATCCTCTAAAAATTATTGTACAGAATCATAAAAGGAAGCCTAGAGTCAATACCCTGGTATGTAAACAAATGACTGATACAAGGTTTTACCTTTGAAACCGTATTTTTCAATCCCTTCAGTCAACTTCTGAAGCGCCTTGTCATTGGCATCTTGTTGTGCTCGGATCTCGGCCCTGATGACGTCACTAAACGCTTTCATTTGCTCATCACGTGTGGTCTTCTCCAACGACAATTGTCGTGCTACATCTTCCCGTAAGATCTCCATCGCATGATCTAATCTCACCATTTTACTCAGGAGTTTCTCTTCAAAGTCAAACCTTGAAGTGCAAATCGGTTCTGATTCAAATCCCTTTGCACAGGTAGAAAAGAGCTTCAAAAGACAACCGAATAAGATGTAATTTGAGTGTCCTGCCATTTTCGTTTATTCGAGGAAACTTCTTGCGAGAATTAGAGAATTGTAAATCCGAACAAAAATGTTTTTATTATATCGTGAACTGTTTTTCACCAATTCAAGAATAATCGGTAACCTCAAGTCCTCAATAAAACACCAACACGGTCTGTATTGATAAACTAAGAAAGTGTTCAAAAGTCTGTTTCTCTGAACAATGCTTGTGCTAGAACGGCAATAACACACACCTGTGCACTTGGTTCAAAACTGAATATCCCGAAGAGCACTTCCAGAACCAACACGTGATTTAATTTATTCTGCGAGGGTTTAATGAGAACTAGTCAATTAACGATAACCGCCGCAAAGTAATAGCTAATAACGTTATATAGGCTGTAATTAAGCCTAAGGTATTTTCTCGAAGAAAAGAAGCTTATTTCATACAGCTGTGTATCACATTAATCTTTTTTGTATTTACAAACCTTGAGCATTGAGGGAAGACAACAGCGTTTGATATCACAAATTCTGTTTCAATTCAAAAAAATTAAATTAAACTCCTCTTTAAACTGTGTAAGATGTGTTGAAAGTTATGACAAATTATGTTTTTGTGTGTTTTTTTTTATGAAATTGTTGCAAGTTGCAAGCGCATTTTCCTTAGAGCAGAAACGCCATTTCTTTTCTATTCCAAACTCCAACAAAATCAACAACCATAAAAACAAAAATGATCTTTGAAGCAACTGGCTGAAGTATCAGATGTAAGAAAAGCATGTCCTTCATGAAACACTTTGGCAAGACAAGCAATCTCTCCTTGCGCCAAGTTGGATTTTCTATAAGTTTTCTATAGGTGCTTTCAAACATGAATGTATGGTATTTTCGGTTAATTTCTGACATTAGCTGGGAATATGTTCTGTAAATAACATTGCTCAATTACTAACGTTTGTATTTGCAAATTGTACTTTTCTTTATTATTATTATTTTGTTATTCAAATTATTAAAAGGGTACATGCGTTTGAACTCCAGTTAATACGCAATTCGAACATGATTCTGTCGAAAGTATGACGCATTGAACATTTACCCTCGGTGTGCGTAGCTGTATATATAGCTATGTCATGCCGAGTGTGAATGATCCTGTAAATAATGTTTACTTTATTACAAATATAAGTATGTGCAAACTGTTCTATTGTATACTCATGTTGTTCAAATCACTGTTAAAGTGGAACTAAATAAATAAATAAATACAATTATGCTTTAAAGGTGCTTGTTCACGTATGTGCGGAAATTTGGAAGTCGGGAATCAATTGTTTTCAAATTGTACATCAGGCGCCCTTTTATATGATACACACTGAAGAAAAGTCATAGGCACAAAAGGGAAATTGATTTTAATTCTTTTAAGTCTGTATACAGTAAGTCACATTGTCTTTTAACCCAAACGTGTGGCATTGCTTTTGAGATTTACTGCATATAAATTGTAAACACTTGATAAATTGACGCTTCCATAATTAATCATGCTTTCCATACCTACGTTTACTTGTATAACAAACAAGAATTCAAAAACTTCATTGTTGCAACATTTTATTTTGACTTTTATATTTTCTCTTCAGTGGACTATCACCTTAAATCCTGCGTCGTCGTCAAGTCTTTTTAAACAATATTTCAGTTTTGTGTTTCGAGATTCTTAGAACTATGTCCCTCGAAATCATAGTTTACTTTTCTTTTCGGCACAACACTATTTATCTAGTAATTATGTTTCCCCTGTGCCAAGGTTAATGTGAACAAGTTGTATGTTTTGTTGTTTACCACACATGACCAAGTGGTTAGAGTACAGAACTTGAAATCACATGTCTTAGCGCGGGTTCGAATCCCGATGACTCCGGACTGACTTTTGGAATAGCAATGGTTCTTCCCAGCTTGACTTGTCCTAATAGGCAGATGTGTACGAGGTCGTCCTTCGTCATCAATAGATGGATTTCGTAACATAACTGAAATAATGTTGACGCGATGTAAAACTCCTTTTAAGATATTTGCCAAATAGAAGAGAGTTCTCGAAGTGCGACTTTACACACAGGGTAAATATCTAACTGCACAGAAATAAAAACAAAAGTTTAGATTTGTGTAGAAATGGCATAAGTGTAGCATATTGGAAGTGAACTGTAACAATTTAGTCAATATATTAAGGCAAAAAAATGCAGCGAGACACGTGGTGGGACCCTCGTCCTCTATTGTTATGTACAGTCGAATTCCAGTTATTCGAAGTCGATAAGACCAAGATAAGAGTCGAAAAATATCACCAAAGTTATAAATAAAGATGATCTGGTTCCTACCTCACCCATTATTGCATTGTATATTTTATTTTTGTATATGTAATTACTATGACGATAGACTGGTCTTAAGATTTATCTATACATTGTTAATGCAATGTTACCGCCCTTGCTTCATTCAACAGTTTTATGTCTTTGTTTTTTAACAATAGCGTTACCAAGTGTGAAAGGAAACTAAATTATAAGAGCAAAAACTGTTTATACATACATGGAGACTAGCAAGTTTACATGTTCTCATGAAATGGTTTTCATAAAGATGGGTTGCATGCTCGACGAAGTCATTCATGTAAAAGGAAATCTAATTTATTATCTATGGGCTTGACCCTTAAGTCATCTGTAGAGAACTATATCCCTATGTAGACCTTCTGTGTAATACATCAAACGTGGTAACTGTCTATCATGTATGCATGATAATCACATGTGATGCAAGAAAGATGCACTTTAAGATACACACCTTTCTATTCTTACTTCCTTTACTCTTCTAAAAATGCGCATCTCCGCCAGCCAATATCCTCAAAAACCTTATATAGTATGGTTTCTGTTTTCATGTACATTAGTCATTGGATACCTACAGTATTCGCTGGGAAGTTGGGTCAGGGTTTTTGATCTTTCTCAAAGCTTGGCTTTTAATGTACATGTAGCCATGTAATATGTTGGTGGTGCAAGACCTGCAAGACTCCTGTTCTTAGAGATTTAGAGAGTTACTTTGTGTTTAAATTATATTTCTATGGGATAAATTATTTGATGATTTCATGTCTTTGATCTTTTGTGGGTATAATCGATTGTTTTAACCTTTCTTTTCAGAACAACTTGTCGCAGAAGATTAAGAGATAATAGAGGCACAATATAGGTGCAATTTACTGACCCCAGCATTTCTGGATTGGATTCTAGAGGGTGGTATCAAAAGTTGGCCGTAGCTGTTGATAATCATGTTTTTCGTGATAATTTGACTGTGTACGGAGTGTTGATTAGTGAAACAACAAGGATAAGCTCTGAAATATGTCATGGAATATATCAATAGGTGTCAAAAATGGCTGGTTTTATATTAGGTAAAGAAGGTCCAAAAGTTGCCGGTATAACAACTGGTATCAAAAATTATGCTCAACCAATTCACCAGTAGGATTGGGAATCGACCACATGGCATTAACATTCTAAAAACTACAAATAAAATCCTAAGCATCGCCTCTTTGATAAAATATGTACAGATATCCAACATGCATCAATTTGAATTCAAAATATGAGCTTAACTAAAAAAGTGTTTCAAAAAAACTGACACACAAATAAGGCCCCGGACGTGGTTAAATTATTCGTGACCCTCCCATTAGAAACAGCTACACAGACACATTGGCCTTTACTTTTCAGTATAAACCCAATCAAACTGTGGGCGACAATGGTGACGAGGTAGGGCGTTCGTCTCTTGTACCGTGGGACCGGCTTCGATCCCCGTTAGGCGAGGTGAAAAATAGCCGGGAGCGACCCACACATCGGTTCGAGTACTGGTTTGAAAACCAGGAAGCATAAATGTAATAAGATTCAATCTTCCGTCAAAACCGTGTTTTAGATCTATCATGTGCGAGGTAAATAACAAAATAATGAAAGATCGACTTGCGGGCAGACACAATCTCTCTCGTGTCCGTCTGTATTCATTTATGTATCAGGAATTAATCTAAATAGGGGACACTTTAGATAGGAAAAAGGTCCTTTTCATAAACCATAGTAGTTTTGGGGCAGAGCAAATCTCGTTCCTGACTGTCTGTAGTCAGTCATTGATATTTAAGAAATTAATCTGTTGCAAAGCTGTACAAGGAATTCCATGCAGTTACGCCACACTCTGTTTACTCCGATATTATAGTCAGACTTTGTTAAAAATGGGATTCAGAGATAAAGGTAGTAAGTCTGCTATGTATTAAACTTAAACTAGATCTACGTTTATCGCAGAATTCTTCATTAACAAATACTCATGAATTAAGAAGTCAACACAGTTACGAAATTCTTTGCTCAGCTGTAGGATACACTTGAGATTGGAACAAATGTCCATTTTGTAAAAAGTAATGGCTTTTGGGCGGATACCATCTCGTTAGTGACTATCTGTAGTTATTGATGATCAGGAATCAATTAACTATAGAGTACACTCTAGATCATAAAAGGTTTGCTTAACGTTACTGGCAGTGGTCATTGATGTATGAGGGGTTTATTGTCAATTTTGGTGCGATTTGTGTCTATTAAACGATTTACAACAAACCTGTGTCGGTTCTGTATGACGCTGGTAATGCGTAGGGTTTTTTAAATTGGGGTATCAGGTTTGACCCCTCAAGACACCAATGGTTTCGCAAAGTGGCCTTTGGCAAGAAGCTATGTAGAGCCCTTGTCCAGTACTGATGAACCACTGTTAAGCTGTAATTTTACTGAAAATAATTGACACGGCGTTTAACGTCGAACAAAAAGAGAGATCCTTTCAGACGCTATATATTAGTTTGGGTTTCAGTGTGTTTTCTTGAAGGTATATCACAACATAATGACATTGACTGATAACGTGTCAAATATTGACCGATGGACTTTTTGGATAGACGTATTATCTAAAATTGAGTTTCATTGCCAAAAAAGTATTAACAATGACTTCAGTTATTCAGACACAATCCGATTTTAAAGGATAGACAAAAACCAGATAACTCGTACAAATGATTCAGAATAGTATTACAGGGTTATGTTTCTTTGTTTAAAAAGGAATTTGTACATGTCGAGATAAAAACGGGTAACTGCCTGGGAATTCTGAACTGTCGTTCAACCTTTTTACTGCATGAAACTCTTGTTCATGTTAAGTTAAGTAACAAGAATGTTGTTGATTACGACTACTGCTTTTAAAAATAATTGGTTTTCATCTGAACTAAATAGTATACTCAAAATAAATTTAAAACAGGTCATCATAACTTTAACTGTGTATTTATTTACGTTTATATACACTGTCACCAGCGACTCAAATAGCAATATTATCAAAATAGAAAAAGCTTCTACACCGCAGCTCGTTATTAAGTCAGCCCAGAATAGATTTCACTTTGATCGTACATTCGTTGTTGCCAATTGATGGCAACAGTGCAAATGGTTGAAATCTTCTTTAAATGCTAGAAGTTTTGACATAACTAGATTAACTTCCCACTTTTAACACAGAAATGACAAAATAAGAAAGATAATGGTTATCTAAAAATGAAAGTTGATATGTTTATCTCCACTGGCTAAAAATTAGATAAGATTGCTTTAAAAAACATTTTGAATGACGGTAGTTGATATTGAAGAGTAATGTCGAACGTAAGGCATTGTGCTTAAATTTTATCATACTTTGGCACATGAAAAGGACCAAACTGTTGATTCCGTTGCACCATGATCAAACTGCTGATATTGCTGCTCGCATCACATTTTGTTCTCCTCCACCAGCAGTAGAATGATGATCGACCGACAACTAGATACTGCCTGAGCTACAAGTAGCCGTCTGGTCGGGCAACATCCAAACGCTGCTTCACCAGCAAACGTTTGATCGAGCACAAACTGTATTTGGCAATGATACTTTAAATCATTATCAATTCAAGATGATTTTACAAACGGACGACATGATCAGTATAAAACACACGATAAGCAATGTATGAACAACTGAAACGAATTCATAATTCGATGCATTGTTTTATGAGTTTTCATTGGGGTATCATGATAGTCATAGTATTGAACCTATTCAACGATATCTGAAAAATACCAAGCATTTTTTAGTCGTGTTTGAATAGAGGTGCTGCATTTTTACGAACAAAGGTTGAACCATGATGTATAAAATCTTATCTTTAAAAATAATCTAAACGTAAAGTTGATGAGGTTCGTGTGCCGCCTCCAGCTTTATGATCCACATGATTATATTAAACATACACAAATTATTTGATTCACAAAATACGGAATATATCAAACATTTCACTATGGAAAAGACCCCGCTTTATTGTGTCACGGAACAGCATTATGTCTTAAAGACCAAACTACCGGAAAACATAGCTGCATTAAAGTAAACGTCATTCCAAAAATGACAATTCCCAACATCAACAATATCACCAACGTTTATCTTTAAATATATCGTTATGGAGGCCATATTATTGCGTGCCTTTGTAATGACATATTGTTTGTCTAAGCATTTAGTCGGATATAGCAATGTGGATATGCATTGTTTAAGGATCTCATTGTCAATGTAAAAACGTATATCCAAGGTACTGTACTTTTAATACAGGTGCTCCGTTGACAAGAATTGTCTCTGCGTACCTCGCCGAGAACACCACGATGTCATCTGTAAAAGATTGTTTTAATTAATAGATTTCTTACCTCCCTCTAAAAAAAATTGCAGATGGGGGTGATCATGTTGGATTTCCTTTGGTATTAGGTAAGTCAACACGAATTCGACCACAATCAATATCCAAAAACCGTCACGAATAATTGAACCCAAGCCGAAAGAGAATGCATAGTTTCAAGGTTTACACACAAGTCAATAGTACACGAAAGTACTGGCTATAAACGAACAGTAATTCATGAATACAGAATTTAAAACAAAGTTGAGAGCTACTTTAAAATAGTCGAATCATCCTGAAACAATTAGTAGCAGTAATAGACACATATGAATCCTCTAAAAATGAAATGGGACAGAAACATGTAAGGAAGCCTATAGTCAATACTATGATCAGTATATAAATGACTGATACAAGGTTCTTCCCTTTGAAGCCGTCTTTTTCAAACTCTTTAGACATCTTCTAAAGTGCCTTGTCATTGGTAGCTTGCTGTGCTCGGATCTCGGCCCTTATGACGTCACTAAACGCTTTCATTTGATCAACACGCGTGGTCTTCTCCAACGACAATTTTCGTGCTACATCTTCCCGTAAGATCTCCATCGCAAGATCTAATCTTACCATTTTACTCAGGAGCTTCTCTTCAAAGTCAAACCTTGAAGTGCAAATCGGTTCTTGTTCAAGTTTCTTTGCTAATGTAGGCAGGAACATTGAAATACCTGCCAAAAGTATAAAGGCTCTACTTCCAGCCATTTTAATTCATTCAACGTCTCTGCTGATGTAAAAGGGATGATGTTACTTATTTTAACAAAAGTATGACCAATATTTCTATTTCTATTTGCAAAGTCCTTTTATCAGAAGAATTCGCTACAACCGCTTCTCTATAATTCCTGAAACACTAGTAGAATAAAAATGCTGGTAATCTTTACTTCATCCCGCAAACGTTGGTAAAATCTGATTTCAGTACGCGAAAATTGCAACAGAGTAACAGCTTAAAGACTGTAAAGGCATTTAGATACCAGATCCATCCTTAAGTAAACGGGCTTAATTGATTTACCCATTTACTTCATGCATGGTTTCGAGAAAGGTGTCTTGATCAGTAAGCAGTAAAAGAAGATATGTTTGACCTTAACATATAATATTCTCTTTCAAATTAAGTTTAAATCAAAATATGAAAGTAAAGATTCATCATAAGTCCAATCAGTAGTATACTTTCTTCTTTTGTTAAGAGTATCATTTTCAATCTCATTGATGTACAATGTTATGTTGGGTTTTTTGACGCAGAATTAGATGAGCAAACCGAAAAGAATAAGGTAGGCGTAATCTAATTTATTTTAGGCGCTTGTATGCTATCCCGATCAATCGCAGATGTTATTATACTATCTCGGTCTTAAAGAGACTCTCTCAGAGATTTGTGCTATGGGAGTAATAAACGTTTAACATTTGACATTCATAATCCTTGTCACTAAACCAAAGATAGTGTTCAATTTCTTTACTTATAATTTGCTAAAACTCCATGCTTTCGTTAATTAATGTGAAGTGAGCAATCACGCCTGTCTGTTTTTCTTTGGGGAAGCCTGTTTATAAATTCTCGCGCAGTTTTAAAGGTATTCCACCCTTGATGTAACTCTCCTAATTGCGAAAAATCAGATGAGTTAGAATAACAAAACTAAAGATCAATGAAACAAATGCCATTTCAAAATAAATTTTCATGTTAGTAGAATCTTTCCTTGTTTGTAAGTTGTAGATCGTCGTTTACAAATAAACCCCTTAAAACGGTCTGCAATATCGCCTATTTTACTGATCTTTATCTTTTCTGTACAGTTAGGAGCAGGGTTGGGAAACTGTCTATAATCTAATTTTGTGTAATTTTATAAGTGCATGTGTAATTTTTACGGTAGAAGTCTATTTTACAAAGTTAAAATCTCAATCTCTGAATGAGTCTCTTTAACCAAGTGGAAGCTACTTGGTCTGGAATAATTAGATTACCTCAAGTCTGGCGGAAATCTGGCAATTTTCTTTATCTGAATGCAAATCCAGGTGGCTGATAAGATAAAATCGAATTACTGAAACGCTCATGCTAATCGACGAAAATCATTTCTTAAACGTATTTTTACACGAACGAGCAAATGAAGAAGACACTGCCTTAAAACATAATCCGTCTTTTACTGTACGAATACGAATAGAAAATCGCTATTGTCAGCTAATTTGGTTTAAAGAGAGCTGTTATACATCAATAACTATGGTTAAAATAGTTAAATTTTAAAATCAATGCATCTTAATTATATCCGTTTCATTTTTCGTTCACGTTATAAATAATAACTATGTTTGCATCCTCATTACAATTTGCAAAATCAACCGATGATGAGACAGACATACTTAAAGAAAGAAACAACCGAAGCACGGAGAAAGTCGAAATATACTTTAAAGGAACACCATTGGAGTTTTATCCTCTAAAACTAAAACAAAACGATAGGATCGTATACTAAATATGACATTAATCCACATTCACGATTTTGAGTATCAAGTCCTGAAGTCATTGAGGAGGTTCAATACTAAAGTAGATATTAAAAATAATCCATTCAACCCGAGTACAATACAAACGTTTGGAATAACAAAGACGTATCCAAAGTTTGGTTCAAATGAGCTAAACATAACTTTCATCTTTTCCCTAACACACATTTTGAAACATTTGTCTTTTGTTTAATGCTTAACTGCAATAGACAACATGGTTAGGCGATATCTTATTTGATTTCACGTTATCTTATATTTATTTTTAAACTTTTTCCTTCTAAACAGAATGTTTGAGTTTGTTGTAATTCGTCTTCTAATTTGGACCTTAAGATCAAAGACTGTCAGATTACAACCAATCAGAACAAATAAACCAATTTGTGCGTAGATTTATTTCGACCAAAGTAGCACACAGGCTCGATTAAAATTACGGATTGAAAAGGACTATCGCAGAGATTTGGATTTTACCTTTTTAAGAATAAATATCTTCTTCTGATAGATATCTAAAGTAACACGGGACTAGATTACTGACAGCTTTCTTACAACGTTTATCACAGTACAGAAAAGATAAAGGTCATTTGTATTGCAGATACTGTAAACCAGTTAAACGGTCTTATTTCCTTAACAACGAGCTAAACTTAGAATATGAGGTGCTTTATTTAGATTCCATCGTCACAAGGGTCTTCGGAATTGTATAATCGCTCTTGTCACGTGAGGTTAGCAAAGTTGGCGAGAAGAAATTCCTGCGTTTGTTTATGAATCTGATTTCCCACACAAGCGCAGACAGTCGCAAAATCTGACTTCACATCATTGAATGAATTCACGAGGTTTCAGCAACTTATAAGTAAAGACATTGAATAAAGGTGTTTGTTTGAGAGACAAAGATCGTTGAAATAAAATTTTGAACGTCTATTACCCCCAAACCACAGACCTCTGAGTTAGTCCCTATAAAGAACGAACGGATTATTAAACAAATGTGAGATCGAGCAAACGATTGTGCCAGACGAAAAAAAGTACAACATTTTTCTGAAGATACATATAAGACGCAACCCAGATGTATCCGCTACAACAGACTGGCACGTTGGATGTCCCTATCCCTTTTTGTACACGTAGACGATAAACTTCTGATTCACCAAAAACTAAGTACGGGAAAAGACGACAATATTTCTTCTTCCTTCATTCCAATACACAAATGGATTGCTGATCAAACAAATTCTTCAATTGGTCATACGCAATATCACTTCTCACTTCATACCGATAAACAATAAACTGCTGATGAAACAAAGACTACGGGCGGTCAAGGGCAAATTCCTTTCTTCCTCCATCGTTCCAAAAGACGAAAAACGTCTGATTAACAAAGAACAATTGACCATCAAGCACAATATATTTTTTCTTCGTTCGAAAAAGACGAAAACTGTCGGATAAACAAAGGACAATTGGAGATCAAGCACGAAATATTCCTCGTTCCAGAAAGACAATAACTGTCGGATGAACAAAGGACAACTGACGATCAAGCACGATATGTTCTTTCCTCGTTCCAGAAAGACGATAACTGTCGGAGGAACAAAGGACAATTGACGATTAAGCACGATATTTTCTTTCTTCGTTTCAGAAAGAAGATTACTATCGGATGAATAAAGGACAATTGACGATCAAGCACGATATGAAATTTATAGAAAATAAATAGTTTTATCTGGAAACGACGACTTTCCCCTCACAGTGCTTGATTAGGCTTTTCCGTCATAAGCGGTTCTTCATGTTACTTGAATGGGTTGTCAATGGCTATCCAACTAATGGAAGAGCCTCTAGGTACCAGCCGGACAATGAAACCATTCTTTACAAGTTCCCTTTGTAAACAACTGACAGACACTATGTCATTTTAAAACGTGATTTTGTCTATGATTCAGACTTATCATAAGCATTGCTTACGTAGTCTGTTCCATCAAATATTATGGATGGTTACGGAGGGTATTTCTTCTGATACTATTCCTAAGCCAACAAAGACGAAAGGTGTGAAAGTACCAAAGGAATAATGACGGTCAATGGAGTCATCCCAGACGTTGTTCATTATTCTCCTTTCGTACCGAGAGACAATAAGCGCTACATACATCAGAGGCTACGGACGGTTACGAGCAATATCAATTCCTCTCTCTTCGCACTCAGAGACATTAAACTTTTAAATAATTAAAGACTACGCATAGGCAATCATAGGCACTATTACAGTAGTGCTATCTTATGAATTACCGAAAACAGCGTATATCGTTCGTATCGTATCGTATCGTAACGTATCACATCGCAACTGGAACCGTAACGTATCACATCGCAACATGGATATATTTCGTTTCGTAATGTATCGTATGGTAACGTGTATTTCAAATCATATACGTATACCGTATATCGTAAACCGTATTTCGTAATGCCTTGTTCACATCAACGGCGAACGAAACGCTCTAAATCAGGGGGCAAAGCGCCGTCATTTTTTTTCCAAAAATATCACGATGTCTTACGCTGTGATAAGCTCTAATGAGCTCTGATACGATTGTGTTGTCGCTTTGGGGGACAAATTATTTCACGACTTGTTATGGTTCCTCACGCTTTGACCATGATTTCTAACGCTTTGGTAAGTTTTATTACGTTTTATTACGCTTTGATGCGACAATGACGCTTTAAATGAGGCTCTGATACGGTTATTAAGCTCTGCTGTGGATTTTTACGCTATTTCACGCATTGGTAAATGGCAAGATCGCCGATTGTATGCCGCTTTGAATCCAGAGCCTATGTAGAGATGCAACAGACCCCAAAACACGATGGCAGAACAACAACATTAAGAAGTCCAATATGTACCAGAGCATGATCTATATGAAGAGTACATAATGTTTGTCTCCTTGTTGTATACTACATTTAGCCCTTGAGGTGGAGGAGAGGGAGGAAGAACAGCAAAGACAAGGAGAGCTTGACCGGCAAGCAGAAGCGAGAAGACCATTTATCAGGAGCTACTGGACAAGACCATGACTCTCTGAAGGAAGATGAAAGCAGATTGACCCCTGAGGTATTCGATGATATCTTATACAGAGTGGCACAAGTCATCCAGAAGCAGCAGACAAACTACAGGCTATCAGCTCGCCTGTGTCCTGGTGAAGTACTTCCATGAGCTTGATCTGTGTTTCCTATTTAATTTCCCTAGGAAGCTGTGACAGATCATCATTTATATGTCTGGCAAAGGCGAGGGGGGGGGGGCTTTCTTGCCAGACATAAAGTATATTAGACTTCGCTTCAAGTATCAGTAGAGAGTCTCCGAGAGGGGACTCTGTAGACTGGGACTCCTATCCAGAGTCTGACTGGATGATGTCTGCTGTTGGTGATGGTACTGCTGGCCCAGTGGCGGTGGCTTGTACTGATGTTCCCTCTACCTCTATTACGAATGTTCACCACATTTCTGCGTTGCATAGTTTCGATGTGGTCTTTAAGGAAGGAAAGCTTCCCCTAAACCCAGTTGTCCGTGGCCGACAGGTCCTCCACTGTCTAAGCACCCTCACCCGACTTCCCCACAGTCCTCTTGAGGCGGCTCATATGGGTACGTTGGACTTGTAAAAGGTTCTGAGGGCTGTCATCTCAACACACATGTCAGCAGCTTAGTACTCCAATAGCCTCTCTTTGTTATACTGATCTTTAAAATCTTTGAATAGATACAGGGATTGTCTTTTTTGCCAGTCAATGATCTCATCTTTTTGGCGTTTTTGCAGAGTTTTGCAGAGTAACATGGTTTGTTCCTACGCTTTTTGCGGGCAGCTGCTACTAGAACTGGTGTGATGACTGTGAGATCATCCCATGCAGTGTAAGCCTGTGGGTGTTCTGGCTCTGTAACCAGCATGGCCTCACTGCCGAGGGTGGTGTTGAAGACATCGGCGTTTTAGTCACCTGGCCTCTGCCTGTCACTCTCTGGCTCTTTTTTACTGCATCAATACCCCTTCTGGATCCATTATTTGTGTTTTTGATATATTTTAATTTTCAGAAAACTTTTTGTTCGTTTGGAAACTATGCAATGAGTGATACCTAAGTCGCCGCTCTATTCATAGGGAAGGAGACACAGTGTGGGTATCGTAGGAGAGCATTAGGAAGCTTCCCAATCGTAGCAAAGCCTTACAAAACGTGCCAGTCCTTATTCAAATCGTATCAATTCGTGTAAAGCCTGTGAATCCCTCATGAGAACGTAACGAAACGTAACAAATCATGTCAAATCTGGATGAAAGCGTCTGACATCGTGTCAGATCTTCGAGCCCTATTACAGCAAATATTGAGACATGTTAATGAAGCGTGCCAAGTGGTGACAGACCGTGAAGACTCGGGTCCCAGCTTTGAACAAAGCTCTGTCAAGTGTTCCTGTGCTTTTAGTCAAGGTTTGCTGCGCATTATTACGCTTTGTTAAGTTTTGATACGCTCTGATACGAATTGGTTGCCGCTTTGTTGGACAAATTATCTCACGACTTGTTACTGATCCTCACGCTTTGACCAAGATCATTCAAGCTTTGAAAAGCTTTATTAAGCTTTAATAGGATTTAATGCGATCATGACGCTTTAATTCAGGCTCTGACCCGTTTATCAAGCTTTGGTGTAGATTTTTACGCTCTATTGCGCATTGGGAAATGACGAGATCGCCGATTGCACGCCGATTCTAATGCCCAGTTCACACCGACGGCAAATGACACGCTTTAAATCAGTGGGCAGGCGCCATTATTTTTGTTTACTTTTCCAAAGATATCACGATCTCTTACGCTGTGATAAGCTCTAATAAGCTCTAATACACTCTGATACGAATTGGTTGCTGCTTTGGGGGACTAATTATTTCACGATTTGTTATGGTTCCTCACACTTTGACCAGGATTTTTCACGCTTTGATAAGCTTTATTACGCTTTGATGCGATCTTGACGCTTTAAATCAGGTTCTGATACGATTATTAAGCTCTGTTGTGGATTTTTACGCTGTATTACGCATTGGAAAATGGCGAAATCGCCGATTGCTTGCCGCTTCTTATTCAGAGCCTAGGTTAAGATGCAGCAGATCTCCAAAACAAGAGCTTGATCTATCTGAAGAAGACATGCTGTTCGTCTCCCTGTTGTATAACTTCATCTTAGCCCTTGAGGCGGAAGAGAGGGGGGAAAAACAGCACAGAAGAGGGGAGGTTGACCTACCAGCAGGAGCGAGAAAAACAATTTATCAGGAGCTGCTTGACAAGACCATGACTCACTGAAGAAAGAAGACAGCAGACTGCCCCCTGATGTGTTTGATGATATCTTGGAGAGAGTGACACAAGTCATCCTAGAGCAGCATTCTTACTACAGGCACCCCGTGTCAGCTCGCCTCTGTCCTGGTGAAGCACGTTCATGAGCTTGATCTGTGTGTACCGTTTAATTTCCTCAGGACGCTGTGACAGATCTTCATTTATTTAATGGCAAAGGCGTCGGGACCTTTCTTGCCAGACATTAAGTCCATCAGACTTCGCTTCATGTTCACACTCTCAGTGGAGAGTTACCGAGAGGGGACTCTGACGACTGGGACTCTAATCCAGAGTCTGACTGGATGATAACTACTGTTGGTGGGGATACTGTTGGTCCAGTAGCTGTGGCTGGTACTGATCTTTCATCTATATCTACCACTGATGTTCACATGTTTCTGCCTTGCACAGTTTCGATGTGGCTTTTAAGGAAGGAAAACTTCTCTCACACCCAGCAGTACGTGGCAGAGAGGTCCTCCACTGTCTCATCACCCTCACCCGACATCCCAACGGTCCTCTTGAGGTGGCTCATCTGGGTACGGTTGGATTTGTAAATGGTTTTGAAGGCTGCTACATCAACACCCATGTCAGGAGCTTTGTACTCCCATGGCTTCTCTTTGTTATACGGATCTTTACAATCTGCCATTCTCTTTGAATATATAGGGATATATCTTTTAGCCAGTCAATAACCTGTTCTGTTTGCGCCTGAGTGATATGGTTTGTTCCTACGCTTTTTGTTGGCGGCTGCTACTAGAACTGGTGTGATTATTGTGAGATCCTCCCCTGAAGTGTTAGCCTGTGGCTGTTCTGACTCTGGAACAAGCACGGCGTCACTGTCGGTGGTGGTGTTGGAGACCTTGGCGTTTCAGCCACCTGGCCTCTGCCTGTCACTCTCCGGCTTTTCTTTACTGCATCTATACCTCTTTTGGATCCAATCTTTGTGTTCTTAATAGACATTAATGTTCAGAATACTTTCTGTTCGTTTGGAAACTATGCAATAAGTGATACTCAAGTCGCAGCGCTATTCATAGGGATGGAGACACAGTGCGGGTATGTGTGGGTATCGTAGGCGGGCGTGAGGAAGCTTGCCAATCGTAGCAAAGGCTACCAAAACGTATCAGTCCTTATTCAAATCGTATCAATTCGTGGAAAGCCTGCGAATCCCTCATGAAGACATAACGAAACGGAACAAAGCATGTCAGATCTGGATTAAAGCGTCTGACCTCGTGTCAGATCTTCATGCCATATTGTAGCAAATCTTGAGACATCTTAACGAAGCGTGCCAAGTGGTGACAGACCGTGAAGACTGGGGTTCCCGCTTTGATCCAAGCTCTGTCAAGCTTTCGTACGCTTTGAGTCAAGCTTTGCTGAGCGTTACTACGCTTTGTTAAGTTTTGGTACGCTCTCGGCGCTTTAATCAAATCGTGACAGAGCGCACAAAATTTTTAAACAGTTTAAAATATTTTGCGCTCTTGCCGAATGTCCAAATTTACCTTAAGCTTCCCACGATCTATTACGACACTGACTCTTGAATAAAGCTTTATTACGCTTTGGTGCCGCTTTCGTCGCCGCTTTAAAGCGCCATCAAAGCGCCGTTGGTGAGAACCATGTATAAACAGTTTAAAAAAGGCGCTTTTGCCGAATGTCCCACGATCTATTACGACACGGACGCTTTAATAAAGCTTTGTAAGGCTTTAGTGCCGCTGTCTACGCCGCTTCAAAGCGACATCAAAGCGCCGTTGGTGTGAACCATGTATAAAGGGCTGAGCTATGTAAAGAGACGTTATGTTTAACCCTTTTTTCAAGGAAAACAAATTCAATAGTTGTATTTGGGCGGAAAACATCCGAAAACAATTACTTTTTTTACTTTCTTCAGGCATTTGATGAATATATTATTTGTATATATATTGTAATTGAATATCGGAAATCGCATATCGTAAATCGTTTGTATTTCTATCGTGTATTGTGCTTAAACCGCGGGGACTCAAACGAAAGCACTACTGTACTAAACTTGTGTTGCAAGGCGGGGGGGGGGGCTGGGGGTGGGGGGGCAATATCCTATCTGATCACTTTAGTACACAACATTCGTTTGGAGGTAGCTACAATCTCCTTCGTGACTGCCTGTAGGCGTTGATGTATAGGAGTTAATCTTTTGTGGTTTACACCATAGATTAGAACAAGATTCCGCCCATTACTGTCAGTGGTCATTGATGTATAGGTGGCCAATCGTCAATTGGGTGCGATATGTTTCTATTTGACAACACAGACGTGTCGGTTCTGTGTGGCACGGTGGTAAATTCGGTGGAGCTGTGAATTTGGGGTTTAAGCCCTCAGGACAAAAATGGTTCCGAAAAATGTCATTTGGCAAGACACTCTAGAGCCCTTGTCCAGCCGCTATTGAACTAGAAAACAAATGACACGACGTATAAGACCGAACAAAAAGAAATGTCCTTTCATTCACTATATACATTTTTTGGTTTTCAGTGTTTTTTCTTGAAGGTCTATATTAACATAACGCCATTGGCTGATAACATGTCAAATTTTGACCGATGCCATTAATAAACAGGCGTTTAAGCAAGAGATTACTTCAATAAAATTCTTTTGTAAAAGTATTTACAGTGAATTACAAATACAAAATAAACAAGTTATGGCTTAAGGGTCTCACCACATCAGATTTGGCTATTCTCTTTTGAAAGACTAACTTAAACAAATGTCTTCATTTGTTCTTCAGATATTACAAAATGATAGTTGTACGAAAGAAGGGAAGTCGGAATTCAACGATTTTGGTCCGGCTATCTGAAGACAATGTGTAAGAAGATTAGATATTTGAGTTTAGCTGACGAACAGTGGAAAGGGTGTCAGATAGGTCGTGTTGAAAAAGAATGGTAAGAAAAAAAACGCTCGGGAGATTGAGTCATTCTAAGAATAGTTGCGTTTAAAGATGGATTGATCGCGAATAAATAAGACACAATCCGAAATGATAGTTGAAAACCAGATAACTCGTACAAATCATTGAGACTAATATAAAATGAGTTATGTTTCTTTGTTTAAAAAAACAAACTGGATATGTCGTGATAAAACGGGATGATCATACACTGCCTGGGAAGTTTAAGTATCCATCATGTGTTTATTTCATGAGACTTTCGATAATGTTGAATTTAGGTAACATGATTGGTCTGTATTATAACTGCTTGAAAAGAAATATGTTTTTTTTTAACTAAAAAGTATTACTTAAAAGAAATGTGAAACAAGTCAGAATATAATGAACAGTTTATTTATTTACATTCATAAATAGTGTCAACCGCAACTCAACTTAGAACAAGCTAAACAAATTTGTTTATCCAGTTCTGAATGGATTTCATTTAGATCATGCAATTCGTTGTTGCCAGTTGATGCAAATGCAATTTAATTTTGACAGAAGAAGTCTAATTTCCACTTTTAACAAAATAATACAATAACAGAATGCGAAAGAGAATGGTTATTTTGAAATGAAAGTTGATAAGTTTATCTCCACTGACTAAAAGTTTGATAAGATGGCTTTAAAAACATTATGAATGACGGTAGTTGATATCCAAGAGTAATGTCCAACGTAAGGCATTGAGTTGAAATTTTATCACACTTTGGCACATGAAAAGGACCAAACTTTTGATTCCGTTGCACCATGATCAAACTGCTGATATTGCTGCCCGATCCGCATTTCATTCTCCTCCACCAGCAGTAGAATAATGATCGACCGACAACTAGATACTGCCCGAGCTTCAAGTAGCCGTCTGATCGGGCAACATCCATACCCTGGTTCTCCAGAGCACGACCCATCTTTGTATTTTGCTTTCTTTAAACTATTAACGAATTTAAAGTGATCTTACAAACGGACGGCATGACCTGTATAAAACACACGATAATCAACCTAAATAACTATTAACAACTGTAACGAACTAATAATTCTATGTTTTGTTTTATAATTCTTATTAGAGTAATATTATTTTTTATAGAATTTAACTCATTCACAATGATATTTAAAAAATGATTAGCTTTATTTAGCTAAGTGAGAACAAAGGCGTTGCATTTTCCAAAGAGGTTGAACCACGATGTATAAAATCGCATCTTTAAAAAGAATTAAACTTTAAGTCGATGAGGTTCGGGTGCCATTTCGAGCTTATTTATCCACATGATAACATGTATATTGATTTACACAAAGTATTTGATTCACTAAACACGGAATATATTCAACGTTTCACTATGGATAAGATGTCGCCTTATTGTGTCACCGAACAGCATTATGTCTTAAAGACCAAACTACCAGAAAACAGAGCTCCACTATATACAACATCATTCCACAATTGACAATTCCCTACATCGACGACATCACCAACGTTTAGCTTCAGATATATCGTTATGGAGGCCATGTTATGAAGTGCCTTTGTAATGACGTATTGTTTGCTTGAACCATTGAGTCGGATGTGACAAAAGGGATTCGCATTATTGTCGGATCTCAGTGCCAATGTAAAAACGTATATCCCAGGTACTGGACACGTGAACTTTCCGGTGTCGTCATCATAGGAACTGCCCTCGTTTACTAGAATGTCTTTGAAAACAGGTACTCCGTCGACAAGACTTGCCTCTGCTTGCCTCGCCGAGAACACCACGATGTTATCTGTGTAAAGAAAAAGAAACACAAATTTATATTCTTTTACTAATAATGGCTAAGTTATGTCCATATATACTCAAGTAAAAAGGGTTGCATTTGAAAACTGCCTTTTGAAAGAGCTTATAACATGTCAAAAAATGTTTGAAAATTGCCGTATGTCTTAAAGGGAACACATTCCTGAATATACTACCATAATAAGAAATATCTTTCATTTTAAAAAAACTCGAAGTAAGTTCATTGTTTTTTTTACAACATGGCATTTGTTGACTAGGCAAATTTTGGTTACATCGATATAACAGTTTTTATGAATTGAGAAAGAACGGATTAAATGATCCAGAAGTTTTGACCCTGAACCTTATCATAATCTAGCTTTGTTGATTGAAATATGATCAGATCTCAAAATTAAACCATAATAAATGTCAATCGGAATTAACATAAAACGATATATGATATAGATATCATTGCCAATTGGACACATGCCACAAGGACATGATAAGAATTCCTTGTACGACTGGAAATAATGAAACAAGTTTCAAGAAAATCAAACGTTTGTCCTGTTCGGCAAGGCAGACGGCAATAACAGAGAAGAAAATGACAAATGCTAAGTTCAGAATAAAGAGGACTGATAAAAGCTGCTCACCTTTTAAAGTGGGCTTTTCAATCTTGTTAGTTATCTTCTGAAGCGCCTGGTCAGTGGCATCTTGCTGTGCTCGGATCTCGGCCCTTATGACGTCACTAAACGCTTTCATTTGCTCATCACGTGTGGTCTTCTCCAACGACAATTGTCGTGCTACATCTTCCCGTAAGATCTCCATCGCATGGTCTAATCTCACCATTTTACTCAGGAGCTTCTCTTCAAAGTCAAACCTTGAAGTGCAAATCGGTTCTGATTCAAATCCCTTTGCACAGGTAGAAAAGAGCACCAAAAGAAAACCGAATAAGATGAAAGTTGAGTGTCCTGCCATTTTAGTTCATACGATGGAACTAGAACTAGCGACAAGTATATATATTTTTAAATCTTTACAAATTGTTTTTATTATATCGTGAAATGTTTTTTAAACAACTCGAAAATAATCGTTAAACTCAAGTCCGCAATAAAACACCGACACGGTTAGTATAAACAAACAAGAAATTGTTCAAAAGCCCTTTCTCTGGAGATTGCTTGTGCTAGAACGGCGATAACAAACTAAAGCCTGTGCGCTTGGTTTAAAACTAAATATCCCGAAGACCACTTCTAGAACCAACACGTGATTCAATTTATTCTGCGAGGGTTTCATGAGAAATATTTAATTAACGAAAACCGCAGCAAAGTAATAGCTGATAACGTTATTTAAGCTGTAATTAAGCCTAAGTATTTTCCCGAAGAAAAACTAAAAAAGCTTAATTCATACAGCTGTCTACATCATTAATCATTTTTGCATGTACAAACCTTTAGCATTGAAGGAAGCCACCATCGTTTGATATCACACATTCTGTTTCAATTCAAAATATTGAAATTACATTCCTCTTTAAACTGTGTAAAATGTGTTTTGTGTTATTGTTTTTTATGAAATTGTTGCACATTTCGAGCGCATTTTTTAGAGGCAATCGTCACCTTTCCTATTCCAAACTCCAGGAAATCCACAACCATAGAAACAATAATGATATTTGGAGCAACTGGTGAAATATCAGACGTTAGGAAAACATGTCCTTATGATAGCTGTTTTAAAACACTTTGGTAAAATGAGCAATCTTTCCTTGCCTCTCGTTGGCTTTTCTATACGTTTGCTATAAGTGCTTCCAAACAGAAAGGATTGATATTCCAAGTTAATGTCTGATATAATCTGGGAATATGTTTCTAATTTATCCATAGAACATTAGATTAAATTGCCATTTTGACTAATTACAAAACGCATTATGATAATTACAGCGTGCATTTTCCTCCCTTAACCCTTTAAGGTATAGAGATAAGGCTTATCAGTGACACTATAGGTATAAACCATCCGATTATCGAAGACCATTAACGCATACATAATCAGTCAACCTAGGTTCCTATTTGCACAGGATTATCTCCGATAATTGTTATTGATTGGGGTACTGTTAATCAAACCCAAATTAATGCATTTTACATTCATCTAATAGATTTTCTCAAAGAATAAAAGACGACGAGAACAAAATTTCTTTTAAGTTGATGTTTTTTTCTTTATTTAGTGATACATTCATATCAGGATTAAGTTGTAGAAAATTAAACAAACAGTGAAAATGTATACTAAGGCGTGAATTATACAAAATCAAAAGTAATAATATGACTTATGTGTTCTCCCTGAGAGATCCCTAATTTGTTTTTCTGTTTTGTCATCAATTGCAGGGAATTTTGTTGCCGAAAAATACCATTCATGACTCGAGATACATACTTTGTCTTTGCATATTTCTCAACAAAGCTGAATCGTTTTACTTCAATTCCCATTCAAACCGTTTCCAAAATGAAGAAAAGAATGTTTTTCAACGCAATATTGCTTTGTAAAGAAGTTAAACCTGGTCCTTCTAATAAATGTAAAACAGTAAAAATCAACTCATTATGGCAACGAAACATGCTAATATTTCCGTAAAATACGTGTCCATGGTTGATGAATTGTCAAAAGCTCGTAGTTGTAGTCAAAGTCGGAGGAATGATCTAATTTGCTTGTCCGTGAATTGGTAATATTTATCAACATTTCATCATCTTCAGGCTTAAAAAACGATCAAATTACTGCTCTGAATCTACATTGATGTCTGACTTGCGATCGGAAACACCAAATTGGCTAAATGTTTTAAAAAGGCCGTCTTTATAACGTCAATTATTTGACGGCTCGATTTTCAATCGCCTTTAAACTTTGAACAAAAGCTCCGTTTAATAAACATCCTTTACAGGTCGCGTGCCGTATGCTCTCGTTTTAATTGGATAGTATTTTTAGGAATGTATTAAGTTACAAAGAATTGCATGAAATCCTTATCGAGTCTTTACAAATCGGCAGTGTTTTGATCTTTTATGACCGGAAGACTTCTCATTAATTGGATTGGTAATTTGGATTCCCTTCATCTCAATTTGATAGCGTTATTTCCATAGGCGTGTCGTGGGACCATTATCAAAATATTCTCTCTAGAGCAAAAGTTTAAACTTTGACCCTATAATTTTATCATCGGAAATGAAAGAAGACATATTTATTTAAGAGGAAAATAATATTTGGAGAAAATGACGAGTGTGCAAAGATGTGTTATTAAGAGCTAAAGTTGAATCAATTTTCCAGCTGTCAAAAAGCGTTCTATGCGGTAATCGATAGAACGTCAAAATAGGTTTTATACGGTAATAGGTATAACGGCGAAAAGGGTTTTATACGGTTATCGATAAGGCGGCGAACGGCGCTATATACCGTAAAGGGTTAAGACTGGTTGTTACTTACACCAGACAGCCATAGAGACACGGGAAACCTCACGGGGGGGGGGGGGGCTTCCCCTTGTTTTTTGTTAGTTATTTTGCTGTTTCTATGTTTACAATTATGCTTAAAAGGTGCTTGTTCACATATGTGAGGAGATTTTGAAGTCAAGAATTAATTTCTTTCAAATTGAACATCAGACACATTTTTTCTAAGAAACACACTGTAGAATAGTCTTTAGATGAAAAGTCGAATCGTCCTTAATTCTTTGAAATGTGTGAACAGTGAGTGAACATGCGTTTCAATCCCATCGCTTTTGAGATTTGTCGCATAGAAAATGTACACACTTGATGAGTTGACCCTTTCAGAATTAATCATGCTTTCAATATATACGTCTAATTGTATATACAACAATTCAAAAACTTGATTGATTCAACGAAATTGTATTTTAACCTTGCACTTTTCTCATCTGTGAACCTTTAATACAGACTACATCGCAGTCAAATCATTTTCAAACAATATTTCAGAAAAGAGCTTCGATAGTCTTAGATCTATGTTCCTCGAACCCATGCCTTACTTTTCACTTTGACCCTACACTATTTATCTAGTCATTATGTTTCCCCTGTGTCAATGTTAATCTGTGTGTATTGTGTTTTAACGAACCGAGCAAATGAACTTCCTTAAGACACAATCATATCCGATCAGTGATAAACACTGTCGTACACTGAGCGGTGTTGTTTTCTATTTTTATACTAGCATGCAGCATATTCTCTACCACAATCAATTAAGTTCCCTAATTTGCATAAACGTTCAAGGGACGTTTCAGTGTGTTTTGTTGTTTGTTAAATAAGGAAGAGGTCTCAAAGTGCAACTTAACAAACATAGGGAGTATCTAACTGCACAAAACTGATCACAAAATTTGGAAATATGAAAGTTATTCAAACTCTTATAGTAATTGCTCAGAAGCATTCCATGATAAGGAAAATGTTTGTGAGCAACAATGTAGCCTAAAGATTAAGGGAAACATGCAGCGAGACGCGTGGTGGAAACCAGGACCTCTTTTCATGACGTACAGTCGAATCCAAGTCATTCAAAGTAGACGGGAACACAGGTCATTTTTGGAAAAAAGCATGGTTTCGTATAATCCTAAATCAGGAAATAGACCAACAAAGTTATAACGAATTATGATCTGTTTCCTACCTCACCCATTATGACAATGTGTATTTTATTTTTGTTTATGTCAATGCTCTGGCGATTGAGTGGCTTCAGGATTGATAAATACTTTGTTAATGCAACATGAATGCTTCATTCAACAGTTTTGTGTCTTTGTTGTGTAACGCTATGTTACCAAGTTTGAAATAAAACTAAATAAAAGGAGCAAATAGCGAATAATCAGAATGGAGATTAGCAATTTTACATTTTCTCATTAAATGGGTTTTCATAAAGATGTTGTTCATGTAAAAGGAAATCTAATTTACTATCTATCGGTTTGACCCTTTCGTCATCTGTAGAGAACTATATCCCTATATTGACATTCTGTGTAATACACCAAACGTGGTAAAAATCTATCATGTATGCATAATAATCACACGTGATGCAAGAAAGATGCACTTTAAGATACACACCTTTCTATTCTTTCTCCCTTTACTCTTCTAAAATACGCATCTACGCCAGCCAATATCCTCAAAAAGCTTATAATGTATGGTTCATGTTTTCATGTACACTGGCCATTGGAAACCTGCAGTATTCGATAGGAAGTTTGGTCAGGGTTTTTGATCTTTCTCAAAGTTTGGCTTTTATTGTATGTGTAACCATGTAATATGTTGGTGGTGCAAGACCTGTAGGATATTTTTCTTGCAGATTTAGAGAGTTACTTTTTGTGTAAATTATATTTTTATAGGATATATTGATAGGTGAGTGAATGCCTTGGATCTTTTTTGGGTATCAACCATTGTTTTAACCTTCTTTTCAGAACAACTTGTCGCGGAAGATTTAGAGATAATAGAGGCACAATTCACTGACCCCAGCATTTCTGGGTGGGATTTTAGAGGGTGGTATCAAGAGCTGGCCGTAGCTGTTGATAATCATGTTATTCGGGAAATCGACTGTGTACGGAGTGTGGATTAGTGAAACAACAAGGGTGAGCTCTGAAACGTGTCATGGAATATATTAATAGGGGACAAAAATGGCTGGTTTTATATTAAGTAAAGAAGGTCCAAAAGTTGCCGGTATAACAACTGGTATCCAAAATTATGTTCAACCAATTCACCAGCAGGATTGGGAATCGACCACATCGCCACAACGTTCTGAAAACTACAAATAAAATCCTAAGCATCGCCTCTTATTTTGATAAAATCTGTACAGATATCCAACATGCATCAATTTGAATTCTAAATATGAGCTTAACTAAAAAAGTGTTTTCAAAAGACTGACACACAAATAAGGCCCCGGACGTGGTTGAATTATTCGTGACCCGCCCATTAGAAACAGCTACACAGACACATATTGGCCTTTACTTTTAATTATAAACCCAATCAATCTGTGGGCGACAATGGTGACGAGGTAGAGCGTTCGTCTCTTGTACCGAGGGACCGGCTTCGATTCCCGTTAGGCGAGGTGAAAAATAGCCGGGAGCGACCCACACATCGGTGCGAGTACTGGTTTGAAAACCAGGAAGCATACATGTAATAAGATTCAATCTTCCGTCAAAACCGTGTTTTAGATATATCATGTGCGAGGTAAATAACAAAATAATGAAAGATCGACTTGCGGGCAGACACAATCTCTCTCGTGTCTGTTTGTATTCATTGATGTATCAGGAACTAATCTAAATAGGGGACACTTTAGATAAGAAAAATGTCCTTTTCGTAAACCATAGTAGTTTTGGGGCAGAGCAAAATCTTATTCCTGACTGTCTGTAGTCAGTCAATGATACCTAAGAAATTAATCCGTTTCAAAGCTGTACAAGGAATTCCATGCAGTTACTACGTTACACTCTGTTTACTCCGATATTATAGTAAGCATTTGTTAATTTGTTTGATTCAGAGATAAAGGTAGTAAGTCTGCTATGTATTAAACTTAAACTAGATCTACGTTTATCGCAGAATTCTTCATTAACAAATACTCATGAATTATAATATCGAAGTCAACACAGTTACGAAATTCTTTGCTCAGCTGTAGGATACACTTGAGATTGGAACAAATGTCCATTTTGTAAAAAGTAATGGTTTTGGGGCAGATACCATCTCGTTAGTGACTGTCTGTAGATATTGATGTTTCAGGAATTAATTAAGTGTAGAGTACACTCTAGATCATAAAAGGTTTGCTTAACGTTACTGGCAGTGGTCATTGATGTATGAGGGGTTTATTGTCAATTTTGGTGCGATTTGTGTCTATTAAACGATTTACAACAAACCTGTGTCGGTTCTGCGTGACGCTGGTAATGCGTAGGGTTTTTTAAATTGGGGTATCGGGTTTGACCCCTCAAGACACCAATGGTTTCGTAAAGTGGTCTTTGGCAAGAAGCTATATAGAGCCCTTGTCCAGTACTGATGAACCACTGTTAAGCTGTAATTTTACTGAAAACAATTGACACGGCGTTTAAGGTCGAACAAAAAGAGAGATCCTTTCAGACGCTATATATTAGTTTGGGTTTCAGTGTGTTTTCTTGAAGGTATATCACAACATAATGACATTGACTGATAACGTGTCAAATATTGACCGATGGACTTTTTGGATAGACGTATTATCTAAAATTGAGTTTCATTGCCAAAAAAAGTATTAACAATGACTTCAGTTATTCAGACACAATCCGATTTTAAAGGATAGACAAAAACCAGATAACTCGTACAAATGATTCAGTATAGTATTACAGGGTTATGTTTCTTTGTTTAATAAAGAATTTGTACATGTCGAGATAAAAACGGGTAACTGCCTGGGAATTCTGAACTGTCGTTCAACTTTTTTACTGCATTAAACTCTTGCGCATGTTAAGTTAAGTAACATGAATGTTGTTGATTACGACTACTGCTTTTAAAAATAATTGGTTTTCATCTGAACTAAATAGTATTACTCAAAATAAATTTAAAACAGGTCATCATAACTTTAACTGTGTATTTATTTACGTTTATATACACTGTCAACAGCGACTCAAATAGCAATATTATCAAAATAAAAAAGCTTCTACACCGCAGCTCGTTATTAAGTCAGCCCAGAATAGATTTCACTTTGATCGTACAATTCGTTGTTGCCTATTGATGGCAAGAGTGCAAATGGTTGAAATCTACTTTGAATGCTAGAAGTTTTGACAGAACTAGATTAACTTCCCACTTTTATCGCATAAATAACAGAATAAGAAAGATAATGGTTATTCTAAAATGAAAGTTGATATGTTTATCTCCACTGACTAAAAAATAGATAGGATGGCTTTAAAAACCATTTTGAATGGCGGTAGTTGATATCCAAGAGTAATGTCCAACGTAAGGCATTGAGTTAAAATCTTATCATGCTTTGGCACATGAAAAGGACCAAACTTTTGATTCCGTTCCACCATGATCAAACTGCTGATAATGCTGCTCGCATCACATTTTGTTCTCCTCCACCAGCAGTAGAATAATGATCGACCGACAACTAGATACTGCCTGAGCTACAAGTAGCCGTCTGGTCGGGTAACATCCAAACGCTGCTTCACCAGCAAACGTTTGATCGAGCACAAACTGTATTTGCCAATGATACTTTAAATCATTATCAATTCAAGATGATTTTACAAACGGACGACATGACCAGTATAATACACACGATAAGCAATGTATCAACAACTGAAACGAACTCATAATTCGATGCATTGTTTTATGAGTTTTCATTGGGGTATCATGATAGTCATAGTATTGAACCGATTCAACTATATCTGAAAAATACCAAGCATTATTTAGTCGCGTTTGAATAGAAGTGCTGCATTTTTACGGAAAAAGGTTGAACCATGATGTATAAAATCTTATTTTTAAAAAGAATTAAAACGTAAAGTTGATGAGGTTCGTGTGCCGCCTCCAGCTTAATGATCCACATGATTATATTAAACATACACAAATTATTTGATTCACAAAATACTGAATATATCAAACATTTCACTATGGATAAGACCCCGCTTTATTGTGTCACGGAACAGCATTATGTCTTAAAGACCAAACTACCGGAAAACATAGCTGCATTAAAGTAAACGTCATTCCAAAAATGACAATTCCCAACATCAACAATATCACCAACGTTTAGCTTTAAATATATCGTTATGGAGGCCATATTATTGCGTGCCTTTGTAATGACGTATTGTTTGTCTAAGCATTTAGTCGGATATAGCAAAAGTCTTCTTCTGCAGAAAAATGTCAATGTGAGTTATGTATTATGCATTCAATTGTGAAAACGGGTGGTTAAATGAAAGAGATTGACCCTAGTCAATGTTGTACCATTTTGTATGATGGTGTATTTTAAAACTAGAAGACGTTGCGGTGTCGTTGTCATTTCCCGCTAAAAAAAAGTTATGCAACAATCGGCGTATGCACTTGTGAATAAGTATAAAACGTCAACATAAACCAATAGATTAAAAGACCAAACTACCAGAAGATATTACTCCATTGTATACAAGATCAACCCAATGCGAACAACTACCCACATCGAAAACATCACCAACGTTTAGCTTCAGATATATCGTTATGGAGGCCATGTTATGATCTGCCCTTGTAATGACGTATTGTTTAATTGAACCATTGAGTCGAATGTAGCAATATGGGTATGCATTCTTTGAGGATCTCAGTGCAAGTGAAAAAACGTATATCCCAGGTACTGGACACGTGAACCTTCCAGTGTCGACATCGTAGGCACTGCCCTCGTTTACTAGAATGTCATCGAATACAGGTGCTCCGTCGACAAGAATTCTCTCTGCGTACCTCGCCGAGAACACCACGATGTCATCTGTAAAATATTGTTTTGATTAATAGATTTCTTACCTCCCTCTAAAGAAAATTGCCGATGGGGGTGATCATGTTGGATTTCCTTTGGGATTAGGTAAGTCAACACGAAGTCGAACACAATCAATATCTAAAAACCGTCACGAAGAATTGAACCCAAGCCGAAAGAGAATACATAGTTTCAAGGTTTACACACAAGTCAATAGTACACGAAAGAACTGGCTATAAACGATCAGTAATTCATGAATACAGAGTTTAAAACAAAGTTGAAAGCTACTTTAAAATAGTCGAATCATCCTGAAACAATTAGTAGCCGTAATAGAGACATATGAATCTTCTAAAAATGAAATGGGACAGAACCATGTAAGGAAGCCTATAGTCAATACTATGATCAGTATATAAATGACTGATACAAGGTTCTTCCCTTTGAAGCGTCTTTTTCAAACTCTTCAGACATCTTCTGAAGCGCCTTGTCATTGGTAGCTTTCTGTGCTCGGATCTCGGCCCTTATGACGTCACTAAACGCTTTCATTTGATCATCACGCGTGGTCTTCTCCAACGACAATTGTCGTGCAACATCTTCCCGTAAGATCTCCACCGCATGATCTAATCTCACCATTTTACTCAGGAGCTTCTCTTCAAAGTCAAACCTTGAAGTGCAAATCGGTTCTTGTTCGAGTCTTTTTGCTAATGTAGGCAGGAACATTGAAATACCTGCCAAAAGTATAAAGGCCCTAGATCCGGCCATTTTTATTCATTCAACGTCTCTGCTGATGTCAAAGGGATATTTTTTATGTTTCTTTAAGCACCGAACAAATTTGCTTTTCTATTTCCCTATTTCAATGCAGAGATAATGTTACTTATTTTAACAAAGGTATGACCAATGTTTCTATCTATATTCATAAAGTCCTTTTATCTGAAGAATTTGCTACAACCGCTTCTCTATAATTCTTGAAACACTAGTAGAATAAAAATGCTGGTGATCTTTACTTCATCCCGCAAACGTTTGTTTAAAAACTGATTTTACAACGCGAAAATTGCAACAAAGTAACAGCTTAAAGACTGTAAAGGCATTTAGATACCAGATCCATCCTTAAGTAAACGGGCTTAATTGATTTACCTATTTACTTCATGCATGGTTTTTGAGAAAGGTGTCTTGATCAGTAAGCAGTAAAAGAAGATATGTTTGACCTTAACATACAATTTCCTCTTTCAAATTAAGTTTTAGTCATATTTTGAAAATAAAGATTCATTATAAGTCCAATCAGTAGTATACTTTCTTCTTTTATTAAGAGTATCATTTTAAATCTCATTGATGTACAACGTTATGTTGGGGGTTTTGACGCAGAATTAGATGAGCAAACCGAAAAGGATAAGGTAGACGTAATTTAATTTATTTTAGGCGCTTGTATGCTAACCGATCAATCGCAGATGTTATTATACTACCTCGGTCTTAAAGAGACTCTCTCAGAGATTTGTGCTATGGGAGTAATATTCGTTTAACATTTAACATTCATAATCCTTGTCACTAAACCAAAGATAGTGTTCAATTTCTTTACTTATAATTTGCTAAAACTCCATGCTTTCGTTAATTAATGTGAAGTGAGAAATCACGCCTGTCTGTTTTTCTTTGGGGAAGCCTGCTTATAAATTCTCGCGCAGTTTTAAAGGTATTCCACCCTTGATGTAACTCTCCTAATTGCGAAAAATCAGATAAGTTAGAATAACAAAACTAAAGATCAATGAAACAAATGCCATTTCAAAATAAATTTTCATGTTAGTAGAATCTTTCCTTGTTTGTAAGTTTTATTTGCAAACTTCATTTATGTAATTTTAATTTCAATGTGAAAATTAAAAATTCAGGGGAGGTAATTAATATGAAATTAATGATACGATGTAAGGGATGGAATGGAATAACTTTACATTAAATGTAGAAAGTGCGTGAATATCTTATTGAATCCTTATCAAATTGACCAAAATTCGAAATCTTAATGTTCTTAATGTTTGGTTTGCCTCTTGCTTGACCAAATTTCGTTTGACAGAAATGATGTGTCCATGGAACTGTGCGGTAAACGTTTCCGAAGACACACGTATCGATTTAATCTTAAAATACCACCTCTTTCTCTAAGTTTAGATCGTCGTTTACAAATAAATCCCTTAAAACGGTCTGCAATATGGCCGATTTTACTGATCTTTATTTTTTCTGTACAGTTACGAGCAGGGTTGGGAAACTGTATATAATCTAATTTTGTGTAATTTTATAAGTGTATGTTGTAATTTTTACGGTAGAAGTCTATTTTACAAAGTTAAAATCTCAATCTCTGAATGAGTCTCTTTAACCAAGTGGAAGCTACTTGGTCTGGAATAATTAGATTACCTCAAGGCTGGCGGAAATCTGGCAATTTTTGTTATCTAAATGCAAATCCAGGTGGCTGATAAGATAAAATCGAATTACTGAAACCCTCATGCTAATCGACGAAAATCATTTCTTAAACGTATTTTTACACGAACGAGCAAATGAAGAAGACACTGCCTTAAAACATATCCCGTCTTTTACTGGAGTATTCTACGAATAGAAAATCGCTATTGTCAGCTAATTTGGTTCAAAGAGAGCCGTTATACATCAATAACTATGGTTAAAATGGTGTAAATTTCAAAACCAATGCATCTTAATTATATCCGTTTCATTTTTAGATCACGTTATAGATAATAACTATGTTTGCATCCTCATTTCAATTTGCAAAATCAGCCGATGATGAGACAAACATGCTTAAAGAAAGAAACAACCGAAGCACGGAGAAAGTCGAAATATACTTTAAAGGAACACCATTGGAGTTTTATCCTCTAAAACTAAAACAAAACGATAGGATCGTATACTAAATATGCCATTAATCCACAGTCACGATTTAGAGTATCAAGTCATGAAGTCATTGAGGAGGTTCAATAGTAAAGTAGATATAAAAAATAATTCATTCAACCCGAGTACAATACAAACGTTTGGAATGACAGAGACATATCCAAAGTTTGGTTCAAATGAGGTAAAAATAACTTTCATCTTTTCCCTAACACACATTTTGAAACATTTGTCTTTTGTCTAATGCATAACTGCAATAGACAACATGGTTAGGCGATATCTTATTTGATTTCACGGTATCTTATATTTGTTTTTAAACTTTTTCCTTCTAAACAGAATGTTTGAGTTTGTTGTAATTCGTCTTCAATTTTGGTCCTTAAGATGAAAGATTGTCAGATTACAACCAATCAGAACAAATAAACCAATTTGTGCGTAGATGTATTTCGACCAAAGTAGCACACAGGCTCGATTAAAATACGGATTGAAAAGGACTATCGCAGAGATTTGGATTTTACCTTTATAAAAAAAAATGTCTTCTGATATATATCTAAAGTAACACGAGACTAGATTACTGACAACTTTCTTACAACGTTTATCACAGTACAGAAAAGATAAAGGTCATTTGTATTGCAGATACTGTAAACCATTTAAACGGCCTTATTTCCTAAACAACTAGCTTCACTTAGAATATGAGGTGCTTTTTTTAGATTCCTTCGTCTCAAGGGTCTTAGGAAATGTATAATCGCTCTTGTCACGTAAGAATGAATTCACGGGGTTTCAGCAACTTATAAGTAAAGAAATTGAATAAAGGTGTTTGTTTGAGTGACAAAGATCGTTGAAATAAAATTTCGAACGTCTATTCCCACCAAACCACAGACCCCTGAGTTAGTCCCTATGAAGTACGAACGGATTATTAAACAAATGTGAGATCGAGCAAACGATTGTGCCAGACGAAAAAAAGTACAACATTTTTCTGAAGATGCATATAAGACGCAACCCAGATGTATCCACTACAACGGACTGGCACGTTGGATGTTCCTATCCCTTTTCGTAAACGTAGACGATAAACTTCTGATTCACCAAAAACTAAGTACGGGCAAAGACGACAATATTTCTTCTTCCTTCATTCCGATACACAAATAGATTGCTGATCAAACAAAGTCAGTAATTGATCATACGCAATATCACTTCTCACTTCATACCGATAAACAATAAACTGCTGATAAAACAAAAACTTCGGGCGGTCAAGGGCAAATTCCTTTCTTCTTCCATCGTTCCAAAAGACGAAAACCGTCAAGAACAATTGACAATCAAGCACGATATATTCTTTCTTCGTTCCAAAAAGACGAAAACTGTCGGATAAACAAAGGAAAATTCGCGATCAAGCACGAAGTATTCTTTCTTCCTTCCAGAAAGACGATAAATGTCGGATGAACAAATGACAATCGACTATCAAGCACATTATAATATTTTTTCGTCCCAGAAAGACGAAGAATGTGGGATGAACAAATGACGATTGACGATCAAGCACGAAATGTTCTTTCTTCGTTCCAAAAAGACGATAAATGTCGGATAAACAAAGGGAAATTGACGATCAAAAACGATGTATTCTTTCCTCGTTCCAGAAAGACGATAACTGTCGGATGAATAAAGGACAACTGACGATCAAGCACGATATGTTCTTTCCTCGTTCCAGAAAGACGATAACTGTCGGATGAACAAAGGACAATTGACGATCAAGCACGATATGTTCTCTCCTCGTTCCAGAAAGACGATAACTGTCGGATGAACAAAGGACAATTGACGATCAAGCACGATATGAAATAGTTTTATCTGGAAACGACGACTTTCCCCTCACAGTGCTTGATTAGACTTTTCCGTCATAAGCAATTCTTCATGTTATTTGAATGGGTTGTCAATGGCTATCCAATTAATGGAAGAGCCTCTAGGTACAAGCCGGCCAATGAACACCATTCTTTACAAGTTCGCTTTGTAAACAACTGGCAGACACTATGTCATTTTAAAACGTGATTTGGTCTATTATTTGGACTTCATCCTAAGCATTGTTTACGTAATATGTTTCATCAAATATCATGGAGGGTCACGGAGGGTATTTCTTCTGATGCTATTCCTAAGCCAACAAAGACGAACGGTGTGAAAGTACAAAAGGAATAACGACGGTCAATGGCGTCATCCCAGACGTTGTTCATTATTCTCCTTTCGTACCGAGAGACAATAAGCGCTACATACATCAGAGGCTACGGACGGTTACGAGCGATATCACTTCCTCTCTCTTCGCACTCAGAGACATTAAACTTCTAAACAATTAAACACTACGCATAGGCAATCATAGGCACTATAACAGTAGTGCTATCTTATGAATTGCCGAAAACAGCGTATATCGTTCGTATCGTATCGTATCGTATCGTATCGTATCACATCGCAACGGATATTATCAAAGAACATGAATATTTCGTTTCTGAATCAGCGGGCAAAGCGCCGTCATTTTTGTTTACTTTTCCAAAAGTATCACGATGTCTTAGGCTGTGATGAGCTCAAATAAGCTCTAATACCCTCTGCTACGAATTGGTTGCTGCTTTGGGGGATTAATAACTAATTATTTCACGATTTGTTATGGTGCCTCACGCTTTGACCATTTTTCACGCTTTGATAAGCTTTATTACGCCTTATTACGCTTTGATGCGATCATGACGCTTTAAATCAGGTTCTGATACGATTATTTAGCTCTATTGTGGACTTTTACGATGTATTACGCATTGGAAAATGGCGAAATCGCCGACTGCATGCCTCTTATTCAGAGCCTCGGTTAAGATGCAGCAGATCTCCAAAACAAGAGCATGATCTATCTGAAGAAGACATGATGTTTGTCTCCCTGTTGTATAACTTCATCTTAGCCCTTGAGGCGGAAGAGAGGGAGGAAAAACAGCACAGACAAGGGGAGGTTGACCTACCAGCAGGAGCGAGAAAAACAATTTATCAGGAGCTGCTTGACAAGACCATGACTCACTGAAGAAAGAAGACAGCAGACTGCCCCCTGATGTGTTTGATGATATCTTGAAGAGAGTGACACAAGTCATCCTAGAGCAGCATTCTTACTACAGGCACCCCGTGTCAGCTCGCCTCTGTCCTGGTGAAGCATGTTCATGAGCTTGAGCTGTGTGTACCGTTTAATTTCCTCAGGACGCTGTGACAGATCTTCATTTATTTAATGGCAAAGGCGTCGAGACCATTCTTGCCAGACATTAAGTCCATCAGACTTCGCTTCATGTTCACACTCTCAGTGGAGAGTTACCGAGAGGGGACTCTGACGACTGGGACTCTAATCTCGAGTCTGACTGGATGAAAACTACTGTTGGTGGGTATATTGTTGGTCCAGTAGATGTGGCTGGTACTGATTTTCCATCTATCTCTACCACGGATGTTCACATGTTTCTGCCTTGCACAGTTTCGATGTGGCTTTTAAGGAACGAAAACTATTCTCACACCCAGCAGTACGTGGCAGAGAGGTCCTCCACTGTCTCAACACACTCACACGTCATCCCAACAGTCTTCTTGAGGTGGCTCATCTGGGAACGGTTGGATTTGTAAATGGTTTTGAAGGCTGCTACATCAACACCCATGTCAGGAGCTTTGTACTCCCATGGCTTCTCTTTGTTATACGGATCTTTACAATCTGCCATTCTCTTTGAATATATAGGGATATATATATATTGTCTTTTAGCCAGTCAATAACCTGTTCTGTTTGCGCCTGAGTGATATGATTTGTTCCTACGCTTTTTGTTGGCGGCTGCTACTAGAACTGATGTGATTATTGTGAGATCCTCCCCTGAAGTGTTAGCCTGTGGCTGTTCTGACTCTGGAACAAGCACGGCGTCACTGTCGGTGATGGTGTTGGAGACCTTGGCGTTTCAGCCACCTAGCCTCTGCCTGTCACTCTCCGGCTTTTCTTTACTGCATCTATACCTCTTTTGGATCCAATCTTTGTGTTCTTAATAGACATTAATGTTCAGAATACTTTCTGTTCGTTTGGAAACTATGCAATAAGTGATACTCAAGTCGCAGCGCTATTCATAGGGATGGAGACACAGTGCGGGTATGTGTGGGTATCGTAGGCGGGCGTTAGGAAGCTTGCCAATCGTAGCAAAGGCTACCAAAACGTATCAGTCCTTATTCAAATCGTATCAATTCGTGGAAAGCCTGGGAATCCCTCATGAAGACATAACGAAACGGAAAAAAAGCATGCCAGATCTTGATTAAAGCGTCTGACCTCGTGTCAGATCTTCATGCCATATTGTAGCAAATCTTGAGACATCTTAACGAAGCGTGCCAAGTGGTGACAGACCGTGAAGACTGGGGTTCCCGCTTTGATCCAAGCCCTGTCAAGCTTTCGTACGCTTTGAGTCAAGCTTTGCTGAGCGTTACTACGCTTTGTTAAGTTTTGGTACGCTCTCGGCGCTTTAATCAAATCGTGACAGAGCGCACAAAATTTTTAAACAGTTTAAAATATTTTGCGCTCTTGCCGAATGTCCAAATTTACCTTAAGCTTCCCACGATCTATTACGACACTGACTCTTGAAAAAAGCTTTGTTACGCTTTGGTGCCGCTTTCGTCGCCGCTTTAAAGCGCCATCAAAGCGCCGTTGGTGAGAACCATGTATAAACAGTTTAAAGAAAGGCGCTTTTGCCGAATGTCCCACGATCTATTACGACACGGACGCTTTAATAAAGCTTTGTTACGCTTTAGTGCCCCTGTCTACGCCGCTTCAAAGCGCCATCAAAGCGCCGTTGGTGTGAACCATGGATAAAGGGCTGAGCTATGTAAAGAGACATTATGTTTACCCTTTTTTCAAGGAAAACAAATTCAATAGTTGTATTTGGGCGGAAAACATCCGAAAACAATTACTTTTTTTACTTTCTTCAGGCATTTGATGAATATTTTAATTGTATATATATTGTAATTGAATATCGTAAATCGCATATCGTAAATCGTTTGTATTTCTATCGTGTATCGTGCGTAAACCGCGGGGACTCAAACGAAAGCACTACTGTACTAAACTTGTGTTGCAAGGGGGGGGGGGCAATATCCTATCTGATCACTTTAGTACACAAAATTCGTTTGGAGGTAGCTACAATCTCGTTCGTGACTGCCTGTAGGCGTTGATGTATAGGAGTTAATCTTTTGTGGTTTACACGTTAGATTAGAACAAGATTCCGTCCATTACTGTCAGTGGTCATTGATGTATAGGCGGCCAATCGTCAATTGTGTGCGATATGTTTCTATTTGACAACACAGACGTGTCGGTTCTGTGTGGCACGGTGGTAAATTCGGTGGAGCTGTGGATTTGGGGTCTCGGGTTTAAGCCCTCAGGACAAAATGGTTCCGAAAAATGTCAATTGGCAAGACACTCTAGAGCCCTTGTCCAGCCGCTATTGAACTAGAAAACAAATGACACGACGTGTAAGACCGAACAAAACGAAATGTTCTTTCATTCACTATATACATATTTTGGTTTTCAGTGTTTTTTCTTGAAGGTCTATATCAACATAACGCCATTGGCTGATAACATGTCAAATTTTGACCGATGTCATTAATAAACAGGCGTTTAAGCAAGAGATTACTTGAATCAAATTCTTTTGTAAAAGTATTTACAGTGAATTACAAATACAAAATAAACAAGTTATGGCTTAAGGGTCTCACCACATCAGATTTGGCTATACTCTTTTGAAAGACTAACTTAAACAAATGTCTTCATTTGTTCTTCAGATATTACAAAATGATAGTTGTACGAAAGAAGGGAAGTCAGAATTCAACGATTTTGGTCCGGCTATCTGAAGACAATGTGTAAGAAGATTAGTTGCAAGATATTTGAGTTTAGCTGACGAACAGGGGAAAGGGTGTCAAATAGGTATGTTTGAAAAAGAATGGTAAGAAAAAAAGAACGGTCGGGAGATTGAGTCATTCTAAGAATAGTTGCGTTTAAAGGTGGATTGATCTCTTTTAATAGCGTATAAATCAGACACAATCCGAAATGATAATTAAAACCAGATAACTCGTACAAATCATTGAGACTAATATGAAATGAGTTATGTTTCTTTGTTTAAAAAACAAATTGGATATGTCGTGATAAAACGGGATGATCATACACTGCCTGGGAAGTTTAAGTATCCATCATGTGTTTATTTCATTTAATTTAGGTAAATATGATTGGTCTGTATTATAACTGCTTTAAAAGAAAGTGTTACTTAATAGAAATGTGCAACAAGTCAGAATATTTTGAACAGTTTATTTATTTACATTCATAAATAGTGTCAACCGCAACTCAACTTAAAACAAGCTAAAAATTTTTTTTATCCAGTTCTGAATGGATTTCATTTAATTCCATGCAATTCGTTGTTGCCAGTTGATGCAAATGCAATTTAATTTTGACAGAAGAAGTCTAATTTTCCACTTTTAACAAAATAATACAATAACAGAATGCGAAAGAGGATGGTTGTTTTGAAATGAAAGTTGATAAGTTTATCTCCACTAACTAGAAATTAGATAAGATGGCTTTAAAAACCATTTTGGATGGCGGTAGTTGATATCCAAGAGTAATGTCCAACGTAAGGCATTGCGTTAAAATTTTATCATGCTTTGGCACATGAAAAGGACCAAACTTTTGATTCCGTTCCACCATGATCAAACTGCTGATAATGCTACTCGCATCACATTTTGTTCTTCTCCACCAGCAGTAGAATAATGATCGACCGACAACTAGATACTGCCTGAGCTACAAGTAGCCGTCTGGTGGGGCAACATCCAAACGCTGCTTCACCAGCAAACGTTTGATCGAACACAGACTGTATTTGGCAATGATACTTTAAATCATTATCAATTCAAGATGATTTTACAAACGGACAACATGACCAGTATAAAACACACGATAAGCAATGTATCAACAACTGAAACGAACTCATAATTCGATGCATTGTTTTATGAGTTCATTGGGGTATCATGATAGTCATAGTATTGAACCTATTCAACTATATCTGAAAAATACCAAGCATTATTTAGTCGCGTTTGAATAGAAGTGCTGCATTTTTACGAAGAAAGGTTGAACCATGATGTATAAAATCTTATTTTTAAAAAGAATTTAAACGTAAAGTTGATGAGGTTCGTGTGCCGCCTCCAGCTTAATGATCCACATGATTATATCAAACATACACAAATTATTTGATTCACAAAATACGGAGTATATCAAACTATTCACTATGGAAAAGAAACCGCTTTATTGGGTCACGGAACAGCATTATGTCTTAAAGACCAAACTACCGGAAAACATAGCTGCATTAAAGTAAACGTCATTCCAAAATGACAATTCCCAACATCGACAATATCACCAACGTTTAGCTTTAAATATATCGTTATGGAGGCCATATAATTGCGTGCCTTTGTAATGACGTATTGTTTGTCTAAGCATTTAGTCGGATATAGCAATGTGGATATGCATTGTTTAAGGATCTCATTGCCAATGTAAACACGTATATCCAAGGTACTGTACACGTGAACTTTCCGGTGTTGACATCGTAGGCACTGCCCTCGTTTACAAGGATGTCTTTGAATACAGGTGCTCCGTCGACAAGAATTGTCTCTGCGTACCTCGCCGAGAACACCACGATGTCATCTGTAAAAGATTGTTTTGATTATTAGATTTCTTACCTCCCTATAATGAAAATTGCCGATGGGGGTGATCATGTTGGATTTCCTTTAGGATTAGGTAAGTCAACACGAAGTCGACCACAATCAATATCTAAAAACCGTCATGAAGAATTGAACCCAAGCCGAAAGAGAATGCATAGTTTCAAGGTTTACACACAAGTCAATAATACACGAAAGAACTGGCTATAAACGAACAGTAATTCACGAATACAGAGTTTAAAACAAAGTTGAGAGCTACTTTAAAATAGTCGAATCATCCTGAAACAATTAGTAGCAGTAATAGAGACATATGAATCCTCTAAAAATGAAATGGGACAGAACCATGTAAGGAAGCCTATAGTCAATACTATGATCAGTATATAAATGACTGATACAAGGTTCTTCACTTTGAAGCCGTCTTTTTCAAACTCTTCAGACATCTTCTGAAGCACCTTGTCATTGGTAGCTTTCTGTGCTCGGATCTCGGCCCTTATGACGTCACTAAACGCTTTCATTTGATCATCACGCGTGGTCTTCTCCAACGACAATTGTCGTGCTACATCTTCCCGTAAGATCTCCATCGCATGATCTAATATCACCATTTTACTCAGGAGCTTCTCTTCAAAGTCAAACCTTGAAGTGCAAATCGGTTCTTGTTCAAGTCTCTTTGCTAATGTAGGCAGGAACATTGAAATACCTGCCAAAAGTATGAAGGCCCTAGATCCGGTCATTTTAATTCATTCAACGTCTCTGCTGATGTCAAAGGGATGTTTTTTATGTTTCTTTAAGCACCGAACAAATTTTCTTTTCTATTTCCCTATTTCAATGCAGAGATAATGCTACTTATTTTAACAAAGGTATGACCAATGTTTCTTTTTATATTCATAAAGTCCTTTTATCAGAAGAATTTGCTACAACCGCTTCTCTATAATTCTTGAAACACTAGTAGAATAAAAATGCTGGTGATCTTTACTTCATCCCGCAAACGTTTGTTTAAAAACCGATTTTACAACGCGAAAATTGCAACAAAGTAACAGCTTAAAGACTGTAAAGGCATTTAGATACCAGATCCATCCTTAAGTAAACGGGCTTAATTGATTTACCCATTTACTTCATGCATGGTTTCGAGAAAGGTGTCTTGATCAGTAAGCAGTAAAAGAAGAAATGTTTGACATTAACATACAATTTCCTCTTTCAAATTAAGTTTTAGTCATAGTATGAAAATAAAGATTCATTATAAGTCCAATCAGTAGTATACTTTCTTCTTTTATTAAGAGTATCATTTTAAATCTCATTGATGTACAACGTTATGTTGGGGTTTTTGACGCAGAATAAGATGAGCAAACCGAAAAGGATAAGGTAGGCGTAATTTGATTTATTTTAGGCGCTTGCATGCTATCCCGATCAATCGCAGATGTTATTATACTATCTCGGTCTTAAAGAGACTCTCTCAGAGATTTGTGCTATGGGAGTAATAAACGTTTAACATTTGACATTCATAATCCTTGTCACTAAACCAAAGATAGTGTTCAATTTCTTTACTTATAATTTGCTAAAACTCCATGCTTTCGTTAATTAATGTGAAGTGAGAAATCACGCCTGTCTGTTTTTCTTTGGGGAAGCCTGTTTATAAATTCTCGCGCAGTTTTAAAGGTATTCCACCCTTGATGTAACTCTCCTAATTGCGAAAAATCAGATAAGTTAGAATAACAAAACTAAAGATCAATGAAACAAATTCCATTTCAAAATCAATTTTCATGTTAGTAGAATCTTTCCTGGTTTGTAAGTTTTATTTGCAAACTTCATTTATGTAATTTTAATTTCAATGTGAAAATTAAAAATTCAGGGGAGGTAATTAATATGGAATTAATGATACGATTTAAGGGAGGGAATGGAATAACTTTACATTAAATGTAGAAAGTGCGTGAATTTCTTATTGAATCCTTATCAAATTGACCAAGATTCGAAATCTAAATGTTCTTCGGTGTTTGTTTTCCTCTTGCTTGGCCAAATTTCGTTTGACAGAAATGATGTGTCCATGGAACTGTGCGGTAAACGTTTCCGAAGACACACGTATCGATTTAATCTTAAAATACCACCTCTTTCTCTAAGTTTAGATCGTCATTTACAAATAAACCCCTTAAAACGATCTGCAATATTGCCGATTTTACTGATCTTTATCTTTTCTGTACAGTTAGGAGCAGGGTTGGGAAACTCTCTATAATCTAATTTTGTGTAATTTTATAAGTGTATGTTGTAATTTTTACGGTAGAAGTCTATTTTACAAAGTTAAATTCTCAATCTCTGAATGAGTCTCTTTAACCAAGTGGAAGCTACTTGGTCTGGAATAATTAGATTACCTCAAGGCTGGCGGAAATCTGGCAATTTTCTTTATCTGAATGCAAATCCAGGTGGCTGATAAGACATAATCGAATAACTGAAACCCTCATGCTAATCGACGAAAATCATTTCTTAAACGTATTTTTACACGAACGAGCAAATGAAGAAGACACTGCCTTAAAACATAACCCGTCTTTTACTGGAGTATTCTACGAATAGAAAATCGCTATTGTCAGCTAATTTGGTTCAAAGAGAGCCGTTATACATCAATAACTATGGTTAAGATAGTAAAATTTTAAAACCAATGCATCTTAATTATATCCGTTTCATTTTTCGATCATGTTATAAATAATAACTATGTTTGCATCCTCATTATAATTTGCAAAATCAACCGATGATGAGACAGGCATACTTAGAGAAAGAAACAACCGAAGCACGGAGAAAGTCGAAATATACTTTAAAGGAACACCATCGGAGTTTTATCCTCTAAAACTAAAACAAAACGGTAGGATCGTATACTAAATATGCCATTAATCCACATTCACGATTTTGAGTATCAAGTCCTGAAGTCATTGAGGAGGTTCAATACTAAAGTAGATATTAAAAATAATTCATTCAACCCGAGTACAATACAAACGTTTGGAATGACAAAGACGTATCCAAAGTTTGGTTCAAATGAGGTAAAAATAACTTTCATCTTTTCCCTAACACACATTTTGAAACATTTCTCTTTTGTCTAATGCTTAACTGCAATAGACAACACGGTTAGGCGATATCTTATTTGATTTCACGGTATCTTATATTTGTTTTTAAACTTTTTCCTTTTAAACTGAATGTTTGAGTTTGTTGTAATTCGTCTTCTATTTTGGTCCTTAAGATGAAAGATTGTCAGATTACAACCAATCAGAACAAATAAACCAATTTGTGCGTAGATTTTTTCGACCAAAGTAGCACACAGGCTCGATTAAAATTACGGATTGAAAAGGACTATCGCAGAGATTTGGATTTTACCTTTTTAAAAAAAAAAAAGTCTTCTGATAGATATCTAAAGTAACACGAGACTAGATTACTGACAGCTTTCTTACAACGTTTATCACAGTACAGAAAAGGTAAAGGTCATTTTTATTGCAGATACTGTAAACCATTTAAACGATCTTATTTCCTAAACAACGAGCTAAACTTAGAATATGAGGTGCTTTATTTAGATTCCATCGTCACAAGGGTCTTCGGAAATGTATAATCGCTCTTGTCACGTGAGGTTAGCAAAGTTGGCGAGAAGAAATTCCTGCGTTTATTTCTGATTTCCCACACAAGCGCAGACAGACGCAAAATCTGACTTCACATCATTGAATGAATTCACCGGGTTTCAGCAAGTTATAAGAAAAGAAATTGAATAAAGGTGTTTGTTTGAGTGACAAAGATCGTTGAAGTAAAATTTTGAACGTCTATTACCCCCAAACCACAGACCTCTGAGTTAGTCCATATAAAGAACGAACGGATTATTAAACAAATGTGAGATCGAGCAAACGATTGTGCCAGACGAAAAAAAGTACAACATTTTTCTGAAGATACATATAAGACGCAACCCAGATGTATCCACTACAACGGATTGGCACGTTGGATGTCCCTATCCCTTTTCGTACACGTAGACGATAAACTTCTGATTCACCAAAAACTAAGAACGGGCAAAGACGACAATATTTCTTCTTCCTTCATTCCGATACACAAATGGATTGCTGATCAAACAAATTCTTCAATTGGTCATACGCAATATCACTTCTGACTTCATACCGATAAACAATAAACTGCTGATGAAACAAAGACTACGGGTGGTCAAGGGCAAATTCCTTTCTTCCTCCATCGTTCCAAAAGACGAAAAACGTCTGATTAACAAAGAACAATTGACGATCAAGCACGATATATTCTTTCTTCGTTCCAAAAAGACGATAACTGTCGGATAAACAAAGGACAATTGGCGATCAAGCACGAAATATTCTTTCTTCCTTCCAAAAAGACGATAAATGTCGGATGAACAAATGACAATCGACAATCAAGCACATTATATTATTTTTTCGTTCCAAAAAGACGAAAAATGTTGGAAGAACAAATGACAATTGACGATCAAGCACGATATGTTTTTTCTTCGTTCCAAGAAGACGATAAATGTCGGATAAACAAAGGAAAATTGACGATCAAAAACGATGTATTCTTTCCTCGTTCCAGAAAGACGATAACTGTCGGATGAACAAAGGACAACTGACGATCAAGCACGATATGTTCTTCCCTCGTTCCAGAAAGACGATAACTGTCGGATGAACAAAGGACAATTGACGATTAAGCACGATATGTTCTTTCTTCGTTTCAGAAAGACGATTACTGTCGGATGAACAAAGGACAATTGACGATCAAGCACGATATGAAATTTATAGAAAATAGATAGTTTTATCTGGAAACGACGACTTTCCCCTCACAGTGCTTGATTAGGCTTTTCCGTCATAAGCGGTTCTTCAGGTTACTTGAATGGGTTGTCAATGGCTATCCAACTAATGGAAGAGCCTCTAGTTACCAGCCGGGCAATGAACACCATTCTTTACAAGTTCTCTTTGTAAACAACTGGCAGACACTATGTCATTTTAAAATGTGATTTTGAATATTATTCTGACTTTATCATAAGCATTGTTTACGTAATCCGTTCCATCAAATATTATGGATGGTCACGGAGGGTGCTTCTTCTGATACTATTCCTAAGCCAACAAAGACGAACGGTGTGAAAGTACCAAAGGAATAATGACGGTCAATGGTGTCATCCCAGACGTTGTTCATTATTCTCCTCGTTGTTCATTATTCTCCTTTCGTACCGAGAGACAATAAGCGCTACATACATCAGAGGCTACGGACGGTTACGAGCGATATCACTTCCTCTCTCTTCGCACTCAGAGACATTAAACTTCTAAACAATTAAACACTACGCATAGGCAATCATAGGCACTATTACAGTAGTGCTATCTTTTGAATTCCCGAAAACAGCGTATATCGTTCGTATCGTATCGTATCGTAACGTATCACATCGCAACTGGAACCGTAACGTATCACATCGCAACGGATATTATCAAAGAGCATGAATATTTCGTTTCGTATTGTATCGTATGGTAACGTGTTTTTCAAATCATATACGTATACCGTATATCGTAAACTGTATTTCGTAATGCCTTGTTCACACCAACGGCGAACGACACGCTCTAAATCAGCGGGCAAAGCGCTATGATAAGCTCTAATGAGCTCTGATACGATTGTGTTGCCGCTTTGGGGGACAAATTATTTCACGACTTGTTACGGTTCCTCACGCTTTGACTATGATTTCTAACGCTTTGATAAGTTTTATTACGTTTTATTACGTTTTGATGCGACAATGACGCTTTAAATGAGGCTCTGATACGGTTATTTAGCTCTGCTGTGGATTTTTACGCTCTATCATGCATTGGTAAATGGCAAGATCGCCGATTGTATGCCGCTTTTAATCCAGAGCCTATGTAGAGATGCAACAGACCGAGAACACGATGGCAGAACAACAACATTAAGAAGTCCAAGATGTACCAGAGCATGATCTATATGAAGAAGACATGATGTTTGTCTCCCTGTTGTATACTACATTTAGCCCTAGAGGTGGAGGAGAGGGAGGAAGAACAGCAAAGACAAGGAGAGCTTGACCGGCAAGCAGTAGGGAGAAGACCATTTATCAGGAGCTACTGGACAATACCATGACTCTCTGAAGGAAGATGAAAGCAGATTGACCCCTGAGGTATTCGATGATATCTTATAGAGAGTGGCACAAGTCATCCAGGAGCAGCAGACAAACTACAGGCACCCCCTATCAGCTCGCCTCTGTCCTGGTGAAGTACTTCCATGAGCTTGATCTGTGTTTCCTATTTACTTTCCCCAGGAAGCTGTGACAGATCATCATTTAAATGTCTGGCAAAGGCGAGGGGGGGGATATAAAGTCTATTAGACTTCGCTTCAAGTATCAGTAGAGAGCCTCCGAGAGGGGACTCTGTAGACTGGGACTCCTATCCAGAGTCTGGCTGGATGATGTCTGCTGTTGGTGGTGGTACTGCTGGCCCAGTCGCGGTGGCTTGTACTGATGTTCCCTCTACCTCTATTACGGATGTTCACCGCATTTCTGCGTTGCATAGTTTCGATGTGGTCTTTAAGGAAGGAAAGCTTCCCCCAAACCCAGTTGTCCGTGGCCGACAGGTCCTCCACTGTCTAAGCACCCTCACCCGACTTCCCCACAGTCCTCTTGAGGCGGATCATCTGGGTACGTTGGACTTGTTAAAGGTTCTGAGGGCTGTCATCTCAACACACATGTCAGCAGCTTAGTACTCCCAAAGCTTGTATTTGTTAGACGGATCTTTAAAATCTTTGAATAGATACAGGGATTGTCTTTTAGCCAGTCAATGATCTCATATTTTTGCGTTTTTGCAGAGTTTTGCAGAGTAACATGGTTTGTTCCTACGCTTTTTGCGGGCGGCTGCTACTAGAACTGGTGTGATGATTGTGAGATCATCCCATGCAGTGTAAGCCTGTGGGTGTTCTGGCTCTGTAACCAGCATGGCCTCACTGCCGCCGGTGGTGTTGGAGACATCGGCGTTTCAGTCACCTGGCCTATGCCTGTCACTCTCTGGCTCTATTTTACTGCATCTATACCCCTTCTGGATATATTTATTTACTTTATTTGTGTTTTAATATATTTTAATGTTCAGAAAACTTTTTGTTCGTTTGGAAACTATGTAATGAGTGATACTCAAGTCGCAGCCCTATTCATAGGGAAGGAGACACAGTGTGGGTATCGTGGGAGAGGGTTAGAAAGCTTGCCAATCGTAGCAAAGCCTTACAAAACGTGCCAGTCCTTATTCAAATCGTATCAATTCGTGGAAAGCCTGTGAATCCCTCGTGAGAACGTAACGAAACGTAACAAAGCATGTCAAATCTGGATAAAAGCGTCTGACATCGTGTCAGATCTTCGAGCCATATTGCAGCAAATCTTGAGACATCTTAATGAAGCGTGCCAAGTGGTGACAGACCGTGAAGACTCGGGTCCCAGCTTTGAACAAAGCTCTGTCAAGTGTTCCTGCGCTTTGAGTCAAGGTTTGCTGCGCATTATTACGCTTTGTTAAGTTTTGATACGCTATTGGCTCTTTCATCAATTCGTGACAGAGCCCCCAAAATTTCTAATGCCTAGTTCACACCAACGGCGAATGATACGCTTTAAATCAGCGGGCAAAGCGCCGTCATTTTTGTTTACTTTTCCAAAGACATCACGATCTCTTACACTCGGATAAGCTTTGATAAGATCTTATACGCTCTGATACGAATTGGTTGCCGCTTTGTGGGACGAATTATCTCACGACTTGTTACGGATCCTCACGCTTTGACCAAGATCATTCACGCTTTGAAAAGCTTTATTAAGATTTAATAGGCTTTAATGCGATCATGACGCTTTAATTCAGGCTCTGACCCGTTTGTCAAGCTTTGTTGTTGATTTTTACGCTCTATTGCGCATTGGGAAATGGCGAGATTGCCGATTGCACGCCGATTCTAATGCCTAGTTCACACATACGGCGAATGACACGCTTTAAATCAGCGGACAAAGCGCCATCATTTTTGTTTAATTTTCCAAAGATATCACAATCCTTACGCTCTGGTAAGTTCTAATACGCTCTGGTACGAATTGGTTGCTGCTTTGGGGGACTAATTATTTCACGATTTGTTATGGTTCCTCACGCTTTGAACAGAAAATTTCACGCTTTGATAAGCTTTATTACGCTTTATTACGCTTTGGTGCGATCATGACGCTTTAAATCAGGTTCTGATACGATTATTAAGCTCTGTTGTGGATTTTTACGCTGTATTACGCATTGGAAAATGGCGAAATCGCCGATTGCTTGCCGCTTCTTATTCAGAGGCTAGGTTAAGATGCAACAGATCTCCAAAACAAGAGCATGATCTATCTGAAGAAGACATGATGTTTGTCTCCCTGTTGTATAACTTCATCTTAGCCCTTGAGGCGGAAGAGAGGGAGGAAAAACAACACAGACAAGGGAAGGTTGACCTACCAGCAGGAGCGAGAAAAACAATTGATCAAGAGCTGCTTGACATGACCAGCACTGACTGAAGAAAAAAGACAGCAGACTGCCCCCTGATGTGTTTGGTGATATCTTGGAGAGAGTGACACAAGTCATCCTAGAGCAGCATTCTTACTACAGGCACCCCGTGTCAGCTCGCCTCTGTCCTGGTGAAGCACGTTCATGAGCTTGATCTGTGTGTACCGTTTAATTTCCTCAGGACGCTGTGACAGATCTTCATTTATTTAATGGCAAATGCGTCGGGACCTTTTTTGCCAGGCATTTAGTCCATCAGACTTCGTTTCATGTTCACACTCTCAGTGGAGAGTTACCGAGAAGGGACTCTGTAGACTGGGACTTTAATCCAGAGTCTGACTGGATGATAACTACTGTTGGTGGGGATACTGTTGGTCCAGCAGCTGTGAATGGTACTGATTTTTTATCTATCTCTACCACGGATGTTCACATGTTTCTGCCTTGCACAGTTTCGATGTGGCTTTTAAGGAAGGAAAACTTCTCTCACACCCAGCAGTACGTGGCAGAGAGGTCCTCCACTGTCTCAACACCCTCACCCGACATCCCAACAGTCCTCTTGATGTGGCTCATCTGGGTACGGTTGGATTTGAAATGGTTTTGAAGGCTGCTTCATCAACACCCATGTCAGGAGCTTTGTACTCCCATGGCTTCTCTTTATTAAACGGATCTTTACAATCTGCCATTCTCTTTGAATATATAGGGATTATCTTTTAGCCAGTCAATAACCTGTTCTGTTTGCGCCTGAGTGATATGGTTTGTTCCTACGCTTTTTGTTGGCGGCTGCTACTAGAACTGGTGTGATTATTGTGAGATCCTCCCCTGCAGTTTTAGCCTTTGGTTGTTCTGGCTCTGGAACAAGCACGGCGTCACTGTCGGTGGTGGTGTTGGAGACCTTGGCGTTTCAGCCACATGGCCTCTGCCTGTCACTCTCCAGGTTTTCTTTACTGCATCTATACCTCTTTTGGATCCAATCTTTGTGTTTCTAATAGATATTAATGCTCAGAATACTTTTTGTTCGTTTAGAAACTATGCAATAAGTGATACTCAAGTCGCAGCGCTATTCATAGGGATGGAGACACAGTGTGGGTATCGTAGGCGGGCGTGAGGAAGCTTGCCAATCGTAGCAAAGCCTAACAAAACGTGTCAGTCCTTATTCAAATCGTATCAATTCGTGGAAAGCCTGCGACTCTCTCATGAAAACGTAACGAAACGAAACAAAGCATGTTAGATCTTGATGAAAGCGTCTGACCTCGTGTCAGATCTTCATGCCATATTTTAGCAAATCTTGAGACATCTTAACGAAGCGTGCCAAGTGGTGACAGACCGTGAAGACTGGGGTTCCCGCTTTGATCCAAGCTCTGTCAAGCTTTCGTACGCTTTGAGTCAAGCTTTGCTGAGCGTTACTACGCTTTGTTAAGTTTTGGAACGCTCTCGGCGCTTTAATCAAATCGTGACAGAGCGCACAAAATTTTCAAACAGTTTAAAATATTTTGCGCTCTTGCCGAATGTCCAAATTTACCTTAAGCTTCAAAAGATCTATAACGACACTGACTCTTGAATAAAGCTTTGTTACGCTTTGGTGCCGCTTTCGTCGCCGCTTTAAAGCGCCATCAAAGCGCCGTTGATGAGAACCATGTATAAACAGTTTAAAAAAGGCGCTTTTGCCGAATGTCCCATTATCTATTACGACACGGACGCTTAAATAAAGCTTTGTAAGGCTTTAGTGCCGCTGTCCTCGCCGCTTCAAAGCGACATCAAAGCGCCGTTGGTATGAACCATGTATAAAGGGCTGAGCTATGTAAAGAGACATTATGTTTAACCCTTTTTTCAAGGAAAACAAATTCAATAGTTGTATTAGGGCGGAAAACATCCGAAAACAATTACTTTTTTTACTTTTTTCAGGCATTTGATGAATATACTATTTGTATATATATTGTAATTGAATATCGGAAATCGCATATCGTAAATCGTTTGTATTTCTATCGTGTATCGTGCGTAAACCGCGGGGACTCAAACGAAAGCACTACTGTACTAAACTTGTGTTGCAAGGGGGGGGGGGCAATATCCTATCTGATCACTTTAGTACACAAAATTCGTTTGGAGGTAGCTACAATCTCGTTCGTGACTGCCTGTAGGCGTTGATGTATAGGAGTTAATCTTTTGTGGTTTACACGTTAGATTAGAACAAGATTCCGTCCATTACTGTCAGTGGTCATTGATGTATAGGTGGCCAATCGTCAATTGGGTGCGATATGTTTCTATTTGACAACACAGACGTGTCGGTTCTGTGTGGCGCGGTGGTAAATTCGGTGGAGCTGTGAATTTGGGGTTTAAGCCCTCAGGACAAAAATGGTTCCGAAAAATGTCATTTGGCAAGACACTCTGAAGCCCTTGTCCAGCCGCTATTGAACTAGAAAACAAATGACACGACGTATAAGACCGAACAAAAAGAAATGTTCTTTCATTCACTATATACATATTTTGGTTTTCAGTGTTTTTTCTTGAAGGTCTATATTAACATAACGCCATTGGCTGATAACATGTCAAATTTTGACCGATGCCATTAATAAACAGGCGTTTAAGCAAGAGATTACTTGAATCAAATTCTTTTGTAAAAATATTTACAGTGAATTACAAATACAAAATAAACAAGTTATGGCTTAAGGGTCTCACCACATCAGATTTGGCTATTCTCTTTTGGAAGACTAACTTAAACAAATGTCTTCATTTGTTCTTCAGATATTACAAAATGATAGTTGTACAAAAGAAGGGAAGTCGGAATTCAACGATTTTGGTCCGGCTATCTGAAGACAATGTGTAAGAAGATTAGATATTTGAGTTTAGCTGACGAACAGGGGAAAGGGTGTCAGATAGGTCGGTTTGAAAAAGAATGGTAAGAAAAAAAAACGGTCGGGAGATTGAGTCATTCTAAGAATAGTTGCGTTTAAAGATGGATTGATCTCTTTTGATAGCGTATAAATCAGACACAATCCGAAATGATAGTTGAAAACCAGATAACTCGTACAAATCATTGAGACTAATATAAAATGAGTTATGTTTCTTTGTTTAAAAAAAAAAAATGGATATGTCGTGATAAAACGGGATGATCATACACTGCCTGGGAAGTTTAAGTATCCATCATGTGTTTATTTCATGAGACTTTCGATAATGTTGAATTTAGGTAACATGATTGGTCTGTATTATAACTGCTTGAAAAGAAATGTGTTTTTATTTTAACTAAAAAGTATTACTTAAAAGAAATGTGAAACAAGTCAGAATATATTGAACAGTTTATTTATTTTCATTCATAAATAGTGTCAACCGCAACTCAACTTAGAACAAGCTAAAAAATTTTGTTTATCCAGTTCTGAATGGATTTCATTTAAATCATGCAATTCGTTGTTGCCAGTTGATGCAAATGCAATTTAATTTTGACAGAAGAAGTCTAATTTCCACTTTTAACAAAATAATACAATAACAGAATGCGAAAGAGAATGGTTATTTTGAAATGAAAGTTGATAAGTTTATCTCCACTGACTAAAAGTTTGATAAGATGGCTTTAAAAACATTTTGAATGACGGTAGTTGATATCCAAGAGTAATGTCCAACGTAAGGTATTGAGTTGAAATTTTATCACACTTTGGCACATGAAAAGGACCAAACTTTTGATTCCGTTGCACCATGATCAAACTGCTGATATTGCTGCTCGATCCGCATTTCATTCTCTTCCACCAGCAGTAGAATAATGATCGACCGACAACTAGATACTGCCCGAGCTTCAAGTAGCCGTCTGGTCGGGCAACATCTATACCCTGGTTCACCACAGCACGACCAATATTGTATTTTACTTTCTTTAAACTATTAACGAATTTAAAGTGATCTTACAAACGGACGGCATGACCAGTACAAAACACACAATAAGCAACCTAAATAACTATTAACAACTGTAACGAACTCATAATTCATTGCTTTGTTTTATAATTCTTATAAGAGTAATATTATTTTTCATAGTATTTAACTCATTCAATGATATTTCAAAAATGATAAGCTTTATTTAGCTAAGTGAGAACAAAGGCGATGCATTTTACAAAGAGGTTGAACCACGATGTATAAAATCGTATCTTTAAAAAGAATTTAAACGTAAAGTTGATGAGGTTCGGGTGCCATTTCGAGCTTATTGATCCACACGATAACATGTTTATTGAATTGACACAAAGTATTTGATTCACTAAATACGGAATATATCCAACATTTCACTATGTATAAGATGCCGCCTTATTGTGTCACCGAACAGCATTATATCTTAAAGACCAAACTACCAGAAAACAGAGCTCCACTATAGTCAACGTCATCCCAATAATTGCAACTCCCAACATCGACAATATCACCAACGTTTAGCTTCAGATATATCGTTATGGAGGCCATGTTATGATCTGCCTTTGTAATGACGTATTGTTTGCTTGAACCATTGAGTCGGATGTAGCAATAGGGATTCGCATTCTTTGAAGATCTCAGTGCCAATGTAAAAGCGTATATCCCAGGGACTGGACACGTGAACTTTCCGGTGTCGTCATCGTAGGAACTGCCCTCGTTTACTAAGATGTCTTTGAATACAGGTACTCCGTCGACAAGACTTGCCTCTGCTTGCCTCGCCGAGAACACCACGATGGTATCTGTGTAAAGAAAACCGAGAAATTTAAATGCTTTTACTCATTATGGCTAAGTCTTGTCCATATGTACTCCAGAAAAAGGGTCGCTATGAAAATTCATTTTGAAAGAGCTTATAACATGTCAGTAATTGTTTGAAAATTTCCGTATGTGATAAAGGGAACACATTCCTAGGTATACTACCATTATAAAAAAAATCTTTCACTTTAAAAAACTCGAAGTAAAGCCATTGTTTTTCTACACCATGGTATTAGATGACTAGGCAGTTTTTTGTTACATCGATATAACAATTTTTATGAATTGATAAAGAACGGATTAAATAATCCAGAAGTTTTGACACTTGACTTTATCATAATCTAGGTTTGTTGATTGAAATATCAACATTAACTCAGATCTCACAATTAAACCTAATAAATGTCAATCGTAATTAACATGAAACGTTATATTGTATAGATAGTATAGATATCATTGCCAATTGGACACATGCCACAAGACATGATAAGAGTTCCTTGTATGACAGGAAATAATGAAACATGTTTCAAGAAAATCAAAGCAGACGGCAATAACAGAGTAGAAAACGGCAATTGCTTAGTTAAGAATCAAAAGGACTGATAAAAGCTGCTCACCTTTTAAAGTTGGCGTTTCAATCCTGTTAATTATCTTCTGAAGCGCCTGGTCAGTGGCATCTTGCTGTGCTCGGATCTCGGCCCTGATGACGTTACTAAACGCTTTTATTTGCTCATCACGCGTGGTCTTCTCCAACGACAATTGTCGTGCTACATCTTCCCGTAAGATCTCCATCGCATGGTCTAATCTCACCATTTTACTCAGGAGCTTCTCTTCAAAGTCAAACCTTGAAGTGCAAATCGGTTCTTGTTCAAATCTCTTTGCATGGGTACAAAAGATCATCAAAAGACAACCGAATAAGACGAAAGTTGAGTGTCCTGCCATTTCCGTTCATTCGAGGAAACTTCGTGCGAGAATTATATGATTGTAAATCTGAACAAAAATGTTTTTATTATATCGTGAATTGTTTTTCAACAACTCAAGAATAATCGGTAACCTTAAGTCCTAAATAAAACACCGACACGGTAAGAATAAATAAACAAGAAATCGTTCAAAAGTCCTTTCTCTGGAGATTGCTTGTGCTATAACGGCAATAACACACTTAAGTCTGTGCACTTGGTTCAAAACTGAATATCCCGAAGAGCAATTCTAGAACCAACACGTGATTCAATTTATCTTGCGAGGGTTTTATGCGAAGAAGTTAATTAAAGATATCCGCCGGAAAGTAATGGCTAATTAGCGTTTTATAGGCTGTGAATAAGCCTAAACCATTTTCCTGAAGAAAAAAATAGACAAGCTTAATTCATTCAGCTGTCGACATCATTCATCTTTTTTTGCATTTACAAACCTTTAGCATTGAAGGAAGACAACATCGTTTGTGTAACAAATTCCGTTTCAATTCAAAATATTGAAATTAAACTCCTATTTAAACTGTGTAAGATGTGTTGAAAATTATGACAAAATATGATTTTGCATTGTTGTTTTTTTATTATGAAATTGTTGCAAGTTGCAATCGCATTTTCCTTAGAGCACAAACGTCATTTTCTTTCCTATTTCAAACTCCAACAAAATCCACAACCTTCAAAACAATTATGATCTTTGGAGCAACTGGTTGAAATATCAGAAGTAAGAAAAACACGTCCTTCATGATAGCTGTTTTGAAACACTTTGGCAAAATGAGTTTTCTCTTCTTTCCTCTCATTGGCTTTTCATTTCGTTTCCTATAAGTGCTTCCAAACAGGAATGTATAGTATATTCGGTTAATTTCTGACGTTATCTGGGAATATGTTTCTAATTTGTCCATAGAATATTGATCAAATTGCCATTTTGACTAACTACAAAACGCATTATGTTAATTACAGCGTGCATCTTCCTCCTTTGAGACTGGTTGTTAATTACACCAGACAGCCATAGAGACATGAGAAACCTGACGCGGGGGGGGGGGGGGGGCTTCCCCTTGTTTTGTATTAGTTTTTTTATTTATTTTTTTTTCATAATTCACAATTTTGCTTTAAAGGTGTTTGTTCACATATGTGAGGAAATTTGGAAGTCAGGAATCAGTTGTTTTCAAATTGTACATCAGGCGCCCTTTTATATGATACACACTGGAGAAAAGTCATTGGAAATAAAGGGAAACCCCTTTTAATTCTTTTAAGTCTGTATATAGTAAGTCACATTGTCTTTTTACCTAAAAGCGTGGCATCGCTTTTGAGATTTACCGCATATAAACTGTAAACACTTGATGAATTGACGCTTTCAGAATTAATCATGCTTTCCATATATACGTTTACATGTAATTGTATAACAAACAAGAATTCAAAAACTGCACTGTTTCAACGACATTTAATTTTGACTTTGATATTTTCTCTTCATTGGACAATCACCTTTAATCCTGCGTCATCGTCAAGTCATTTTAAAACAATATGTCAGTTTAGTGCTTTGAGATTCTTAGAACTATGTCTCTCGAACTAGTACCTTACTTTTCTTTTCGACACAACACTATTTATCAAGTCGTTATGTTTCCCCTGTGCTAATGTTAATGTGAACAAGTTGTATGTTTTGTTGTTCACCACACATGACCAAGTGGTTAGAGTACATAACTTAAAATCACATGGCTTGTCTCAGCGTGGGTTCAAATCCCGATGACTCCGGACTGACTTACGAAATAGCAATGGTTCTACCCAGCTTGACCTACCCTTATAGGCAGATGCGTATGGGGTCGTCCTTCATCATTAAGAGATGGGCATCGTATCATAACTGAAATAATGTTGACGCGCTGTTAAACCCCGTTTAAGTTATTTGCCCAATAAAAGAGAGTTCTCCAAGTGCAACTTTACACACAGGGTACATATCTGACTGCACAGAAAATTGACAAAAGTTCATATTTGATATACAGTCTAATCCCAGCTATTCGAAGTCGATAAGACCACAGGTCCTTTTTATATAAAGCATGGTTTTGAATAATCCGAAATTAGAAATAGATTAACAAAGTTATAACAAAAGATGATATGTTTCCTTCCTCACCAATAATGGCATTGGAGTTGCTTCCATATTAATATGTACATTGTTAATGCAATGTTTATGCTCTTACTTTATTCAACAGTTGTGTGTCCTTGTTTTGAAACTCTAACATTACCGAGTTTGAAATGAATCTAAATTGTGAGAGCAAAAAGCGAATATACATAAATGGACATTTTCGCATTAAATAGGTTTTTATAAAGATATGTTACATGCTCGACGAAAACGTTCATGTAAAGAACAATGTGATTTACTATCTATGGGCTTGACTTTTCAGACATCTTTCGATAACATCATGCCTATATAGACCTATTGTAGAAAACACTAAACGAGGTAACAGTCTGTTATAAATGCCTAATAATCACGCATGGGACAAGAAAGACAGAATTGGAACAAAATGTATCACTTTAAGATACACACCTGTCTAATTTTCCTCCAATTACTCGACTTAAATCAAAGTGCTGAAGGCACCGAAGTCGGATAACGTGATTCAAATGGATGATAATCATGCAAGGGTTAAAAGCAATGTCAACAGTATTTCATTTGCTTTACTGCTTGCTTTTATCAGCAATAGACTAAAAACTTTTAAATATCTTAAGGACATCCCAAGAAAAAAACGCTAGTGAGGTTCAGACTTTGGACATCAAGTTTATGAATTTTACATCGGGCCACATAGGACCCTACAAAATATACATGTACTACAATTGCCAAATGATGTAATATTTATCATTAAAATATCGTATAAGTATGAATTGGAAAACAAATAGGAGACAAATACAACAAAGATAGTTTTATTAGTATCTAAATGTTTATATTTTCAATAGCTTTCTCTTTAAATTAGCCAGAGACAAACATGTGTGAAGGGGTTTTGTTAAGTGATTGGAAAATAACAAGTTTTACAAAATGTATGTTTGTATTATGCATATGTATGCATATGTGTGTTAGTGACTACAGAAATCAGTCTAATGGACCAAAATTCAGTTTTTTTAGATTTTTACATATTATGATTTGGTAACATGTCAAAATTGATATCTTAAAATTTCAAGTCAAAATTCATAAAATTAAAAAAAGAACCAGTTATATTGGGAAACTCAAGGCAGTCTATTTAATTGTGACGTCTGGTTGTTTAATTGACTCTGGTTGACGTTTCATCGTTTTGACTTCATCCTCTTGAGTATCGACACTTTTTTTTTTATCTACCTTGTATGAAAATTTGATAACTTCTTTTCCCTTGATTCTTTCTTATCCAATTTCTTTCAGTCACATTTTTAAGGAATGCTTTTTCTCAATAATAGGAGACACCAATGCAAATACTATGTATTCATTGTGAATTGTTTGTTAACCTTCTGCAGTATTATTCAGAGTTATATCTGACATATGACTAACATTTACAAGATATAAAACTATTTATCTTTTCAAGACCAACACTTTAAGATGGCAGTCCTTAAGGTTCTCCAATCCTACTCCTGTGCATTTTCTTCATCATCCCTGAATTTCACTCAATTGCAAAGGTCCTCCTACTGTTAATGTTTGTTTTTTGACACGTATAAAGAGTTTAAATGATAATGATATTTAGATATGAATACATTTTTTTCTTACGTGTTAAATGCCATGTCAACAATTTTCATTTATATGATGGATATCTGAATCCAGTACAAGGTAAAGGGTCGGAAGTGTCTTGCCAAAGAACACTCCCAAACAACCAGAGGGGCTTAAGAATAGGATCCCTCGGTACAAAGTCAACCACCATTACCATTAGACCACAAAGGTCACAACAATGCTTAATCACAACTTTATACCAGGTATATGTAAAGAATACAGAGTTTTATTTACATGTATTACAAAAGCGTTTTTCAAATTAGATGGTGAAGTGCAACAGACATGACATCAAATACCATCAACTATTAACAAGCATAACTGAATACATATAAATATATAAACAAACAAAAATTTTCAAAAAAACTGATTAAATGGTTTTAGTTTCGCACACATTCTCACTAAGGGGAGAAAAAAGGTGAGACAAATCTGGTTTTTTTTCCAAGTTTGAGTTATGAGCTGGTTATTTTTTATGTATCATTTCTTCAAGAGCTGTATCAAAATGATGGCTTGTAAATAATGAATACTTGAATTCTTTTTCTTGCTATGGCTAGTCTTGGATGATATTCTCTCAGCAATTTATTTCTCTAAATTAGGTAATATCTAATGACCTCAGCAAAATGAGTCCAGCATGGTATTCATGGTCACTTGTGACCGCATCAGTTGAAAGTTAGATGACTCAATGATTCATTCAAAATTACGCTTATGGTTATCTTTATAATAGAGTTTATGATCGACAGTGCTTGTCACACTAGAAACGACGATCATTTCTTTGAATAAGGTAATAACAGCTTGATTCAAAACATTTACTAAATCATGATAATTAGCAACATACCTAGGTGGCTATTTGGTGTAGGATTTGTAAATGGTTGGCAGTTTGAAAACATGAATTAGTCATGATAGTTAATTAAAAATTTTACTTTGTTTAAAAGAAATTCAGATTCACATATTCGAGGGATACCAGTCTTCACATTAACGAATTATTTTGTTGCCAGAAAATGGTTTTATTTTTGTCCATACATGCCTAAATCAGCACATATTTTACCAGGACAGGCATTTTTCCATGCAACTTAGGTTTCAAATATCACCAAAGCAATTCTTTACATATATGCGAATGTATATCTCCCTTATATTGCATGAATGCATTATGACAGCATGTGTCACCACTTTGTGAGAATTAGAGATCAGTTTCTTTTAAGAATTATTTATTTTGCCTCTTTGAGTTTTGTTTTTTCTCGCGATTTGAAGCTGAAGTAACTTACATTATTTGTATAACAGACAGGACAAATATTTGCAGGTCATGCACTCAAAATATTTAATGGATTTCAATATACCTCTGCATCTGTTTCTCCAATCCAACTGTTAATAGAAGTGGATAAGTGATGCATCATACTGCCTTCACTGTTTACTCACTGTAAGTCATGGTTTCTGTAAAGTTTCACTATACACTCTGGTATTGAATGACCCTTCATCTTCCAGAAGACAATGCTTTTTATCTGTGATGTAAAAATATCTTTCTGCTATAAGGACTAAACATTTTTCACATTGGAAAAATGCACTAAGTTTCGAATATAGCACCCTATAAAATAGACAAACTTTTATTAGTATAATAAGGTATGACCAATTTAAAACACAGAAATTAATTTTTCATAGTGATTTGCATAAGAAAGCATAAAATGGTACTGAGAACATTTATATTTGATAAACATTTAAGCAATTTAGACAAAAAAGGCATAGCTCATCTTATTTTGCGTCTTTTAAATGTTTTAACCTCCCCCAAACCCAGCTGCAACAGTGGGGATTGAACTCAAGTAACAACGTTTCCACTGCAACCACTTACTGAGCTGTTAAAGATTCTCTCTCAGAGATGTGTCTATTTGGTGTTACAAACGTCAAAAAATTGGTATTGACAATCCTTGTCACTAAACCAGAGACTATTAACCATTTCTTTACTTACAAGATACTAGAACCATGTGCTTTCGTTAAATAACGTGAAGTGAGCCGTCGCGTTTGTCTGATCATCTTTAGGATTAACAAAATTACCAGATTTCAGTAAGTAAAGAAATTTAATATGATCTTCGATTTGGTGACAATAATTGTTCATATTATATAATTACCGTATATTACTACCATTGCACTTTGAGTTAGTCCCTAAATAATAACGACACCCACCAATGGATAATTCAATTTAAGATCATTGTTTACAAAATAAACCATTTGAAGGAATGATACTTGGTAATTGTCTGTAACTATTTTCTTTTGATGTGGTAAGTGTGGGTGATCCAATGGCCACTCCCCTTTGAGTAAGAGCTATACAGGTACTCATTACAAATACTATGACAATATCATAGAGTTCATATAGTTTTTTGAGCCAGATGTGAACATTGTTCACACCAGATGTGAACATTGTTCACATATGATCCTTAGGATTCTATAGGCCCTTGGTTTTGTTTTCCCTTATTTAATTTATGTTTGCAGCAATGAGTACATTGAGTATTTTATCGTAGACTTATTACTTATTACAAGAATGCATAATATTACA